>JAEVLN010000006.1:2281448-2625301 GCA_018350325.1 Globodera rostochiensis
ACATCAAACTACCCCTCCAACTCTGTTTTGAGGCGGATACGGTAAAAAAAGTCAAATCTCGCGCAGAGCCCCTACTGATCAAATGCTGATCGGGCCAGGGGTACAAGAGGGGTCACCCCTTCAAATTTGTCTGATCGGCACAATTTTTTTTTTAAAAGATCCGGCATCGCCGGCCGCATCTTTTCCCCAGCGACACTTGGCCAGTGCAGATACGCTGCCAGGCTGCACAGCGCGAAAAGCGTCAAAAAGTTGACTGATCAAAACTTCTGATCACTTTTGCGGAAAATTTTGCCACAAAAGTACCCTTACGACCGCGGTGTTTAGGATGCACCGCGAGCTCCTCTACAACTTTGCAAGCAAAAGTTAAGCCGTACATCCAGCCATCTTTTGTTTCACGGAGCATTTATGTTGGAGAGCCCCTATTTCTTTATGTAGAGATAAAATTTTGTGTAGTTTTTGAACGGAAGAGAAAAATTGATTAATTTTAATAAACACTTTTGGAAATATTCCATGAATTTAGTGGAATATAATATTTGAAAAACTGTCTATGTTTTGAAGTGTTGTTATTCTTTGAACAACTTTAAAACATGAAAAAATTTCTGGGACAGAAAAATTAACGTCTTCAAAAAAAAATATGGGAAAAAAATAAAAAAATAAAAGAGAAAGGTAATTTTTTTCAGAAATTACAAAATCATCTTCACTCTCGAGATTTTTGAAGATGAATAAAAAAATTTATTCACCCCGACCCCGACATGAAGATTTTATGCAATTTTGAAAATTTAAAAAAATTGGTTATCGCCTTTTATAAAAAGTTTTTTAGGGGTTTAATGGGCCGTAGAAGCCAAACCTGACCTCCATTTTGACTAGAGACCGGAAAACCAGACCAAACAAATATTTGGACTAAATATTTGGTTTACTGTTTACCATTTGTACAAATATTCCAAATATTTGTATTTGGTCCGGTCTCTAATTTTGACCGACTTCGAACCCGGGACCCGAATTCGAACATTTGGTCTTTAAAGTTATCGAAAAAAATCAATTTTGGCCCCAAAACCGGGATCGGGATTGAGCAAAAATTTGAAATTTTGAAAAAAACCCGGGATTTTATAAGAGGGAAATTCAGTCCCAAAATTGGAGACTTCAGTACCAGTCCCGGTCCAGGCCTACTCTGGTCCCGGTCCCGGTTGAAAATCTTGGCCCCGGTCCCGGTTTACCGCTTTACTATAGTTTGGCTGGTGCCCCACATTTTTTTAAAAAATACAATTTTTTTTTCAAAGTTGATAAAAAGGTGTTCTTAGGGGTTCTCGGGGGCGTAGAATCTTGTGCTTCTCGAATAATTTTGAGGCCAAAAATAATTTTTGAAAAAAGGGGCACCAGCCAAACTACATATTACCCACTTTTTTAATAGATTATTATTATTATTATTCGCTTCAAGTGCCTTATTTCATAAAAGTGACGCTTTAAGGCAATCCTGCAGAATGGGGATCCCTACTTCATACTACTTTGTTATTTGAGCTAAAAATTTATATTCGGGGGGTTTATGGGGTGCTGATCACGAATCTGACCTTAGATTTTGTCAAATCTTTGATTTTGTCTAAAATTTTTCATCAATTATTTGATTTTGGTAAGGACCTTATTTTCAAAAAAATCTATTTTTTTTTGCAAAAACAAACAATCAAACGAATTATTGGTTTTTTAGATATCAGATTCGAATTCTACGCATCAGAAAACCCCGGAAAGACCTTTTTCAATATTTATTGTAAAATTTAGAAAATCGATTTTTTGAAAAATTCGAATTCGGGTCCGGTGTTCGAAATAGGGCAAAATGGAGGTCAGATTCGGATTCTACGTCCCAAAACAGCCCTAAAAACTATTTTCTAACGACTTTAAAATGTTTTTTTGTTTGGAAAAAAATTTGGGATCCCCATTCTGCAGGATTGCCCGCTTTTAAAGTTTCCAAGGTTTGCTTTTTATTGGTTTAATCGAAATTAGCCATTTTTGGTAAATTTTGGGTAAGGCTGGGCATGCGCAAAAAAACCACAAATTCTGGTATGCAGCCTCTATTTTAATTTTAAATGATCGAAAAACGGTTACTACTAAAGTTTGTGCCTTATGTTTGGGTCAAATTTTTTTCAAAATTTTTCAAATTGTTTTAGAAAACTTTAGGAAAGCGTTTTTCGGGGGGTTTGGGAGCGTAGAATCCGAATCTGATCTATGTTTTAACCAATTTCCCCGGCTTAGTATTCGAACTTTAGTCTTCCAGAAATGAATTTTGTCCTCTAAAATTTCTAAAGCATCAATCATTACTTGCCTTTTAATTGTAATTTTGTGATTTTGAGGCTGAAATTGATTTTAGATTGTATCTAATTTGGGTCCGGTGTTAAGAATTTATTGCAAACAGAAATCAGATTTGGATTTACGCTCAGAAAACCACCTAGAAATATATTATAAAAGATGAAAAACAAAAAAAAAAACTCGTTTTTTTGAAAAAATTTGACACAAGTATTAGGACACAAACTTAAATCGTAGCGAAAACGAATCCTTTTCCAATCAAGTAGGAAAAATTAGCGTTCTTCGAAACTGTTTTAATAATGATTCTTGCTTTTTACTTTTTTTTACCCTAAAAAATATGCATTTCTAGGGCCGTAGCCAGAAAAAAATTTTCGCTAAATTTTTTAGTATTTTTAACATTTTTGTTTAAAAATTGCGTAAAAATCGGGTTAGGTCAAAAATGATTATTTAGTGAAAACAGAGATCAGATTCGGATTTTACGCCCCAAATCCACCTAGAAAACACTTTATAAGAGATAAAAACAAAAAAAAAATTTTAGAAAAAATTTTACCCAAAGTTTTGAAAGTTTTTTCTCAAATTGATTCTTGGAATTTTTACTTTTACCCTAAAAAATATGCATTTTTTCAACTTTCATTTTTAAGCAATGCTCCTCCGTGCTGCCTCCACATCGTCCGTCCGGCACTTTTGCTTTTTTGGGCGCCGGCTGACGCGTTTTCAAATGAAAGAGCCGGTGCGTGAACAGCTCCAAAAGCTGTCAAAGAACAAAGAGGCCAGGGAGGCGCCACGCGCCGACACAATTCCGCCAAGGCCACTGCGCCAAGTGCTCATCAGAGGCGGCCTTTTTTATTTGATGGTTTGTTCTTTTTTTGGCATTTTTCACCAAAATTTTTGATTAAGCAAAGGCCTGTCATTTTTTAAAGTCTATTCTCAAAAAACTACCCTTTTTTAGTCTACTTATTTGATTAATTTATTGTTTTAAGAAATTGTGCCCAAAATCTCGAAAAAAAAATAACAAATGAAAAAGACATGGATTTATTATTTAGGCCTTTTCATTTTCGGTCTCTCCCAAAATGAAATTTGAGAAAAAAAAAACAGGAGTTGGGACCCTATTGTTTTACACTTTTTTTGACCAATTTTCTTAACAAATTTCCGTCAAAATTCAAAAAAATTTTCCGGGCCGCTCCCGGCACTCAGACGGGAATGCCATCTGAACGCCGCGCGCTTTGAGAAATTAGAAGAATTTTTTTAAGGATTTGCTAAGAAAGTGTCTGTTCCCAAAATTTCCTGGAAAAAACAAAAAAAAAAACAAAGTTTTTTTTTGATTTTGGTGATTTTTTTTTTACTTTCAAAAAAGTGCCATTTCCTTTCGTTTTGCAGACCCACACTTTGTGCTTTACGGCGGCGGCTGTTTACGACAGCAAAAATGTGCATGTGCAGTCCAAATTGCGGTCGATGATCAATGGGATTAATCGCTTCTTTGGCGTTCAGCCAACCGCCGACGCGTTGGCATGGCAAGCGCAAGCCACCAAACTGATCTGGGCACTGATCGGTGCCAATGTGGCGGTGTTTATGCTTTGGCAACTGCCGCTTCTGGTGCCGGCAATGTGCCGATACTTCACCAGCGGTGTGGCGTCCAGTGAGTGTGTGCATGGATTTTTGATCCAAATTTGTCACCAAAAAATTGGTTGTTAAGCAGTTAACCAAGGGCGTAGCCAGAGAGCTTTTTTTTCGGGGGGGGGGCTAATTTGAAAAAAAAAAGTCAATCTTTAGTGGTGCATTTTTGGGTTTTCTTAAGCAATTTTTCTCCAAAAAAGTTCAATTTTCAGTAAATTTTTGAGAAAATTTTGACTCATTTTGTCAAGGAAATTTGTCTAAAAATTACAAAATTTTGCAAAAGAAAAGGGTGTCCCCCCTTTGAAGTTTGAACCTTTAATAACTTTTTTCAAGAAGTTCTAAATGTGCCGAATATAATAAACTTTAATTCATTTCGATAGTTAAGTTTAAGAAAAGTTATGATCAAAAGTTTGTCAAAAAAACCATTTATTTTTTTTCTCGTGATTTTTCAGGTCACATAACTTTTCTTAAACTTAACATATCGAAATGAATTAAAGTTTATTATATTCGGCACATTTAGAGCTTTCAAATAATACCAATTATATTTGGTCTCGTTCATTAAAAAAAAAAGTTATAAATTTTCAAACTCGAAGGTGATGAGATGGGGGAGACCCCAAAAAAAAAAAAATTGTTTTTTTGGATTGTTAAACGTTTTTCTTCTAATTTTTAAGGCTAAAATTTTTCTTTAAATTTTTGATTACAATTTTCAGAAAGTTTTTACCTGCCAATGTTTCTTGCAATGTTTTCGCACCAGCACTACTTACACGTGTTTTTCAACATGTACGCGTTGAATAGCTTTGCCATTGGTGCGATTGGACTGCTCGGCCCGGCACAGGTACAATTTTTTTTTTGCGTTATTTGAGGCAAGGCCGTACTTACGACGGGAAAAATTTTTGAGTTTTTTGATGGAATTTGTTAAGAAAATTGGTCCAGAAATTTTTAATTTTTAGCAAAAAAAAATTTTCGGTGGGTGGGCCCTGGGCCCCCCCCCCCCCCCTCTCCTGGTTACGGGCCTGATTTGAATGGGGATGTATCCGGGGGAAAAAAAAATGCGATTTGGGTTGATATAATCCCAAAAATAAAAAATTTTTGATGAAGTAATAATTAATTCGTTTAAGAATTTTTTTTTTTAATTTGACAGTTCATGGCGATGTATTTGTCTGGCGGCGTGTTCAGTGGACTGCTTTCGCTGTGCCAGAAGGCGTTTATGGCCTCAGCAATTCCGTCGTTGGGCGCCAGCGGGGCAATTTGCGCGGTCGTCGGTTACGTTTGTGCCAAGTTGCCGAACATTCCGGTGCACATCATCTTCTTGCCGATGTTCCCATTTTCTGCTAATTGTTTGTTTTTATAATCAAAAACTCGGGAACGAATTGAATTTGGGACAAATTTTTAACCAAAAACTCGGGAACGAATTGAATTTGGGACAAATTTTTAACCAAAAACTCGGGAACGAATTGTGCTTTGGGACAAATTTTTAACCAAAAACTCGGGAACGAATTGAATTTGGGACAAATTTTTAACCAAAAACTCGGGAACGAATTGAATTTGGGACAAATTTTTAACCAAAAACTCGGGAACGAATTGAATTTGGGACAAATTTTTAACCAAAAACTCGGGAACGAATTGAATTTGGGACAAATTTTTAACCAAAAACTCGGGAACGAATTGAATTTGGGACAAATTTTTAACCAAAAACTCGGGAACGAATTGAATTTGGGACAAATTTTTAACCAAAAACTCGGGAACGAATTGAATTTGGGACAAATTTTTAACCAAAAACTCGGGAACGAATTGAATTTGGGACAAATTTTTAACCAAAAACTCGGGAACGAATTGAATTTGGGACAAATTTTTAACCAAAAACTCGGGAACAAATTGCATTTGGGACAAATTTTTAACCAAAAACTCGGGAACGAATTGAATTTGGGACAAATTTTTAACCAAAAACTCGGGAACGAATTGAATTTGTGACAAATTTTTAACCAAAAACTCGGGAACGAATTGAATTCGGGACAAATTTTTAACCAAAAACTCGGGAACAGATTGAATTTGGGACAAATTTTTATCCAAAAAAAAAATTTTCTTAATTTTTTTGACACTATTTTTAATTCAAGATGGTCTCTACGGACTGCTGGCATTCGAAACTGTCTGTTTGCTACGCATTTTGCCCCTCCATCGTTTGGTGTCATTTGACCACGCCGCACACATTGGCGGGCTTCTGTTTGGCTTGTGAGTTGCTGTTGAATTTTTTTTTAGAAATTCAAAAAAAAAGTGTGTTTTTTTTTTTTGAAAATCATTGTTTCAGGTGTCCACATTTAAATTTTGTAATATATTTATCGAAAATGAGGACCTTAATTTTGGAATATTTTTTACAGGTGCTATGCCCACTACGGCGAGGTCAGTTTTGATGAAAAAAGAACGCTTTGGGTTTCGAAACAAAAACAACAAATTTTTTTTTTTAATGATTTTAAAACGATTCGATTTCGGTGCTCTCGACATTCATTTTTTTATTTATATTTTTTGTTTGTTTGATAATCTTGCAAAGAAAATTGGATAATTTCAAAAAAGAATTTTTTTTTTTTTGTTAATTTTTTTGGGCACTCCCTCAAGGCTCGTATCAAATCAGCAACATTTTTTTTGGATATCCTGAACTCCTTAGTCTTCTTTCGTTTCAGGCGGGCTATCGGCCTGTGGTAAACTGGATGAGGGAAAATGTTGGCGCTTTGCCGACGATTTCAAGCAGTACGACGAAGATGATTGTCAACAGGAACAAAAGTGAGAAGGGCACCGACGACGGCGGATGGACGACGACACCGAAACAGCAGCAGAACAACCCATTTAGGTGGGTTGATTTTGGAAGTTTTTGCTGATCATTGATCACTGATCAAATGTGATCGGTGGGGATCCGTCCGTTGTGTGTGCTCTTTCGGGCCCATGGGATTGGGTGATATGATGCTACTCGTGATTTGATATATTTTTTTGATTAGATCAACTCATGTGATCGTGTCGTAATAACTTTTGTTTATTTTAGTGTTATATGGAAAAAGATTACTATCTTGCCCGTTCGGTTTTATTTTGAACAAAAAAAAATTTTTACAAAATTAATGTCAATCCACTACCCTTATTTTTTTTATTTTCAGTAAGCTCCGTCAACATCTGATCGATGAGCACGAAGCACAGCAGGAGCGGCAGAAATCGCCCGACAAGAAGCACCAGGACTGGTCGCAAACGATGGCGGGACAAAAAAAGGCGGAAAAGGACCGAATTAGGTGGAATTTGGAATCCAAAAAATGCAATTTGAAGCAATTTTTTTTTTGGGATTTTAATTGATCGAATTAAGTTTAAATTTTCAAATATTTTTGTTTGATTCAAAGCCCGCCCATTTCAGACGGAACCGAGAGGCGCGGGAGCGGAAGGCGGCGGCGGAAAAGAGCGAAAGTGCGGAGGAAGAAATTGAAGATGACGACGATTAAAAATTTTTTGTTTTTTTTTAGTGAAAGATTTTTCTGCTCAAATTTTGTTTGTGATTTGGTGCTTTGTTCAATAGGTGCTTTCCATTTGTAAAAAAAAATTCCGATCTCTAAAATTGTTTTTGTTTGAATGTATTGAAACTCTCCGGTTAAACGGGTTATGTGATTCGATTTGACTTAACACTAGTGTTCGGCAAATGGGGTTTTTCGGTATTCGGTATCGGTATTTCGGTATAATACCGATACCGAAAAAAAACCGAAATCTCACAATTTTTTCGGTATCGGTATTTCGGTAAAATACCGATAAAAAATACCGCGGTAATACCGAAAAATACCGAAAATACCGCGGTATTCCAGTCAGAGATATCTTGGTCGGTATTCGGTATCGGTATTTCGGTATAATACCGATACCGAAAAAAACCGAAATCCCAAAATTTCTTCGGTCGGTATACCGAAAAAAATACCGCGGTAATACCGAAAAATACCGCGGTAATACCGTACCGTGCCGAACACTACTTAACACCATCCCGACTGAATTGCCTCCTTTTCCCACTTACAAATTAGGGTCAAATCGGGACCGGAACTAGCAAAATCGGGACCAAGATTTTCAACCGGGCTCAAAACACTAAAAATTTTTAATTTTTCGGCGACACATATTGCTGATTTTCTTGGTTTTCAACAACAACCAGATTTAAATTGTAGGTTCGGGTATTATAAGTGCCCGACCCGTTTCAAGAAAAGTTTAAATTTTTCTGGGAAGGATAGCCCGGCGGTGCCGACCAGGGATGGGCAAAGCTCAGCGCACTACCCGAACCCGAAACGAAACAAATTTCACAACAATCAGACACGACCTGATCAGATCAGGACCCGAACGTTGGTTGGATTGATCGCGGATCACCTGTCATTTCAATCAACATCAAATAGAACCAAAAAACGATCAAATTCTAAAAGTTTTTTATTTTCTTAAAAAAATTTGGATCAGACTGAATTTCAGTTCAAAGTTTATAGTGAATTGAATTGAATGACATAAAGGTAAAAACAAATTTTTGTGAGATGAGATTTTGGCAACAAATCAAAATATGGGAATCAGACAAATTGAATCAAATGTTGATCAAAAAAATAAGCATGGTAAAGCTTGATTGGCTATGGACTCTGATCAGATCATGAAGTTAGAAAATCACTTCCCTCCGCCTCCTCGTCCTGCCTCTGAAGCGGTTGCTGCTGCTGCTGCTTCCCCCCGTTGCCCGACCGCCTCGGGGGCTTCGACCGATGCCTTTCCGGCGGAGTCGCATTTCGTGCCGTCGTCGGATGCGCCGCCGCCATTGACCTTCTCCTTCCCCGGCGGCGATTTTTCTATAAAAAAACAAAAAGATTCCTTAATAAAATGTTGCCGAGCCAAGAAATCTGTTGTTTTTTGTACCTTTGCTTTGTTTCCGTTTTGCTGTTTCGTTCTGTTGCTGGTGGTGCTGCTGCTGCTCGCGTTGTTGTTCCTCCTCCTCCACCACCAGCGGTGCCCGCCTCTCCGTTACGGTCCCCGACAGTGTCTTCAAATTTTTCGGCACCCGTTTCGTCACAACACCGCCAGCATCCTCGTCATCGTCCTGACTGCTGTCGCTGCTGATACTGCTTGACGAGCTTTTGTCCTCCTTCTGTTGTTGGTTGGTCTAAAGTCAATGCCAAATTTAATTTATTAAAAACATTCGTCCATTTTCTTCATTTTTTTTCCAACAAATTCACTCATTTGGTTGTTTGGTCTGAAGCCAATGCCAAATTTAATTATAAAAACATCAAAAATTTGTCCATTTTCTTCTTTTTTTTTTTCAATAAATTCACTCATTTGGTTGTTTGGTCTAAAACCAATGCCAAATTTAATTATAAAAACATCAAAAATTTGTCCATTTTCTTCTTTTTTTTTTCAATAAATTCACTCATTTGGTTGTTTGGTCTGAAGCCAATGCCAAATTTAATTATAAAAACATCAAAAATTTGTCCATTTTCTTCTTTTTTTTTTCAATAAATTCACTCATTTGGTTGTTTGGTCTAAAACCAATGCCAAATTTAATTATAAAAACATCAAAAATTTGTCCATTTTCTTCTTTTTTTTTTCAATAAATTCACTCATTTGGTTGTTTGGTCTAAAACCAATGCCAAATTTAATTATAAAAACATCAAAAATTTGTCCATTTTCTTCTTTTTTTTCAATAAATTCACTCATTTGGTTGTTTGTCTAAAGTCATGCCTATAAACATTCGTCCATTTTCTTCTTTTTTTTCAATAAATTCACTCATTTGGTTGTTTGGTCTAATGCCAATGCCAAATTTAATTATTATGTATTAAACATTCGTCCATTTTGCATTTTTTTCAACAAATTCAACTCATTCGGTTGACTCTTTTCACCTTTTGCGCCTCCTCCTGCTCCGTCCGCCTTCGCTCTTCGGCCTGTTGTCTCCGTTCCGCCCGCCTCTGTTCCTCCTCGAAACCGTGGCATAAACTGCGCCGTCCAATTTCAATGGCCAAATTCGGCGACCGCGCTTGTTGCCTTCCGACCAGTGCACTAATGCTCGGAGTCGTCAGCGCCAACTCAAGAGGGCCACCTGAATTCAAATAAAAAATGGCTTTATTAGGTCCACAATTAATATTTTGTATAGTATGTAGTAGAGATCGGTCGAGACGAGATCTCGAAAAATCGCGACTCGATATCTCAAAAATCTCGACTAGAGATCTCGCTCGAAGAAATTTTCCGAGAATCTCGGCTTTTTCGAGTCTCGGAGATCTCGAAAAATTGAAGCTCAAGTCCCGGTCTCTAGTATGTAGTACAAAAATATTCACAATAATTTTTCAAAAAGTGTACTACACATTTTGTGGTGGATGCAAAAGCGTTGCCGTCCCCCAGCGATGAGTGGGGCGAATGGGCGTTGGAATGCAAGCGGGTGCCGCCGCGCTTCATCAATGCCGTCGACGCGTCCGAGAACGAAGCGGCACTTGGAGAGGTCGGACAAGGCGCTGTCGGAATTGGCCTCTGCGGGAGCATCAACGGCATCGCCGCCGCCGTTGTCGCCGAGCTGTACGCGTTCAATGCCGTCGCTGCTGCCTTTGCCGTGCCGCCGTCGTCGTCATCCGTCGTCGGCATCTCCCCACTGACCAATGCCGCCGAATTGCCTCGTTGCCGCTCCTCCAACCATCGCGCAAACAGTGCCGTACAGAACGCACTCGCAACCACCCGGTCCGTATGAGCCTAAAATAATCAATATTATTTTGTGTTTCTTTTAAATCCTCTATAAGTAGAAAAATATAAATCAATATTTGCGCTTTTTTGAGAATAAATCAATATTTCGCCATTTTTTTTCATAATAAATCAATACATTGATAAAGATTGACGAATTTTGAAGGGCGTTTTACGCATAAAATGGCCGGATTTGTTTTAGCCCACTTTTTAATAGGTATGATCATGAAAAAAACAAAAGTTACACTTTAAATGACACTAAAACAACAATAATTTAAATTATTAAAATTGCTCCACTCACCTCGATGTAATAGAAATAGAGAAGTTGTCCCATTTTAAAGCTTTCCGCAAATCGCCTCATCAGATCCAATTCAGCATCGGTAAATCCCTCCGAGTTCAGCCATTTCTTAACCACCCAACCGCCCCGCTCGTGCCGGAAGCGCATTCGGACGGTCCATTCAAGCCAGAAAATGAGATTGCCCAGGTTGATCATTGCCAGAAAAAGCAGCATAATCCTGAAAATTGAATTTAATTTGGGCTATAATTATTAATAACATTTTAAAAAACTATAACAAAAAAAAAAGAACCTAATCCTGAAAATTGAATTTAATTTGGGCTATAATTATTAATAACATTTAAAAAAACTATAACAAAAAAAAAAGAACCTAATCCTGAAAATTGAATTTTAATAACATATAAAAACTATAAAACAAAAAAAAAAGTGAAAATGCATTATTTCCAAATTAGAAAGAATAATCCTGAAATTTGAATTTAATTTGGGCTATACATAAATAACATTCAAAAAACTATAACAAAAAAAAAATGTACCTAATCCTGAAAATTGAATTTAATTTGGGCTATAATTATTAATAACATTTTAACTATAAAACAAAAAAAAAAGTGTAAAAGCATTATTTCCAAATTATAAGAATAACCATGATAATCGAATTTGTTTGGGCAATAATTATTAACAACATTAAAAAAACTATAACAAGAAAATGCGTTATTTCTAAATTAGAAAGAATTATTTTTCAAACCAAAAGTGGCATTTAAAAAGCTTTTGTGTTTACCATGTAAAAAGTGCCGTCCGTTCGTGCCAATTGGCGTCCATATAGCAGCGATATGTCAGCGTGTGCGAATTGCCCAAGGAGACGAAATGGTAGTCGCAGTAAGTGATGCGCGGGATCAACGGCACCACGGGACGGCGCTGGGAGGCTTCGTGGAAGTCGCCGGAGGCGTCGTAGAAGGGCAACAGCGGGGCGCCTTGCCTGAGGGAAAAGAAAAAAACTTTTCAATAAAATAAAATTAAATCAAATTAATTAAAATTCAGAAAACATTATATGTAATTTATTCAAATCTTTACTATTTAAATCATAGTTTATATCACCGTATATACTCTTGTAATCCCTCAACCTTCAATAATCCCTCACAACCTTCAATAATCCCTCACAACCTTCAATAATCCCCCAACCTCTAATAATCCCCCACTCCCTGAGTAGGTTAAAAAATAATCCCTCATGAGGGATTATTACAAGAGCATATACGGTATTTCTGTTGTGACCACCACCAACCAATCTCGCCGCTCCCACCACGCGCGGGCAATGTCGAGCCCCCACGTGCGGTAGCCGCCGCCGATCATCAACGGCAACACGAACAGCAGCAACAGCAGCGGGGCCACAACCAATGCACATTCAAATGCCAAAAAGGCGGAATATGCCCTGAAAAAAATGTGTTTTAAAAATGAATAAATTATTTAAATTAATCAAATTTAATTTAATTTTTTTAATATGTCACATGCCGTGAAGAGTAGGAGCATCGAAAGTTGTCGACAATCACCGGCAGTCGGTCGGCCAGCTTCTCCTCGTCAAGCTCCGTTATGCCGTCATGTTCCACTGTTATGCTCTGTGACGCTGCGACAACATTGGCAAAATTAATGCCTGAAAATTGAATTTTTTTTTTTTAATTTTTAAAAATATTTCAAACATTTATACCCACTACCCTACCTTGGTTTTCAAGCAGAAGTGTCCACATAAATCGCGTCAATACATACATGACGAACACGATTGGTGCCCAGAACCAGAGAATCCACTAAAATTAGATATACAATTTATAGGTATAGGTAATATATTTATTTATAATAATTGTTAATTAAATAAACAAAATAAAATATTAAATTTAATTTGCACCAACCTCCGGGTTCTTGACCTCCCGCTGTTGTCGCCAGTTGTGGTCGTGTGAGAACGCCTCGTCCGGACCGACGTAATACCTTTTGCCCGTCCGGCAAAAGCTTTTCGCGTCGTCCTCGAGTTGTTTGACGCCAAAATCGTAAATCGACGCTCCATGGCACGTGGATTCCTCCAGAGCAATTTTGGAACTAAAAATAAATTTGCAAAAAAATAATTAATTTGTTTAAATTCGTTTTTTATGCATTACCGTGTTACCTCTTTTAATTCCTCATGAGGGATTAATTTTCAACCTGTTCAGAGAGTGGGGGATTATTGGAGAGTGGGGGATTAAAAGAGGTAACACGGTAATTGACTGCTCTCACAGTTTGGTCGTCCACAAAATGCCGAACACGAGCAGTGTGAAGCCGGGCACCACCCACAAATTGCCCTTGTCCATGCGGTCGCCGATGCCATCTTTGAGCAACGGCCGGGCCAATGCGCGCAATTTTCTGGTCGTCCCGCGCCACAAATGGTCCAAATAGACGCCGCTGACCATTGGAAGTGCCATCTTTTTTGATGGTTTTGTTTGGCGTAAAATTCAATTTATAGACAATATGCGCTGATAATTTAATCTGCTGAAGGTACAAAACAATTTACATATGAACAAAACCAATTTTTGGGACAAATTTAAGCGAAGAAATTTGAGGGGACACAAATGTTAAAATGCAAAAAAAGCGCAAACTGACGATATCGTTGAACTAATAACGCAAAATTAAATTTTTGCTAATTTGTATAAAACTTAAATATGTATAACAAACGGAACAATTAATTTTATAAAAAATAAAAAGTTGTTTGTATCGGAAATTTTAGAAATAATTGCATGTTATGGTAAAAATGTCGGATTGAATTACACCCCCCCCCCCCCCCCCCCCAAAATCAAATTGATGTGGAACGAAATGGGACAAAATTTGGGGGAAGAAATTGGCAATTTTATCATCTAACATTTTCTGAAATTAACTTTTTTTTTGGTTGGAAATGTCTTGGCGATGTCCACGGGGAAATGCCAAGTCTTGTACATACCGTATAATCTAAGAACCCCCGGGGGTTCTATTTTAGGTTATACGGTAAATTTGTGAATTTTTCTCAAAAGTCACCCAAAGTTGTGATCGCCAGGGTCAGGCGGGGGGGGGGGTGACTCCTTCGCCGGACGATTGGGTGGGATGGGTGGCATCAACAAGTCCAATCCTCCTTTTTGGTAAATATTTTTTTGACCATCACACGCATTTCGCAATATGTTTGATTTTTTGTTTGTTTGCGCGTATGGGTCCACTCCAGCAGTAGCAAACAAAATTTTGGCAAAACGCCAACAGAGAAATGCAAAAAAAGTGAGATAGTGTTAGTGTCTATAAGAGGGCAGAGAAAAAGAGGAAGTCTAAAAAGAAGCGAGTCGGGTTTTTACCGCGGCAGACAGCATACAGTCAGACACTGTATGCCCGAACCATTGAAATTTATCGATTTTCGATGCCTTGTACTAGAGTGCGGCAAAATCACTTTTTTGGATCCTGTAATAGGATTGGAGCTCAAAATAGTTTCTGACACTTCATATACCTACGCGACATTTCATATACTAACCCAAAATACGACATTTCATATACGCGACACTTCATACACGTCGAATATCATATACGAAGCAAAAAATGATTATTTAATCTTAGAAAAGCCTGCCTGGTTACAAGTCGGCTTTCCTAACCCTATTACCATATTACCTCTTTTAATTACCCATTTGTAATTATTTTTCAACCCTCTCCTAGAGTGGGTAATAATTAGAGAGTGGGTATTTATTAGAAGGTGGGTAATTAAAAGAGGTAATACGGTAGGTCGGCTAGAGTTCAGTTTAAAGTTTAAACAGTACTCGTATTTTTATCAAAACAAAAAAATACTTTACATAATCGTGTTCAAATTGCTTGTATTTTTCGCCTGAATGAATTATTTCCAAGTTTTTCTTATTTACGTTCAACATTTTGTACATCTTACCACATGTCAGTTAAAACTAAAAGCATTTGAAGGGGTCCGGAGCGCGTATTTTGAAGTGTCGTATTTTGGGTTAGTATATGAAATGTCGTTTTTTGCTTAGTATATGAAATGTCGCGTATATGAACTGTCATCTGCCTTAATCCTGTAAAATTCAGGATCCTGCCAATCCTGTTGTGAAATTTACAGGATCCTGAACAGGATTACAGGATTGATTCAAAATTTTTCAATTTTGGTGGCAAATTGGGGTTGCTCCCCGACTCATCGGGGACGGGAAAGCCGGGGCTCGGGGAGGTCGGTGGGTTGGTCATCTCGGGGATCGGGGACGTCCAAATTCGGGGTCGGGAATCGGGGTGAAAAAAATTTAAATAAAAAATTTTTTCATAAAAATTTCAGCAATGTCTCAGGCACGTATTTAGGATTTTGCTTGGGGGGGGGGGTATCAAAAAAAAAGTCGATTTTAGGGGATGTACCGTATTCACTCTTGTAATCCCTCACTCTCTAAGAATCCCCCACTCCCTAATAATCCCCCACCCTCTAATAATCCCCCACCTATTTACCTAACAGTTCGAATCCAATTTTACCACCTTTTCCACGGGGTAAAAGCATTTTTCTAATGGAATCTTTTCAAAAAAGTTGGATTTTAGGGGTGAATTTTTTGAAATTTGAAAAGTCAATCTTTAGGGGTGCATTTTTGGAGTTTATTACATATTTCTTAGAATTTTTATAGAAGAAAATTTTCTCCAAAATCAATTTAGGGGTTGTGTTTTTGATGGAATTTGTTAAGAAAATTGGTCCAAAAACTACAATTTTGCAAAGCAAAAGGGTCGCCCCTATGGTTTTTTTCCCAAAAAATTTTCGCTAGCAGAAGTATGGAAATTGTGTGGAAAAAGTGAATATTTTCGTGATGGATGAACATATCGCCAAATAATTTGAAAAATAATCCCCCCCCCCCCCACTCTCTAACACCCCCCCCCCCCTTTCTGAGTTGAAAAATGATCCCCCGATTACAAGAGTGAATACGGTATTTTGGGTTTTATTGCATTTTTCCCAGAATTTTCGATCACTTCTGGGGGAGGGGGGGGGGGAGTCGGATAAATTTTTGAATTTTTAACTCAATTCGTTAAGAAAATTGGTCCACAAATTACGAATTTTGTGAATCAAAAGAGTCCCCCCTATGGTTTCTTTTCCTCAAATTTTCTCTTTGGGCCCCCCATTAAATACGTGCCTGCAATGTTTTCAGTGGGCAAGCAAATTTTCGATAAATTGACAGTAACCTTTTTTCAAATTTATTAAAAATAATGGAATAAAAAATTGCTCTGCTGGACAAAAAATGAAATGAAAGTTTTCTGAATTGTAAACCAAAAATATGTTTAAAATCAAAAAAAGTTTAAAGAATTTTTAGAAAATGTTTTTAGCACCTTAAATCAGGGGTGCCAACAAAAATTTTTCAAAAAAAAAAAGGGGACAGTAAAGGTCAAAAAAAAGATTTAGCTGCCATTTTGCGTGTAAAAAAAAGGGACAATTTACAAAATGATAAAAATGCCATGAATTTTCATTTTTTCGCATGAATTTTCATTTTTTCGCATGAATTTTCATTTTTTCGCATGAATTGTGCGTTTTTTAACCATATTTCGCTTTACAGTCAATTTTTCTCAACAAGTAGCTTCTCTCACGGCGGTGCCGATAGGCGCCGCCGAGAATTTGGCCATCCGTCTAAAGATTATTCATAATTTAAACCAAAATTCTTCAAAAAGCTCCAGAAATCTCAAATAAAGGACAAAAAAGGACGTGTATCCCAAATAAAGCACAAATCTTTAAAAAAAGGACATTTCAAATTTTACCGAGACTTTTCTTGAGTCGAGACTCGAGACTTTTTTGAAATTTTTTTTTTGCAATTAACTGAAAATGTTTTATTTTAACTCCAAAAATTTTCAAATTATAAAAATAGTGTTTAAAATTCAACCTAAATTTTGTTCAGTGATTATAAAATCCAACCAATTTGCGGCAAATTTGAATTTTCCATTTTTATTTCTGGAACGCTTTTTGTCCGATGATACAGTCCATCGGAACCGCCGGGGAAAAGAATTTTTCAAAAAAACTCAATTTAGGAGTGCATTTGATTTTTACAAAATTTCATCCACTAAGCAAAAATATGGTATTTAATATAAGAAAAAGCCCGTCCGGTTTCAAGTCGGGTTTCCTAACCCTATTAGGCTGCTAGGGTTCAGTTTACAAACAGTAATCATATTTTTATCAAAACAAAAAATATTTATTCTTGTTCAAAATGGCGCGTATTTTTCGTCTGAATACATTTTTTGCAAATTTTTTTGTTGACGTTCAATGTTTTGTGCATCTCGCTATTGTGAGTTAAAAGTGAAAGCATTTGGGGGTTCAGTATGAAGTGTAGGGAGGCCAACTCAACTGCGGTAAAATATGGCAACCGGCTCCAAAAATATGGCATTTTTATGGCATCGAGGGGTCAAAAATATGGCATTTTTATGGCAGTTTTCTTAAGGAATTTTCAAAAAAGCATTTGTTTTTTTGAGAATTTTGCTTCAGTTCTGGGGGGAAGGGTTCGGCGGTGCCGATAGGCGCCGCCGAGAAAAATTTGAATTTTTTACTCAATTTGTTAACAGATTTTCAACCAAAAACTTCAAATTGTAAGAATCAAAGAGCACTTTTTCGGGAATTCTCATTTTCCCCGTAAAAAATGAGAATTTTTACCAAAGTCAAAAATATGGCAAAATTATGGCAAGGGTGAAAATATGGCAAACAATAAGGCAAATTCCCAAAATTATGGCATTTGCCTTAAAAATAAGGCAATTTGGCCTCCCTGATGAAGTGTCGTTTTTTTGCTTAATGTATGAAATGTCATCCTGCCGATTCGCAACCAAAATTTTAAAAATACGGCATTTGCGTCGGGGAAAAAAATGAAATTTTAGTGAATTCAATTAGGAAAATGTACCTAAAATTTGCAAAAAAGCATTTTATTTCGTTTTATGAGAGATTATTTTTGTTTTCCGACTAAGAATCAGGAAAAAGAGTAATTGTAAAATTAAAGAATAAAATGGATTTTTACTAGGGGAGTAGAACTCGGATATCTAAGATACGACACAGAATTTAACCACTGAGCCATATGCCCAATGATTTATTGCTGTGCAAAAGATATTTAAGGATTTCTAAATGATTTGTCATTTTATGTTTTTCAAATCTTGTAAACTTAGAATTCTAAAACAAATTCTCTCCAAAAATGCCAGGGTTGTAAAAAAGTCTCGATTTTCGAGACCAAGTACCCGAGACTCGAAACCGATACCCAAAAAACCCGAGACTTTTCTCGAGTCGAGACTCGAGACCGAGGCTTTCGTGCATCACTATTAATTACAGGATCCTGCCCATAAATTCGAATTTCCGGATCCTGTAACAGGATGAACTCAAAATTTTTTACAGGACCGGATCCTCAGGATTAATCCTGTAAAATTCAGGATCCTGCTAATCCTGAAATTGCTCAAAAATACAGGATTCCGGTCAGGATCCTGCAAAATCCTGCTCAGGATCCGGTCCTGCACCGCACTCTACTTGTAAAGGCCTCCGGACAATCCGTCAGAGGACAATACGTCCTGAGGACAATACGTCCTCTGACGGATTGTCCTACATAGCTTCTTTGTAACACAGGCTAACGCTTAGGTACATATTTTGCAGACATGCTTCTGGTGCTTCCTTCTTACCCTTATCAAAACATTTGATTGAGTTTGGAGAATTTTGGAAAAAATAGATTTTATGAATTATAACTTTTTACATATACCTATGTAACTCATGTAAATTTCTTGTTTAAAAAAAGTGTATAAATGTACCGCCGGATGTACTGTAGGTAACGGAAGTTACTAATCACTTCCAATCAAAAATCCTATTCTTAGGGGTGTATTTTTTCCCCGGTTAGTCCCGGTCCGACCGGGACGGGATCCGGGACTCCGATTTTTCAGACAGAAAGGGATCGGGATTTCGCTTTTACAAAAACCGGGACCGGCATCGGGACCGGGATTCCAAAAACCGGGAATTTCCACGACCGGTCCCGCTCGGGGCCCGGTCCCGCTCGGGGCCCGGTCCCGCTCGGGGCCCGGTCCCGCTCGGGGCCCGGTCCCGACCCACTCTAATTTAATGGCATCATCAAAACCTTAAAATTATCCACTAAAGGCTGTTTTTTATTGAATTGTTAAAATTCGATGCCACGACTTGGACCGTATGTTGGCTGCATCAAAAATCAAATAAGACCACTCGAGACTCTCGAATATTTTACGGATGTTGAAGTTGGTATGAAAAATTGAACAAATAAAGCTTAAAATTGTACTTTACCCTAAAATTTAACCATTCCAAATAAAATTGTTGCTGTTCAAACATAAATTGGAAATTAAAAAGGCAATTTAAGTCATGAGCGCATGGTTCACAAATATAAAAACCCTAGTAAAACAATGCAGTTCACATAATTGTTCAATAAAACTAATCAACGGAGGATGATGTCCCAAATAATATTCACAATTCTAATAATTTTACAAATTTATGAAGCAAATTCTATACCGGTGAGATACATACTTGATTTGATTCTATTAACGATTCAATTTTTAAGTTCTTCTCTTCGCTGAGTCCATATTCATTTTTTGGTGAAAGTGATTCAGTGCAAAGTGTTCAAGAGATTTATGGACATGAAGAACAAAGTCGAAAGAAAAGGGCTACTGCTTTAACGGTAGTAACAGAAGCAGAATCGATCACATTAACAATAACGGGACAAAATATAACTGTAACGCTAGAAACATTGGCAGATGGCACGATCGTTCTTACAATAACCGGTAATTCGACAGTTTGAAACAAGTAGTAATTGGTCTTAATAATAGACATTATAAGATAGTAATATTTTTAAGGTACATCTCCGGCAATTGAACAATCCGAAGCATCATCACCGGCACCTCAACAGTCCTTAACATCCGAAGCATCATCACCGGCAACTGAACAGTCCTCAACAAATGAAGCATCATCTTCGGCAACTGATCAGTCCTCAACAAACAAAGCATCATCACCGGCAACTGATCAGTCCTCAACAAACGAAGCATCATCATCAGCCACTGAAGAGTCCTCAACATTCGAAGCATCATCACCGGCAACTGATCAGTCCTCAACATTCGAAGCATCATCATCAGCCACTGAAGAGTCCTCAACATCCGAAGCATCATCACCGACAACTGATCAGTCCTCAACATTCGAAGCATCATCACCGGCAACTGATCAGTCCTCAACATTCGAAGCATCATCACCGGCAACTGATCAGTCCTCAACATCCGAAGCATCATCTCCGGCAACTGATCAGTCCTCAACATCCGAAGCATCATCACCGGCAACTGATCAGTCCTCAACATCCGAAGCATCATCTCCGGCAACTGATCAGTCCTCAACATCCGAAGCATCATCACCGGCAACTGAACAGTCCTCAACATCCGGTGCATCATCACCGGCAACTGATCAGTCCTCAACATCCGAAGCATCATCTCCGGCAACTGATCAGTCCTCAACATCCGGTGCATCATCACCGGCAACTGAACAGTCCTCAACAAACGAAGCATCATCTCCGGCAACTGATCAGTCCTCAACATCCGGTGCATCATCACCGGCAACTGAACAGTCCTCAACATCCGAAGCATCATCACCGGCAACTGAACAGTCCTCAACAAACGAAGCATCATCTCCGGCAACTGATCAGTCCTCAACAAACGAAGCATCATCACCGGCAACTGAACAGTCCTCAACAAACGAAGCATCATCTCCGGCAACTGATCAGTCCTCAACATTCGAAGCATCATCACCGGCAACTGAACAGTCCTCAACATCCGAAGCATCATCTCCGGCAGCTGATCAGTCCTCAACATCCGAAGCATCATCTCCGGCAACTGATCAGTCCTCAACATCCGAAGCATCATCACCGGCAACTGAACAGTCCTCAACATCCGGTGCATCATCACCGGCAACTGATCAGTCCTCAACATCCGAAGCGTCATCTCCGGCAACTGATCAGTCCTCAACATCCGAAGCATCATCACCGGCAACTGATCAGTCCTCAACATCCGGTGCATCATCACCGGCAACTGATCAGTCCTCAACATTCGAAGCATCATCACCGGCAACTGATCAGTCCTCAACATCCGAAGCATCATCACCGGCAACTGAACAGTCCTCAACATCCGGTGCATCATCACCGGCAACTGATCAGTCCTCAACATCCGAAGCATCATCTCCGGCAACTGATCAGTCCTCAACATCCGAAGCATCATCACCGGCAACTGATCAGTCCTCAACATCCGGTGCATCATCACCGGCAACTGAACAGTCCTCAACAAACGAAGCATCATCTCCGGCAACTGATCAGTCCTCAACATCCGGTGCATCATCACCGGCAACTGAACAGTCCTCAACATCCGAAGCATCATCACCGGCAACTGAACAGTCCTCAACAAACGAAGCATCATCTCCGGCAACTGATCAGTCCTCAACAAACGAAGCATCATCTCCGGCAACTGATCAGTCCTCAACATTCGAAGCATCATCACCGGCAACTGATCAGTCCTCAACAAACGAAGCATCATCACCGGCAACTGAACAGTCCTCAACATCCGAAGCATCATCTCCGGCAACTGATCAGTCCTCAACATCCGAAGCATCATCACCGGCAACTGATCAGTCCTCAACATCCGAAGCATCATCTCCGGCAACTGATCAGTCCTCAACATCCGAAGCATCATCACCGGCAACTGATCAGTCCTCAACATCCGAAGCATCATCTCCGGCAACTGATCAGTCCTCAACATCCGAAGCATCATCACCGGCAACTGAACAGTCCTCAACATCCGGTGCATCATCACCGGCAACTGATCAGTCCTCAACATCCGAAGCATCATCTCCGGCAACTGATCAGTCCTCAACATCCGAAGCATCATCACCGGCAACTGATCAGTCCTCAACATCCGGTGCATCATCACCGGCAACTGAACAGTCCTCAACAAACGAAGCATCATCTCCGGCAACTGATCAGTCCTCAACATCCGGTGCATCATCACCGGCAACTGAACAGTCCTCAACATCCGAAGCATCATCACCGGCAACTGAACAGTCCTCAACAAACGAAGCATCATCTCCGGCAACTGATCAGTCCTCAACAAACGAAGCATCATCTCCGGCAACTGATCAGTCCTCAACATTCGAAGCATCATCACCGGCAACTGATCAGTCCTCAACAAACGAAGCATCATCACCGGCAACTGAACAGTCCTCAACATCCGAAGCATCATCTCCGGCAGCTGATCAGTCCTCAACATCCGAAGCATCATCACCGGCAACTGATCAGTCCTCAACATCCGAAGCGTCATCACCGGCAACTGATCAGTCCTCAACATCCGAAGCATCATCACCGGCAACTGATCAGTCCTCAACATCCGAAGCGTCATCACCGGCAACTGATCAGTCCTCAACATTCGAAGCATCATCTCCGGCAACTGATCAGTCCTCAACATCCGAAGCATCATCTCCGGCAACTGATCAGTCCTCAACATCCGAAGCATCATCACCGGCAACTGATCAGTCCTCAACATCCGAAGCATCATCTCCGGCAACTGATCAGTCCTCAACATCCGAAGCATCATCACCGGCAACTGAACAGTCCTCAACATCCGGTGCATCATCACCGGCAACTGATCAGTCCTCAACATCCGAAGCATCATCTCCGGCAACTGATCAGTCCTCAACATCCGAAGCATCATCACCGGCAACTGATCAGTCCTCAACATCCGGTGCATCATCACCGGCAACTGAACAGTCCTCAACAAACGAAGCATCATCTCCGGCAACTGATCAGTCCTCAACATCCGGTGCATCATCACCGGCAACTGAACAGTCCTCAACATCCGAAGCATCATCACCGGCAACTGAACAGTCCTCAACAAACGAAGCATCATCTCCGGCAACTGATCAGTCCTCAACAAACGAAGCATCATCTCCGGCAACTGATCAGTCCTCAACATTCGAAGCATCATCACCGGCAACTGATCAGTCCTCAACAAACGAAGCATCATCACCGGCAACTGAACAGTCCTCAACATCCGAAGCATCATCTCCGGCAGCTGATCAGTCCTCAACATCCGAAGCATCATCACCGGCAACTGATCAGTCCTCAACATCCGAAGCGTCATCACCGGCAACTGATCAGTCCTCAACATTCGAAGCATCATCTCCGGCAACTGATCAGTCCTCAACATCCGAAGCGTCATCTCCGGCAACTGATCAGTCCTCAACATCCGAAGCATCATCACCGGCAACTGATCAGTCCTCAAGATTCGAAGCATCATCTCCGGCAACTGATGAGTCCTCAACATCCGAAGCGTCATCTCCGGCAACTGATCAGTCCTCAACATCCGAAGCGTCATCTCCGGCAACTGAACAGTCCTCAACATCCGAAGCGTCATCTCCGGCAACTGATCAGTCCTCAACATCCGAAGCGTCATCTCCGGCAACTGAACAGTCATCAACAAACGAAGCGTCATCTCCAGCAACTGATCAGTCCTCAACATCCGGTGCATCATCACCGGCAACTGATCAGTCCTCAAGATTCAAAGCATCATCTCCGGCAACTGATCAGTCCTCAACATCCGAAGCGTCATCTCCGGCAACTGATCAGTCCTCAACATCCGGTGCATCATCACCGGCAACTGATCAGTCCTCAAGATTCAAAGCATCATCTCCGGCAACTGATCAGTCCTCAACATCCGAAGCGTCATCTCCGGCAACTGAACAGTCCTCAACAAACGAAGCGTCATCTCCAGCAACTGATCAGTCCTCAACATCCGAAGCGTCATCTCCGGCAACTGATCAGTCCTCAACATCCGAAGCGTCATCTCCGGCAACTGAACAGTCCTCAACAAACGAAGCGTCATCTCCAGCAACTGATCAGTCCTCAACATCCGGTGCATCATCACCGGCAACTGATCAGTCCTCAAGATTCAAAGCATCATCTCCGGCAACTGATCAGTCCTCAACATCCGAAGCGTCATCTCCGGCAACTGATCAGTCCTCAACATCCGAAGCGTCATCTCCGGCAACTGAACAGTCCTCAACAAACGAAGCATCATCTCCAGCAACTGATCAGTCCTCAACATCCGGTGCATCATCACCGGCAACTGATCAGTCCTCAACATTCGAAGCATCATCTCCGGCAACTGATCAGTCCTCAACATCCGGTGCATCATCACCGGCAACTGAACAGTCCTCAACATCCGAAGCATCATCACCGGCAACTGAACAGTCCTCAACAAACGAAGCATCATCTCCGGCAACTGATCAGTCCTCAACAAACGAAGCATCATCTCCGGCAACTGATCAGTCCTCAACATTCGAAGCATCATCACCGGCAACTGATCAGTCCTCAACAAACGAAGCATCATCACCGGCAACTGAACAGTCCTCAACATCCGAAGCATCATCTCCGGCAGCTGATCAGTCCTCAACATCCGAAGCATCATCACCGGCAACTGATCAGTCCTCAAGATTCGAAGCATCATCTCCGGCAACTGATCAGTCCTCAACATCCGAAGCGTCATCTCCGGCAACTGATCAGTCCTCAACATCCGAAGCGTCATCTCCGGCAACTGAACAGTCCTCAACAAACGAAGCATCATCTCCAGCAACTGATCAGTCCTCAACATCCGGTGCATCATCACCGGCAACTGATCAGTCCTCAACATCCGAAGCGTCATCTCCGGCAACTGAACAGTCCTCAACAAACGAAGCATCATCTCCAGCAACTGATCAGTCCTCAACATCCGGTGCATCATCACCGGCAACTGATCAGTCCTCAACATTCGAAGCATCATCTCCGGCAACTGATCAGTCCTCAACATCCGAAGCATCATCACCGGCAACTGATCAGTCCTCAACATCCGAAGCATCATCTCCGGCAACTGATCAGTCCTCAACATCCGAAGCATCATCACCGGCAACTGAACAGTCCTCAACATTCGAAGCATCATCTCCGGCAACTGAGCAGTCCTCAACATTCGAAGCATCATCTCCGGCAACTGAGCAGTCCTCAACATTCGAAGCATCATTACCGTCAACTGATCAGTCCTCAACATTCGAAGCATCATCACCGGCAACTGATCAGTCCTCAACATTCGAAGCATCATCTCCGGCAACTGAGCAGTCCTCAACATTCGAAGCATCATCTCCGGCAACTGAGCAGTCCTCAACATTCGAAGCATCATCACCTGCAACTGAGCAGTCCTCAACATTCGAAGCATCATCACCTGCAACTGAGCAGTCCTCAACATTCGAAGCATCATCTCCGGCAACTGAGCAGTCCTCAACATTCGAAGCATCATCACCTGCAACTGAGCAGTCCTCAACATTCGAAGCATCATCACCTGCAACTGAGCAGTCCTCAACATTCGAAGCATCATCACCGGCAACTGATCAGTCCTCAACATTCGAAGCATCATCACCGGCAACTGAACAGTCCTCAACATCCGAAGCATCATCTCCGGCAACTGAGCAGTCCTCAACATTCGAAGCATCATCACCGGCAACTGATCAGTCCTCAACATTCGAAGCATCATCACCGGCAACTGATCAGTCCTCAACATTCGAAGCATCATCACCGGCAACTGATCAGTCCTCAACATTCGAAGCATCATCACCGGCAACTGATCAGTCCTCAACATTCGAAGCATCATCACCGGCAACTGAGCAGTCCTCAACATTCGAAGCATCATCACCGGCAACTGATCAGTCCTCAACATTCGAAGCATCATCTCCGGCAACTGAGCAGTCCTCAACATCCGAAGCGTCATCACCGGCAACTGATCAGTCCTCAACATTCGAAGCATCATCTCCGGCAACTGAGCAGTCCTCAACATCCGAAGCATCATCTCCGGCAACTGAACAGTCCTCAACATCCGAAGCATCATCTCCGGCAACTGAACAGTCCTCAACATCCGAAGCATCATCTCCGGCAACTGAACAGTCCTCAACATCCAAAGCATCAGCACCGGCATCAGCGTCACCCGTCGATTTGTGCAACCCGAGTGTGTCTGTGTGCAGCGGCTTCGGCTGGACTATTTATAATGGCAAATGTTACAAAGTTGTCGAAGGTTTAATGGATTGGAAGTGAGCGAAGAGACGGATTGCTAATTAATTATAAATATTAACAAAATTAAAAAATTTCGTATTCTCTCATTATCCCTCAAAATTGGTATTTAGTCATGCGGTAGCAGCGTGCAAAGCTGAAGATCCCCATTCTGCATTGGTCAGCATTGATAGTAAAGCTGAAAATCGGTTAATTGGTCAAATGATCGCTCGACCGATTGCCCGCTCCCTGCAGACATACCATTTGGCAACAACACTATTCAACACATTTTGGTATTGCAATAAATAAGATTGGGTGACAAATTTACAAATTTTCTCCATCTATTTGATTTAGAGCTCGGTCGAGACGAGAGTCTCGAGATCTCGAAAAATCTCGACTCTAGATCTCACTCAAAGAAATTTTCCGTGATTTTTCCGAGAATCTCGTGCTTTTTCGAGAATCTCCTCAAAAAATCTCGACTCGAGATCTCGCTCGCTCGAAGCTCAAGTCCGGACTCTAATTTTATACATTAAAATTCCTTCCTTTTATTGATTTTTTGGTTAAATTAGTTTAATTATTTCTTTGATTTAAACAACTCTGCCTATTTCTAGGATTGGACTTCGTCGTGTCTATGCCGGCGGTCAATATCAAAGCACCTGGCCAAACGGAACGTCAGCCACCTTCGGCAATGTGGTATGAATAATCAGAAAATTACCCCAAGAAACAAAGCGAATAAATGACCATTTTAGCCCGAGATTACCACAGTCGAATCGACAAGCGGCGGCAGAAACAAATATCCATGGGGAAGCGGGCAGCCATCTGGCACTAATAAATACACCGATCCGAGTATTTTAAGCTTAAATAAGTTCAAAAATACTTAAAAGACAAAGAGAAATATAAAATATCAATAAGGATTCGCATCAGGGATGGTCGGAATTCCTATTTCCGACGTTCCGATTCCCGACTTTTTTGGGGTCGGAATTCCGATTTCCGAAACTTAAGGTCTCGGAATTCCGATTTCCGAAATTGTGAGACCCCGGAATTCCGTTTTCCGAGTTCCGAAAAATTTAAGGCCTCGGAAATCCGATTTCCGAAAAATTTTGAGGTCGTCGGCTCTCATCCCTGGTGCGCATTATTATTACATGGCTTATGCATAAATTAAGTAAGAAATAAGAAAAAGTACTCGTTTTACCTTCTTCAAAATTGTTGGTGTGAAGATTTTGTAAATTTAATTAAATCACAAATTGTTCGACCACTTTCATATTCTTCCTTCAATGTTTTGTACAGCCGGGTCAAAGGAGGAGTGCGTGCACATGTTCAGTGCGGACGGACTGTGGAACGATGTGGGCTGCGAAATACAGATGACAGGCGCAATTTGCCAAAAATCGGCTGAGCAGTCCTCAACATCCGAAGCATCATTACCGGCAACTGAACTGTCCTCGAAAAACGAAGCATCACCACTGGCATTAGCGTCACCCGTCGATTTGTGCAACCCGAGTGTGTCTGTGTGCGGCGACTTCGGCTGGACTATTTATAGTGGCAAATGTTACAAAGTTGTCGAAGGTTTAATGGATTGGAAGTGAGTGAAGAGACGGATTGTTAATTAATTAAAAATATTAAAAAATTTCGTATTCTCTCAATATCACAAAATTGGTATTTAGTCATGCGGTAGCAGCGTGCAAAGCTGAAGATCCCCATTCTGCATTGGTCAGCATTGATAGTAAAGCTGAAAATCGGTTAATTGGTCAAATGATCGCTCGGCCGATTGCCCGCTCTCTGCAGACATACCATTTGGCAACAACACTATTCAACACATTTTGGTATTGCAATAAATAAGATTGGCTTTTTTGGTTAAATTAGTTTAAACTCTGCCTATTTCTAGGATTGGACTTCGTCGTGTCTATGCCGGCGGTCAATATCAAAGCACCTGGCCAAACGGAACGTCAGCCACCTTCGGCAATGTGGTATGAATAATCAGAAAATTACCCCAAGAAACAAAGCGAATAAATAACCATTTTTAGCCCGAGATTACCACAGTCGAATCGACAAGCGGCGGCAGAAACAAATATCCATGGGGAAGCGGGCAGCCATCTGGCACTAATAAATACACCGATCCGAGTATTTTAAGCTTAAATAAGTTCAAAAATACTTAAAAGATTCTTCCTTCAATGTTTTGTACAGCCGGGTCAAAGGAGGAGTGCGTGCACATGTTCAGTGCGGACGGACTGTGGAACGATGTGGGCTGCGAAATACAGATGACAGGCGCAATTTGCCAAAAATCGGCACAATTTTGAGAGTGTTTTTGGAGAGATCGAAAGAAGTGTTGGGGAATAAATTTTTGGGCATCATAATATAATTATTGTACATTTTGCGATAAGAATTTAAAGTGCCTAAAGAAACAAAAGCTCAAAGCGATTGAAGTTTCACCATTCAATTCTACGGCAAAATGTCGTGATTTTCTTGAAATATAGTCACATTCAATTCTTTTATATATGTTTCATGGTAATTAGCTTTCCGGGTTCCGGAAAGCCAGTATGAACCAGACTTTATTATTTCATGTTTTGGAAATGCTGAATGCACCAGAATTTGATGTTCTGAAAAGTCTTGAATAGGCCAAAATTAGGTTTTCCGGAAAGCCAGTATGAACCAGACTTTGTTATTTCATGTACTGGAAATGCTGAATGCACCAGAATTAGGTTTTCCGGAAAGTTTGCATGTCCGAGAATTAGGTTTTCCGGAAAGTCAGTATAAACCAGACATTGTTATTTCATGTTCTGGAAATGCTGAATGCACCAGAATTAGGTTTTCCGGAAAGCAACCAGCATGTTCTGGAAATGCTGAATGCACCAGAATTTCGTGCTCCGTAAAGTCTGTATAGGCCAGAATTAGGTTTTCCGGAAAGCCAGTATGAACCAGACTTTGTTATTTCATGTTCTGGAAATGCTGAATGCACCAGAATTAGGTTTTCCGGAAAGTCAGTATAAACCAGACATTGTTATTTCATGTTCTGGAAATGCTGAATGCACCAGAATTTGATGTTACGGAAAGTCTGCATGTCCGAGAATTAGGTTTTCCGGAAAGTCAGTATAAACCAGACATTGTTATTTCATGTTCTGGAAATGCTGAATGCACCAGAATTAGGTTTTCCGGAAAGCAACCAGCATGTTCTGGAAATGCTTAATGCACCAGAATTTCGTGCTCCGTAAAGTCTGTATAGGCCAGAATTAGGTTTTCCGGAAAGCCAGTATGAACCAGAATTTATTATTTCATGTTCTGGAAATGCTGAATGCACCAGAATTAGGTTTTCCGGAAAGTTTGCATGTCCGAGAATTAGGTTTTCCGGAAAGCCAGTATAAACCAGACATTGTTATTTCATGTTCTGGAAATGCAGAATGCACAGAATTAGGTTTCCCGGAAAGTTTGCATGTCCGAGGACTAGGTTTTCCGGAAAGCCAGTATGAACCAGACATTGTTATTTCATGTTCTGGAAATGCTGAATGCACCAGAATTTCGTGCTCCGTAAAGTCTGTATAGGCCAGAATTAGGTTTTCCGGAAAGCCAGTATGAACCAGAATTTGTTATTTCATGTTCTGGAAATGCCGAATGCACCAGAATTTGATGTTCTGAAAAGTCTGGATGGGCCAGAATAGGGTTGCGGAACGACAGTATTGAACCATGTCAATTTCTTTATCGAGCAGATGTTGCAAAAATCAGATCAGACAATTGAAAACAAACGAATTGTACATTATAACTGTTAAATCCATCAACAGTATCCTTTAAAAGAAAAGCTCATACCATTTTTTCAAGACTGACCAATCTTCATAATCTTTATATCATTCGAAAGGCCTATGAAGCTATTTGTAAGCATTCGAAAAAGACATTAGATAAAATTGAACAAAGTTATGACCAAAACCCAATGAAAAAGTCCGATTTTTACACTTTTTCATTTATAACTTTTTAATAGAGCATCGAACCGGCTCAATGTTGCTGAACACATAATCTTCTAATCATTTAGAGCTTTCGCATGATATTTAGATTATGAAGATTTGTCAGGCTTGAATAAAGTTATGAGCTGCTAAACGTTCCTCAGACGCAGTTGGCCAGAGACGCAGTTGGCCCGCTTCGTTGTCGGCATAGTGTTGTGCCAACGAAACGGGTAGAATTGACTAACAAACCGCCGGTAGTTTCTTTATGGAGGGTCCGGCGTCAGGAAATTTTTAAAAACTTAGGCTTCGAGCTTCGCGTAACTTCGGGCATTTTGGGCTTCGAACTTCGTGAAAAAACGAGAATTTCTTTTATTTTCATAAGGAAATCAATTTTTTCATAAATTCTTTTTATTACAATTAAACCACAGATTTTTCTTAATTATTCAAAAATAACGCTTCCTTTTCCAAAAAATGCCTCCGGCACTTTACGCCTCCAATTTATGCTAATTAGGCTTAATGATTCTTAGCAAAAGAATCACTCTTGGCGGGTAAAAAATTCATTATTCAAAAAACTCTCCATTGTACTCCCCAATTATTCACAATTTCTTCTGGCATCTCAAAAATGGGCATTTTTTGAATTATTATTTTCCAGAAATTCCTTTTCGCCCGCAGTGTTTTTTTCGGATGGGCAATGCCCCCGAGGGGCCGGCAATTTTAAAACTTAGAGTCGCAGTCTCAAATTTGTCAAAAAGTCTAAATTTTTTCAATAATTAGTGTGCATTTCATGGCACGGCATTCCCAGAACATGTTTTCAATGCATCGCGCCGACTTGGCACTTTTAATTGTGAGGAGGACATTTCAAAGTCAGTCACTTTAAGTGCGTGCCATCCATCATTGGGCCAAAACAAGTGCGTGTGCCATCATTGGGCCACTTTGAGGGTGGCAAACTTTGTCCCTTCCGGGGAAATGTGCCGTCCTTTTACCCCCCCCCCCCCCCCCCCCCCCCCACAGGGCTCCTCTTTATTTTAATTAGATACCCAAGGCTATGAGAAAAATGCATTCATTCTTTGGGGCTTCATTTCTGTTAGATTAAATGATTATTACACAATGGCACAACGGTTTTTTTCTATGTTTTACTAAAACAAAAAAAGGCATTTTGAAACAAAATATTATTAAAAACAGGCGCGCTACTATTGGGAAAACGGCACAAAACCATGTAAATTCTATTAAAAAGCAATTTTTAAATAGTAAAATGGGACTTGAACTCAGTTTTGGTCAAGCATACATTTTTTAAATGCCCTAAAAATGATCATAAACTAATTTAGAGCTTTGGACAATTAGGTTCAAAAGTCTCGACGAGTGTCCTCGTGCCGATTCGGCGCCACCAAAATTGTCGCGGAACCGCGACGATCGATCTCCCATTTCGGGGAGAGCGGATCAGGCCACGCCCCTTCCCACCCCCCGGCCAAGCTCTCCCACCACTTTCCCCATTTCATTTCTCATTTCATTCCATCATTTTATCCCCCGGCTGGTTCTAATTCCTCCGTTCAAATCTATTCCCCCAAAATACCCGCTCATTCGACCAACTCGTTCCCCATCATTCGACTCTTCTCAGTCGACTGTTTTCACAGTCGACTATCTCCTCTTCACATCCCCCATTTTTCACCTTGTAATCAGGGTGAGGTTTAATTACCCAAGTTTGAGGTTCATTGGAAATAAATATTTGGCACTATTGATTTCCCCCCTCAACTTGGCTCAGTCGGCGGATCACCAATCAGCGTCTCCTGAGACTTGGACAGTCTCAGCCTTGGTCACACGGGTCGACTCATCACTTCCGAGTCGACTCATCCTAAAGACTCCTGCCCCGGAGTCTTGTCCGCCGACCCAATCAACTCGAAATCGCGTCGCCCCCCACCACCGTTGCAACCATCACCACCGGGGTTTGCGACAAAAATGGTTTTATTAAATATTCTGTAGGCTTTAAATGAATCGGTGATATGATTTATGGCAATTTTTGAATTATTTTTGCTTTGTTTAAATTCCTAAAACGATTTTAGGGTTTTATTCCCTTTTGTACTTGGCAAATAAAATAGCAATTGCACACGACTATCGAATTTCAACATCCCTTCCCCCCCCCCAGGGGGTTTGAAACAAATTTTTGGTCTCTGGATTGGCGCGGTCAAATTTTTGAAGTTAATTTGTCTGACTAAAGTTTAAAATTGAATTTTTCTATTTTGTATTTGCGTAGAGAATTTTTTTCTGGTATTTTTTTTAAATCAACAATATTTACACAATTTTCTCTTCAAGAATTAAAATGAATTTTTATAATTGTTCTTTCATTTGTAAAAAATTTATATTATTTGTATTGGAAATTTGAAAGTTTGGCATAATGCCTAAGATTTGACATTTGAAAAAAAAAATTCCAGCATCGCCAATCGGCACCCGGTTATTTAAAAAAATAAATTTTTACTAAATATTAAAAATTCATTGCTGCTCGGGTGGCGGAAGTCTTTTTCCACACTTTGAGCTCATTGTTTCACCCAAAATTTATTATGTGAGCCAAATGGAATAATGGCACAAAATGTGCCGGAAGAATGGGGGGGGGCAAAAGTTTCGAAAAGAGAAGAAAGTCCACCAAAGTGCCATCCTTTTTTTTGGCATTCATTGCCGCCCAATTGTTTTGGCTAATGCCGGAAGTTTGGGCACGCTTAATCTAAATATATTTTTTTTTTGTTAAAATTAATATATTTAATGACTTGGAGCCACTTAATGCGCATTTAATTCCTTTTAATGAATAGTTAAATATTTTTTAGTAATATAAAATATTGCAATTATTAACCATCAGCGGGACAAGCTTAATGCTCGACATGCACAACTTTGAAGCATCGGTTAGCAATTTAAGAGCAAACAAATATATTTAAAAATGTTTCACATAATTTATAAGAAATTGGTAAATATGAAAATATTTTAATCATTACGAGGAGTTGCTCTCCGACCTTTTCCCGATACTTGAGCCCGAGACTTGACCTCGAAATTTGAGCCCAAGACCGAGACTTAACCCCGAGATTCGAGCCCGAGACTTTACCCCAAAACTGGAGACCAAGACTTGACCTCGAACCCGAGAGTTGACCCCGAGCTCGAGCCCGAGACTTTACCCCGGAACTCGAGACCAAGACTTGACCTCGAGACTCGAGCCCAAGACAGAGACTTGAACTCGAGATTTGAGTCCGAGACCGAGACTTGACCTCGAGACTCGAGCCCGAGACTCAAAAAACTCGAATCAGATTTTTAAATTTATTTTACATACTGAAAAAACGTTTTATATTCATAAAAATTATCCGATTTTCAAATTTAACAGATGCGAGCCGTTACGGTGGGCGGCATTGTGCTAATTGGTGCGCTGCTGTTCTGTCTAATTGTCTGCCTTGTCACCATGGTTGCCTCGCTGACATTTAGCTGTTGGTGGACACTCGGCAAGCAAATTTAAATTTGGGCCAAATTTTGTTTGGCGTAATGACATTAATTGTTGGATATTCTATCCCCAAAAAATATTGAATTCTCTCTAAATTGTTGTTGCCAATATGTGCCAATATATGCCAAATGAATGCATGCTTTTCCTTGTAAGGTTCTTTCTTCAAAATTGGCCCCTCCGGCGTTGTTGAGGAGTACGGCTTTTGCTCTTCCAAGCAAAACTTGTTGCCCGATGTCAAGCTTGGCAACAAATGCCAAACAAAGTCGGCATTATCATCATCATCTCTGTGGCGTCCGCCGGTGCTGCACCGGGCCCAGCAGCAGCTGAACGGACAGCCACCAAACACGCAACGGATGTTGCTCAACGACGAGCTGGAGACGGTCACCGCCATGGTTTGAAGAAGAAGCAAAGCAGCAGAACAACAACAACATTAAGCTTTATCAGGAATTTCGTAGCGAACAAAACCGGGATTATTAAAAGCTCAAGGTTTAGCGTCTTAGCGATTGTGCACGGCTTTGGCGCTAGGCATTGTTTCGAGAGTCTCGAAAAGGGCTTTATTAGTGTAATGACTGCTTGAAGTTTGTCCAATCGCTTTTTAGAGCCTTCGAATAGTTTCTTAATTTTAAATTTTAAAGCAACTCCGGTTTTTTAAAAATTTATTTTTGCTGTTTTGCCGGCAAAAAAAAATTACTATTTCATTTTGAAAAAATTTATTGTGTTCCTTAAATATTAGGTAGGCACTGTTCATTTATCGCCTGCAATTTCCCAGTCGTACGAAAAACGAAACTTTTTGTATTTAAATTTATTTTTGTATAATCCATTAGTCCCCTTATATGTACAAATGATTATTAAAGATATTTTTGAATTTTCTATATATTAAAAATATGTGCTGGTTCTTTTTTTCTTCAAATAAAAATAAATTTGCCATAATTTGGGAGCAAATTCGCCCTAAATTGGCCTTGTAAATTGATTGAATTGCTTAAAAATACAATACAATTTTCGCTGACGGCACAAAAAAAAATTGAATTTTCATTTTTTCAATTATATTATTGGACTATGTGGCGGCCATAAAGTTTGGGGACGAGAGCCAGACGATGAACTGAATGAACTCTGTGCTCTATTCAGCCCCCAGGCACTATTTTTTGTTCAACAGACCTTCGGCCCCTCCGGCGTCCCCCCCCCCCTGACCACCCATTTTCCAGTGCCGAAAAACCCAATTACGCCTTCAACCAACTTTTTTTCCTCTTCATCTTCATCATCCACCATTTATCGTCCTGCTGCCAAATGCTTCATCATTTCATCCGCCCCCAGTTTCTTCTACATTACAACTTTGCTTCCCGAACTCCGGAGCTTCAAAAGCCGAAAACCCGAATTTAGCTATCCAAATTTAGAAAATTTTTCGCCCGATTCAGTCCCGAGCTTGCGCGACCACACCAAGCTTGAGGAGGCGCCAAGACAAACATCTGAGCTATCAATTTACCTGGGGGACTCATATAAAAAAGATTGAAATTTTGTTCAAAAAGTTGGCAAGCCCACTGCCCGTCCTTGCCAAAAATTTTAAAGCCGGGACCACGGCTTTAGAAATTACTTTCAAAAAACAGCCCATTTTTGTCGAAATCGAAAAACGTCAAAAATCGAAATTTTGATACAGCCCTGCTACCGGTCCGAAGTCCCACCCCACAAAAAAAATTTTTGTAAGGTCATAACTTTTTTCTAGGCCATCGAATCTTATAAATTTGGGAGCCCTTCAAAATACTTGCAACCTAAAGAAGTTAATTTGTAAGTTTTTAATTGATTGCTAATTGCCCAAAGCTTAAACAGATACAAAAAAGAAAATTTCTATTTAAAATGGGACAAATGGCTGCTTAGTTTCTACTGAAAACGAGCATTCAAATGACACTTAATTTGTTAGATTTTGTTGAAAAATAAAAAAGATATGAGTCCCGAGAGTTTGCTGACCGACCGCTATTCAAGACCCAGCATTTCCCCGAACCGGTACACAACCTTGGTTTGCTACATCATCAACATTTTTTGCGCTCTTCCTCCTTCAACTTCCTCGTATCCCCTCCCCCCCCCCCCGCTCTTCATTGGCCGACGGCACAGAGTCCACCTCGAAAATTGGAGTTGGCATTGGCATCCGCCACTCGGACTTGTGGGGCACCCAGTGTCCCCCCCCCCCCCTCTCATTGGAAGTCCAGCCTAGGCCTGCCCTGGCCTGTGCCGATGTCAATTTCCGCCACCCTCCCCGCTTCTCCTCCTCCCCTCGGGCGAAATGAGCCTGATTTGATTACACATCTTCTTGGCCATATACTCATGTTTTCGATAAGAGCCATACTACTTTTTACTACAATGAGCCATAAGAGTTGGCCATGCCCGACGGCACCCCCCCCCCTTGAAAAGTCATCTTCAGCCCGGGGGCTAAGTACACAGAATAATCTGACATGGCACTTCAGCGGCTGGTTGGCATCGGCATGCTGCCCGCCCTATGCCCTCAAGCATGGGCCAATTTTATGTCACACCCTATCATCGAACTTTCATCTTCTGTTCTTCGTCCGCGAATGATGTCCATATAACAATTTTTAAATTTTAAGAAATCGGGTAACCTTTTTCGTTCGGTTTGGTCAACCGAATGGCCCAGTTTTTGGATCTAAATATTATTTTTACAATGTTTTTATTGTTTTTCGTAGTAATTACCCGAATTTGCTGTGCCAATAACGCTTAGATTATTTATTCCTCCGCTTACGGAAATTATCAAAGATTGTCCTGAGACCGGTGAGAAGAAGAGTGAAGCGTGGCGAAAACATACAACCAAAATTGGGGGAGACAAAAGGTCCAAACAAAATGCCACGATGAGAACAAATTTAAAAAAAGGGGAAAAGTCCACAGGGGGAAGTCAACTTAACAAAAATACTACAGGCGTTACCTAATTTTTTTTGAGAAAGTACTGCTCCAACTTGTTTTGCTTTGTCATTTATTCCTCATCATTGTTTGTTCTTACTAACTGTAGACTTGGATTTGCTTAATGTACTATAAACAACAAAAAAATGATTCAAAGTAGCTAATAAGTGTACTGCTCCAACTTGTTGTGATCATCTATCAACACATTATTGTGTTCTGATGGCCACCAGCCCATTTCCGGTGGACGGCAATAAGCAATGTGTCGACCTGAACACATTCATGAGCTCATTCGGGGACTGGACGCTGAGGACGGAAGTGCAGGCAAGTTGTTGTTGTTGATGGGCATGGCTTTACAAAATTGATCACCAAAATGCCCATTTAGGTCACTTACTCTTCATTCTATGCATTGATCTTCCTCGTCGGACTGATCGGAAATGGTACGGCGCGCTTTTTGTTTTTTGGCATTCGTTTTAACTGCCCCAGGGCTGAATTCCAGAACATTTTTATTTTTTGGCATTTTGTTTTAATTGCCCCGGGGCCGAATTCCAAAACATTTATGTTTTTTGGCATTTTGTTTTAATTGCCCCGGTGCCGAATTCCAAAACATTTATGTTTTTTGGCATTTGTTTTAATTGCCCCGGGGCTAGTTCCAAAACATTTTTATTTTTTGGCATTTTGTTTTAATTGCCCCGGGGCCGAATTCCAAAACATTTTTGTTTTTTGGCATTTTGTTTTAATTGCCCGGGGCTGAATTCCAAAACATTTTTGTTTTTTTGGCATTTGTTTTAATTGCCCCGGGGCTAGTTCCAAAACATTTTTGTTTTTTGGCATTTTGTTTTAATTGCCCGGGGCTGAATTCCAAAACATTTTTGTTTTTTGGCATTTGTTTTAATTGCCCCGGGGCTAGTTCCAAAACATTTTTATTTTTTGGCATTTTGTTTTAATTGCCCCGGGGCCGAATTCCAAAACATTTTTGTTTTTGGCATTCGTTTAATCGCCCCGGGGTCGAATTCCAAAACATTTTTGTTTTTTGGCATTCGTTTTAATTGCCCTAATTTTTGGCAATTCGACTCCCCAATGTTTACAGGCCTTTTGATACGCACAATTCGACGTCGAATGTCGGTGGCCAATGTATTCCTTCTCAATTTGGCCATATCCGATCTGGTCAGTGTGTGTGCAAAATTTTATAGAAAATTGCCAAAAAAAAACTCTATCAAACTGATCGATCTGATCACAGCTTCTCTGCATCACTGCCCTTCCGATCACGCCCGTACTTGCCTTTGTAAAGCAATGGATCTTCGGTTCGGTACTCTGCAAGTTGGTCCCGCTGTGCCAAGGCATTTCGGGTACAATTTTGTGTTGTCAAAATTTAATTTCTGGTTGAATAAAGAAGGAAAATAGTAAAACCCTGGGTGTAACTTAAACCCACGCTATTCCACTGAGCTACCGGGGCGTGCTTTGGAATGTTTCGAGAGTCTCGACATATTGAGTCTTGAGCAGGCATGCCAACTCACCTTCGAGAAAATATGGCCACCGGTTCAAAAATATGGCATTTTTATGGCATCGAGGGGTCAAAAATATGGCATTTTTATGGCAGTTTTCTTGAGAAATTTAAAAAAAAACCAAGTGCCGATAGGCGCCGCCGAGAAAATTTTGATTTTTTTAGTCTTATTTGTTAACATTCAACCAAAAACTTCAAATTGTAAAAATCAAAGCATACTTTTTCGGGAATTTTCATTTTTCCCTTAAAAAATGAGAATTTTTACAAAGTTTATGGCAAAATTATGGCAAGTGTAGAAATATGGAGACCTAATTGGGAATGTTTCGAGAGTCTCGACACATATTGAGTTTTGAGTCGTTGTTTTGAAAAAGTTCTTTCCCGTTCAGTGCTCATCTCCTCCTACTGCTTGTGCTTCATCGCGTTGGACCGATTCCGTTCAATTGTGACGCCACTCAAAATGCCATGGGGCATCGGATATGCGCAAGCATTGATGGCAATTTTTTAATTTATTTTAATTTGGTAGGTATTTTAAAATTCATAAATTTGGGAAAGAATTGAAAAAAATAATTTCAAAACTCCAATTTCCACAGCCTCCCTACTTTTTTTACATTACATACAGATTTTGTGCTGGGTGTGTTGCATTGCGATTGCCTCGCCATTGGTTTGTTTTAAATAAAATTGTTATTAAAAATATTTATAAAAAAAATTAAAAAAACTTTTTTAAGTTTATGGCTCAGCGCCTTCAGCTCATCGAATTCAACAACATGACTTTCTGTGGCCTGGTAGTGCAGTTTAAATTGTTTTTTAAATGTTCAAATTTAACACAACAACAACAAAAAAAAAAAACGATTTTTTGAAGCAGCCTTAGCGTTTTGTAAACGGTACTTTCCTGTAGAGCCCGGAATTTTGAAAAAGTCGGGATCAGGATCAGGATTTGGATTTACCGGGATTAAAAATCCTGGTTTTTCAGGATATCCTGATCCTGGTGCTTTGACGAAAATACCAGGATTCCGGATCAGGAGTCCTGGAAAAACTGTCCGGACTCATGTCCGGTCCGGGCTCTACTTTCCTGTTTGTGTTATACGATCACCTCGCCCAAATGTAAATTTGATGGTCCATTCCCGACGTTTTTTAAATCTTTGCGAATTTGCATTTTAATCATTTTTTGTGCCAACAAAATTTGTATAATTAGGTATTAATTGCTTGTCGCTGCTTTTAGTTTTGCGGCGAATACAATTGGCCAGAAGGGCACATGCAGTTGAAGTTGGCCTACGGAGTTGGTGATTTTCCATTGCAAAAATTGAGAAATGCCGATAATTAATTAATTAATTGTACGCAAAACGAGAAAAGTAAAATGATGCTTTAAATAAAGAGAATTTTAAAACCCCCGAAGCGATTACGCCCAAAACGGTTTCAATTACGGATTGATTAATAATCACATAATTCCAAAGGTTTATGCTTAAGTGCCGGGAATTCCTTGATCAATTCCGATCGGGATTTTGATATAAAGGTTTATGCTGAAATGCCAGGAATCCTTGATCATTCCCGATCGGGATTTTGATTGCATAAACCCAAAGGTTTATGCTGAAATGCCGGGAATTCTTTGATCAATTCCGATTAGGATTTTGATCACATAAATCCAACGGTTTTATTAGGAGTTTAAGTAAAAGTAGGTATACGTATACTATGTGCATATTTGTCAAGATTTCGCTTCTCGTCATCCAATTTCTGGTTCCGACTGCCATCATGACCTATTGCTATTGGAAAATTCTTCAAAAGGTCCGTTCGTTTTGGCGCGTTTAAATTTGCGCGCTCTTTGGCATACTGTAGGTGCGCCAAGACTGGCTTGTGCCGGCCAACAGCAGCTCCACAATGACCGTTGAACAACAGGCAGCAACTGTGCTGCGCAAGCGCCGCGTGATGTGCGCGCGAGTCGAAAATTTTTTTGTTTTCTCCAAAATTTTATTGAATTTTTGCTGGCCTCATTAAGAGTGCCAACAAAACGGACGGATATCGACTCGTTACCCGCCAACTCGTTCCCTTTTTTAAAGTTTTTTCGTTATAACTTCTTTCAAATCTAACCAAATCAGATATTTTCGATATCATTTGAAAGCTTACAAAATCAAAAGTTAAGCGATTGGCCAAATTTCAAAAAAGTTATGGCCATACAACGCTTTTTGGCCATAACTTTTTTGAGAATTGTCCAATGACTTAACTTTTGCATTTGTAAGATTCTACTAGTTGTATGCTTTCGAATGATACCAAAAATGTTTGATTTGGTTAGATTTTGAAAGAAGTTATAACGAAAATGGAACGAATTGATGGGGAACGAGTTGGCGAGGTACGAGTCAATATTTTACCCAGCAAAACTTTTCTTAATTACCTACTTATACCAATCAAATAAATAAATTGAAGCTTTAAAATCTATCCAAATTTGCTTCCAGGTACGTGCTCATCTTGATGGTACTGCTGATCCCGAAATATATTTCAACTGATTTCCGTTCCTTACAAAAGGTGCTCATCTTCATGGGCTCATGGATGCCGTTGACCATCGTAAATTTGGTGGGTTTCAACTATTTTTGTGACCGGGATGCCAGGAAAATGCGTCAGTAATTATTAAAAGTAAACTAGGACTTGAGGACCGATCGAGATTTCGATCGAGAATCTCGAAAAATCTTGTCGAGAATCTCGATCGTCCTCGCTCTACTAGAATTCAAACATTTGGTAAAAGTTGAAAATTTCCCAAAAATCAATTTTGGGGTCAAAATGTTCAAAAAGCATAAACTCGATCATTACTTGCTGTTTTTGTTGTAAGTGTGTATTTTTTGAATATTTTGAGGCCAATGATTTTTGAAAATTTTGAATTTTTCAAAAAATTGTTCAAATCCGGGTTTAGAATTGGTCAAAATAGATGTTAGAATCGGATTATACGCCCCCAAATACCGTTAGAAACATCATTTTCCTCGACTTTTAATAATCTCTGACGCATTTTTCGGGTATCGGTTTAAAAAATGCAATTTTGGTTTAAAATAAATTGCAAATGTATGGCCAGCAATATTGACGGATCATCATCAATCACTAGGGCTCCGATTTATATGGAAATCCATATTTTTTTTGCGAACTTGAAACAGCGTATAAATGCCATAAATAGTGTTTTTAGCTTTGGTTGGAGCTTCTAGAGCCCATTTTATAATCCATATTTTCCATATTTCGCCATTTTTTAAAAAATTCCTTAACAAAAATGCAATAAAAACGATAAATACATCCCTAAGGTTCGACTTTTTAAAAATTTTCAAAAAACCCTTAAAAATTGACTTTTTCACGACTAAGAATTCTGCCGCCAAAAAATGAAAATTTTTAAAATTCTGCTTATTTTCTAAAATTTTCTCTGAAATGCCTTTAATTTGCATATAAAAATTTTTATTTCTCTTATTTTCAATTAGGAAAATGTTGCCCATTTTTTTTTTGCTATTTTTTAAAATTTTTTTATCTATATTTTATGGCCATATTCCGAGAATTTTTGTTCATATAAATCGTAGCCCTAATCATCACTGATCTAATTCTCAAAGTCTGAGGGTTTTTGTGCATATTACTTCATTTTATCCAGCTTCGAGACATGGACATCTTGCGCGATGCCAACAACATGTACTTCAAGCTGTTGAATGTGCATGCCGTGGCGATGACTTCAATTGTGTCCAATCCGTTGCTGTACTTTTGGATGAGCAAAGTGTGCCAACACTTTCAAATTTCAATACTAAATAAAAAGTTTTACGAGAAATGCCGCGGCATTTCGGCAAAATTTTTTGGAAAACAATGCCAAAAACAACAACAATTGGCAACAAAACAGTGGGACACATCTCAAAAATTCGAAAACTGTCTGTTTTTTATGGCATTTTGCGTTAATTTGGTGGCACTTCTTTTTTTCTCTATTTACCCAGAGGCATCGTCGCGCCCTGCGGGATGACATCAACTGGTTCACCAATGCCCGCCGGCAACACCAACAGAATGTGGGCGGGCTGCTGAACAAGTTCACGCCAAGTCCGTCCATTGGGCTGCTGTATCGCAAAAATGTGGAGCGCCATTTGTTGCAGAATGCAGCGGCCAAATACAATCAGCAAAGGCATGTTATTGTTGTTGTTGTTGGGCATCGCGCTCTGTTGGCACTAGGGCTGTTCGAGACTGAGAATGACACCGAGACTCGAAAGTCGAGACTGAGAAATGACATCAAGACTCGAGAGTCGAGACTGAAAACTGACACCGAGACTCGAGACCGAGACCCAAAAACCGAGAAATTTGTTCGGTTTGAGAATTTCGAGACCGAGACTCTCGAACAGGCCTAGTTGGCACTAGGGTTGGCGGTGCCAAACCCGGACCGTAGAACTGGGATTGTTTTGATTCGATTCGGTTCGGATACCCGATAGAATTCCCAGGAACCGTCAATCCTGGTACACCATTTTTTTGGCATTGGCACGGTTTAAAGACAGATGTCTGGACAGAAAGTCTTAGACCAGGAATGTAACCGGATGCCAAAAAAAAAGTGCTGAATTCCGGGCCGTTGCATTCCTGAGTTGGACAGACACACTAGGGGTAGATACAGTTGTTGACACTAGGGTTGGTCCCCGACCCCTGACTCCGAGCCCAAAAATGGGGTCGTCCCCGACATTGCCAACCCCGGCCTCCCCCTACCCCCGACTTTCCCGCCCCTGAGGGGTCGGGGACCAACCCTAGTTGACACCAATCGGAGTGCAGCAGAAAGTTAAAAAATAAATTGCAGAAGAGGAACACTGGGGGACCCAACCTGCATTTCTCGTGAACGCGCTCTGCAGGAGATGCATGCAAACTGGTGAGTGTAGAGGCAATTCGGCGGAGAAAAATTTGTCATTTTATATTTTTTTAATTTTTTTAAAATATAAATTTTTTCGTTAATTTGATTTTTTTACAATTTTTTAGCTTTCTCCTCGTCCCACTAATGCCTCTTTGTGTGGCAAATGCAACAACCCCTCCGGCGCTGCCACCCCAACAACGACCGCGGACAGGCACCCGAACATCACTCCTATTAAATTCTCGAGAAAGGGGGACACTTTTTTGAAAAAAGGAGCAGAAAAAATAGTATTTTTTTTTGAATTTCTTAATGAGAAAACAACTTTTTGCTGCTAAACAATTTTGAAATTTTTTTAGCAAATTTTCCATGCTTATTATATTCTAATACATATTTTTGCGCGCAAATTTTACTGATTTATAACAGTATGTACAGGTATCACTCGACGCCGGTAGGTTCGTCCGCAGTCATTTCAGCGCTCAAAATAATCGTGTCATTCTTAGCGTCGTACCATCCGTTCTTCCGGTCCATCAATTCCTAAATCATTCTTTTTTGTAATGCCCGGCAAACATTTGATCACATGGACACCTTAAACGTGATGAACTGAGCAAAACCCCAATCGTTATCCTTCGAATGAAAAATGTGACGACCGCTGATCCGAGTGTTGTCCGTTTTTCCCTCCATTTGCGAAACAATTCGCAAGTGTTGCCGAACCGGCACAGCGCCAATTGGGATCTTAAAGTTAGAGATTTTTAGTGTCTGAAGTCAAATCGCGTAAATTTCTGGCAATGCCTCTGGGGCACTCCAGGACCTCGCAGTCAAAAATATTCGGAGGTTTTCAGGTTAAATACTTCAAAAATTCTTGCCTAGCCACCTCTAAACGCCCTATATGAGTAAAATTGCTAACAAAAAGCTTTTTTGGAATCGGTCCCGAGTCTCGACTCAAAAAAATTCTCGACTTTTTTTTTTCTCCCGGTTCATTTACCTAGCCGAACCACCTGAAAAAATGCGTTTCAGAATGGATTTCCGTCCGTCCCTTTCTGCTCACCGGTGTTCTTTCCGTTGCACTGGAAGAAAAAGCCCAAACATTTTTCTCTAGAACGGCGCAGAGTTCGCGGAATCGCTAATATTTTCCAAGGAAGGCCCCGGATGTAAACGGTCTCGCCGAGTCGGTGACTGTTCCCATCCTCTCGAGCAAATTCCGACACTTTCTCGAGTTTTAGCAAAACATAAGCCATCAAAAACTCATCAGAATTTATATTCAAAGTTCGGTCCAAAGTTTGCTTCAATTTTGGCGTTGAAGAACAACAATGTAACGGACGGAAACAATTAGGCGGCAGAATGGGCAAACAAACCGGCAGTTTCTGCAAAAACAAAACAATTAATTAATGCAAAAAAATTGTTTAGTGGCGAGTCCAATGAAAATACCGCTAAATATAATTGTTTTTAAAAGAAAATGCCTCTAAAGCATTTCGAAGTTCATCAATTTATGTATTTAACTTACGAATGTTGTTCCAATATGGTCACTTTGTAGTAGAAAATGCCGGAATTCCCTTTTGGAATTGGCCGTTCGGCGAGCACAGAGCGCTGCGCTGAAAAGAAAAAGTTACATTAAACATTAAAAATTGTATGAACCCTTTTCATAAACATTTTAATCAAATCACTTTAACAGAATAATTTTTACCCGAAAACTCTCCATTATGTTGGACACAAACGGTAAAATTGTAGTTTATGGGGGTGTCACCGAATTTGACTTTTTATAGCTCAATCGACAGAGCTCGCTGAGCTGAGCACGAATATGCAAAAATTAATCGGGGGCAAGCACTATGAAGAAAGTAATGAGCCCGGGACTGAAGTGTCTTTTGACTGAAGCCCATATGCTTGATTTTGCGCATTTTTTAATCAGTGGACAACTGAGTCCCTAGTCAAAAAACACTTCAGTCCCGGGCTCATAACTTTCTTCCTAGTGCTTGCCCCCGATTAATTTTTGCATATTCGTGCTCAGCTCAGCGAGCTCTGTCGATTGAGCTATAAAAAGTCAAATTCGGTGACACCCCCATAAACTACAATTTTTCCGGAAAAACAATCGATTGGGCTCAGAGAGCGCGAGGTCCTTGGAACATGCCGCTGAATCCCATCGATTTTGAAGGGTTAGCCCTAAGAAAATATATTTTATTTCCAAAATATTAAATACAATTTCGCTTTTGTGCAGGTCATTGCATAAAAAGTGGCACGTTTTGATTTAACTATTAAAAAAGTATATTAAAAAGCGGCAGGGTGACCAAACGCTTAATACGGCCGGCCGAAGAATTTGGTTTTGACATTTTAAAAAATTGTCTTTTTTAAAAGCGTCTGGAAAAAACAACAAATTGAAATTAATATTTTGCCCGCAGAAATGCAATAAAAACCGAAAATGCACCTCTAAAGAACGATTATAAATTCCAAAAGAAAGTCCTAAAGATGCAGCCTTAAAAATTGGATTATTCGTTTAAAAAGTTAAAATGGACATTCCAATTCGGTGAAAGAAGTAGAAATATTTTTGAGGAGATAATTTGATTGAAACTTAATTGAACTAAAAATATGCAAATGCATATAAAATTAAATTATGTATATTCTGCTTCGGTTGAATTTATTCATATAAAATCACATACCGGTAACCTCATTTCCTTTTTGTGTGCAAAACAGCACTCACTCATAATTAGGGTGTCCAAAAATATGCACATGCATGTTTTTTTCCTGAACTGGAAACGGTCTGAAACGCTCGGAAAACGTGTTTTTAACTTGGTTTGAAGCTTCTAGAAACGCATTTCCATGTGCATATTTTGCATATTTATGCATATTTCGCGATTTATGTGCATATTTTGGCATTTTCGCCATTTTTATCCATATTTCGCCATTTTTCAAAAATTCCTTAACAAAAATGCAATAAAAACGACTAGAGACCGACCTGGACCTTGGTACAGGCCTGAATTTTTCCTGTACCCAGAGTCCAGGTCCAGTGGAGCCTCCACGACCTTGGATTTTTCCTGGACCTGGATTTTTCCTGGACTTTGGTCCAGGAAATCAGGCCCAGGCACCTCCCTAAAATCCCGGTCCAGGGTCCGGGTCCAGGCATAAAAAACCTGGATTTCCTGGATTAAAAATACCCCTAAATTGGGGTTTTGAGCAACAAACGCAGGTAATTTGGTGAATTATCCGCAAATTTGAAATTTTACTAGCAGATCGCCAAGTTTTAAATATTTGTCAAGTTTTGAATTTTGTTATACAAAAACAGCAAGCTCGCCTCCATCTAAGCGGAATGAATCTTTTTTTGACCGATTGGGCAAAATTGCCGAATTGAGTCAGAAAAAAGATAGGAACATAGCTTTTTATAATTGGTAGTTAGTGTTAAATTTTAAGGAGCTCATCGGCTCAGCAAAACGACATCGAGGCTGAGTTCCGGGAATATTTGGAAATTTCACGAGATGGTACGGCCGCTGACCCACTCGAACTTTGGCGCAAGTTGTCGTCTCAATTTCCAAAGTTGGCCGAAATTGCGAGACGTTTTTTGACAATTCCATCGACCAGCGTGCCGAGCGAATCAATTTTCAAAGTTGCTAGGGACGTTTATGATTATAGGAGATGTTTGTTAAAACCAAAAACGGCTGAAATGCTAATTTTTCTCAACAAAGCGCTTCCTCAGATCAATTTCAAATATTAATTTTTTTTCTGAATTGTTATTTTGGCTTAATATTTGGTTAAAAGTTGAATAAAGATAGGATTGCCCTATTAAAGATTTGTTTAACATGCACTGAAAATTTGTATCTATATGTATGTTATTCAATTAAAAAAACACAATTTTTGAAAAAAGTCCAGGTCCAAGGCCTGGGTACAGGCATCCGGTACCCTGGATTTTTCCTGGACTTTGGTCCAGGAAATCAGGTCCAGGCACCTCCCTAAAATCCAGGTCCAGGGTCCGGGTCCAGGAATTTTCAAAATGTCGGTCTCTAAAAACGACTAAAGATCGACTTTTTTAAATTTTCAAAAAATGCACCCCAAAACATGAATTTTTAAAAATTTTCAAAAATGCACCCCTAAAAATGACTTTTTCGTGATTTGGGGAAATTTTATATTGACTTTGGAAAAATTTATGTGCATGTGCATATTTTGCAATTTTTGGTGCATATTTTATGCGCATATTTCAAGATTTTATGTGCATATAATTACTAGGGCTAGGATCGATATGCACTAAAAATGGCCAAATATGCGCATATATATGCACCAAAAAAGGCCAAAATATGCACCAAAAATGCCAAAATATGCACCGAAAAATGGCACTTTTAGTGCACTAATTTTCTTTATACTTAATTTTTTTTCTTCTTCTTTTAACGTCTATTAAGTAGATTTACAGCATTTCGCGTATTTTTTTGTATTTTTGGAAAGTTGAACAAATTTGAAAAAAGTTCCGGAATTTTAACCGTCAGGCCAGCTCATCGCCATTTAGCCATCTCAGCGCCAGCCAGCCATTTCAGCGCCGACATTTTTATATGTATTTTTTTACGCGAAAGTTCAATTTTTTAGGCTTTCTTATCAAAAATGACTAAAAGTCCATAGTTAAAGATGAATTATTTTTTCAAAAACAACCAGAAATCAATGATTTTGTGTGTATTTTTACAAATTTTTGGTCAAAAATGCCAAAATATGCTCGAAATATGCAAAATATGCCAAAATATGCAAAATATGTTTTTTTAACTTGACCAAAAAAGCTCAAACCAACGCGAAAAGGCTATTTTTAAGCCGTATTCCTCAGAACATATAAGCATACAAAATATGCAAAAAACATATAATCCGAGCCCTAATAATTACACTCCCTACAACACACAAATCCTTACACTACTCATAATGAATAAATGAATGAATTCGATCAAATCATTAAAAGTACGTATACGGAGGGGGCAGGCATTTTGTGTTATCTAGTTCAGATGAAGATTTAAAATTATTCGCTTTTGGGCAACATTTCTTAACGATGAATTGATTTCTTTTTTACTTTATTCACAAAAGTAAACTAGAGCATAGAATATCAATGATTTTGGGGTGCATTTTTTCAAATTTTTGGTCAAAAATGCCAAAATATGCTCGAAATATGCAAAATATGCCAAAATATGCTTTTTTTCCAAAAACCCCAAAATATGCTAAAAATATGCAATTTTAAACTTGTCCAAAAAAACTCGAACCAACGCGAAAAAGCTATTTTTGGCCCGTATTCTTCAGAACATATGAGAACAAAAATATGCAAAAACATATAAATCCGAGCCCTATTGATCAAAGACTGAATGAATTGGAACATTTGATTAGTCAATTGCTCATGGAGAGCATTTGCGTTCATCGTATTCATTACACTCAGAAAGAATGAATGAAGAACTGGAAAATGTTTCATATCTTTTAAATGACAAATCTCCCGCTGCTGCCGGTGATGACTCTTTTAGCCATTTCTGACATTTGTACACAAAAAAAATCCGAACATTCAAAAAATGTCTCTTTTTGCATTTATTTGATTTTGTTAGGGGCATATTCAACCCCCACACATCGTCTTAATCAAACAGAGCCCGAAGAACAAAATAACACAACACTGACCTATTCAAATATAATTCAATAAATTTATGTTTTAGACAAAATGCCATTTTTGTTGGTTGAGCTTATTTGAACAAGTTCAATTTGCATCCCATTTTTTACATAAATAAATTCTGTTTTTTGCTCCCCTCTCCCACATTTGATTGAAATAGTAATAAGGGCTATTGGTCCATTTGAAAACCGCGCCTATTTGAATGGCACGGGTTAAAAAACTCTCTTAATTTTATTTTATGATCTAAAATTCTGTCAAATTGGTTCTGGCAGTCCGTAAGCAATCCCCTTAAATAAGGTAAAAAATGGTCGATTAGCGCGGTCACGATAAATGGCACGAATGGCCAATTTTGTTCACTGTCCGATTGTCCATTTCTGTCGGTCCATTGTCCGGGAGCCAAATGAATAAGTATCGCAAAAAATTTTATGTATTTTTTTAGTTTAGCCCATTGAAAGCATAAAAATCAAATCATTTGGCAACAAAAACAAATGTCGGACAACCCGAAGAAAGTGGAGAAACGATTGAAGGAAATGTGAGTTATTTTTTTTAATTTAAAAAAGAAATGGACAGGGGGGACATATTCAGGAAACTTATAGCTAGTTTTTCTGATTTCCCCATACTCCGTAATGTATGAAATAAAGTTTTTAGTTTACCTTGATCGGCTCCCTGGCGATTATCAGATTCGTCAATCATTGATTTTAATCTATGATTCTTCGTCAAGTATTGACTTTCGGTGATAGTAAAGCTGCTGTCCCCCACTTTCAAAAAAATTTTCAAAAATAAACAATCAAACGAAGGTAATTAAGGCTCAATATTTTATTGTAAATGTAAATCGATATCGAAAAACTCGAATTCGTGGCCGTGGTTTGAAATCGGTCAAAATGGAGGTCAGATTGGATTCTACGTCCCTAAAACCCACTTGGAGCACCTTTTTCAAATTTTCATATGACTTAAAACAGTTTTTCAGTTTCGTTTGTGACGACGTTTTGTTCGAAGTCTTCAAATTCTGTGGCCCTTTTGTGCTCGGGTTGAATGTGGCACTGATCAGCGATCGATTTGACCTTTTGATGGACGCGCATTTCAATTCGATGGAATGGTCGTTGGGTCAGTTGGACATTCAACGCGCAAATGATGGAAAGGGCGCTGAAATTGTCAAATTCGTTGGTTTTGAAGTCGAGCGTCGACTGAAAATTCTGCAAGAGCCGCTTCCAGGCAAAGTGATCGGATTCAAATGCCTTACAATAAGGTCATTTTCGGCTTAAATTATTTGGCAGGCATTAACAGTTTTTTCTTCAAATGTTTTTGTTCAATTCTATATTTTTAATTAGTAAATTGATCAACGTGTCGTCAATTTTGGGACATAAGCGACTTAAAAATTAATTTGTTCAAAATGGGGGGGGCAGCAACAAACTTGACTATTAACCTTTTAGATACATCGACCAAATTGTCATCGAATTTCTCCAAAGCATCCGCCGACTTTTCTCCTTCAATTGGACGTTTCTTTCAATTCAAACGGGAATTAACCAAAACCGCAGCTGGGGAATCATTTGGAAAAAGATTTGGCCATTGTTCAAAGACAACATTTGCGGCATTTTTTTGCATTTTTCCGATCTCTTCCGTTTGCGCCAATTCTCTCCGACCGTTCTCGGCGATTGCCCAAAACTCCGAATGATCGAATTCTTTGGTCGTTTTCCCGCATTTCCGGCCGATGACAGTGCCGGCGCTTCTTCTAAACAAGCATTGGTCAAATGGTTGCACACGCCCCGCGGGGATGGACTTCCGAAAGTGCTGCAATGCTTTTTTCGTTCGGGAAAAATGGAAAGACTCAAATTGGTGAATTTTTGAATTTGTTTTATTGATTTTCTCTTTTAAATTCCTTTATTCCTATTAAGGAATTTGTCATTTCAATCGATCCGGTCAATTTCATCATCATTCTTTGGAATTGTTCTGCTTTGATTGCGCCATTCAAACTGAAGAACAATTTAACGGGGGAGCAATTGGAGTTCCGACGCCTTGGTGGAGACAAATGGGGAGGCGCGTGTCTTTTGGTTCGTTGTCCAATTGAGCGCGACAAAACGAAATGGTCCAATTGGGAGAAGGAGGCAATTGAATGGAATTGGAGCAGTCAGCGGAATCACATCATTATTGACTTCAAAGACAGTGACATCGGCGACGGGTAAGGGCGAAATGGCAAGCTTCAAAAAATTACCCTATTTTTAAAATTTTGGTTACAAATCCCTTAACAAATTGAGTCAAAAATTCAAAATTTTCTCACAAATCCCTTAACAAATTGAGTCAAAAATTCAAAATTTTCTCACAATACTAAATGAGGATTTTTAATGCTCCGATACGGATTTTTAAAATTTTGAGATCACAGCCCTGCCTATAACACACCCTTCTTCCCAGATTCCACCCACCCACGCTCATTTCCCTTTTTTATATATTTTTATTTTTAGAATGCTCAATGCAAACGAAGGTCCGAGTGAGCCCAAAAGAGAAAATTGAGGCGAACGGCGAAATTTGGAGGGATGTTCAAAATGAGAAAATTGACTGACTAAACATTTAAATTGTTGCTTTTCCCTTTTCAATATGAATTTTGCTTTTATTTGGTGAAACTGTTATTAAGTCGGAAAGGCGTAAAAGTTGTTGGAGTAAAGAACAGGCAAAATGGTAACCTCGGGTGGGACTCGAACCCCCGACCTCCACCCAATCCGTGGGCAGCTCTTCCAACTGAGCTAGCGGGGCATTCAATTTGCTTTCTCTTTATGGGTGATCTTTTGCCCCCGCCATAGGCGTTTTAACCGTCCACGTCCAACCAGCGGAATTCTCACATCCTTACATTGGGACGCGTAAACATTCGTGGGACAACATCTGAACCCGAAATTGAATATTTGAACCACCCCCAACCCTTCTCTTGACCAAAGAATCGGAATGTTGTACGGTTCCAAAATGTCACCGGAATTCGTAAGCGGAACATTGAACTGCTCCAAATCGTTCTCAGAATTCAGAAACGGAACTTTCCTATTGCGGAGGCTTTTTGAATAGTTAAGGGATAAAATTATTTTAGAAAATACTCTTATAAAAAGCAAGCATTTTCTTCAATCTCAAAGCGGGAAAAACAACATTTGCGGCGCAGACATTTGCGGCCCAGACTTTTGTGGTCCAGACATTTGCAGTCTGCTGGAAATCAGACATTTCGGTCCGACATTTCCGAAACGCGTCAACTCCGTCCCGCCAACTCCGTCCCAGCCAACTACCCAGCTACAAATTTTAGATTCAAAAGAGTGATACTCTAAATTTTTCAAATTTCGAAAAAGCATAGAGGGACTTTTGGTCATTTTAAAATGTATTTGATCTTGGAAATTGTGGCGCAAACTTGGCAAGAAATCGGGGAACAGCAAAAGTGAAAAAAAGAGAAAGGTAGGAGGTTGTGGGTTGTTTTTATGCATTAAAATGATGTTTTTTTAAATAAATTTCTAAAAAGGTATTCCGCCCATCATCTACTTGCTATTGAACAAAACTGTTCGTCGAGATGTGCTCGTCATGTTTGTCCGTCCAATTGGCATGGTCTTTCCGTGCATTACGCTCCCCTCGGGCGCTAAAACGAGCATTATTCGCACGCTGGAGACGAACCATGTGACGGCCACCACCACCAGCAAAAGCATTCGCATAATTGTGTCGCAAGCAAATCGCGCGAAATCACTCGCAACAATTGAGCCATGTGCAACAAAATGGATCCAAAAGTGTTGAGATGATTAACAGAATCATTGCATTTACACCAGAGCTTCGATATCTGATGCTTTAGCAACCAAGTCAAAAACTTAGGCACACCCACTCTCTCAACTTTTTTAATCAATTTGAAGAAAATTCAAAAAAGTATGAGAAAATGCTTGAAAATGACTAATTTGGCCATCTTTCTAAAGATTTATTTAAAATCTTAAACGAGAATTTTTCAAAAAACTCCAAAATCTAACAAGCGTTTGAATTGAGCCAATTTGCCCAATGCATGTATAAATATGATAAATTGTTAGAATTCTATGTCCTTTTTGAGATTTTTGCACACCGAGTGATGAAATTTATTGTATAAAATTCGAACATTCATTCTTTATGCGTACCACGAATGTGACCGGATGCCGGATTTTCGAAAATTTTTTGAGTCCGGCATGTCAGATTCTAGCTTTTTTTTTTGTTGTAATCTGTTTTAGTTTATGCGCCCAATCAACAACAAAAAAAGATAAAACTGTTGGAGCATTCTAGGGATGCTCGGGAATTGAAATTTTCGAGAACCGAAACCGAGACCCAAAAAAAAACCGAGAAATTTCTCGACTCGAGACCGAGACTCTCGAGCATCCCTAGAGCATTCCGTCTCACTCAAATGGGCATTTTTGTATCGTTGGAAGTGCCGTCGCCGCCAATTTGTTTTGTAAATTTGTAGGCACGAAACACAATCGAGTACACCCAACACCAAAAAGCAAGCAAAGCAATCATAGAAAGTATAAATAATGCAAATTCGCCTGTTGAAGATCCAATTATGTTTTCATATTCTTTGAGTGAAAGGCCAAACATTACTTAAACAGAAAACAATTTTTTTAAATTAAAAAATAAATATAAAAATACCATAAATTGAGTCCGGCGATTTAAACATCAAAATGCGTTGCAGAACAAAATATAAAATTTCGAAAAATGCGTACACCGTCGAAATTGCCTTTATAATTAAGCATTTAATTAGGACAATAAGCTTTAAAGTCCTTACAAATAAGGACAGAAAGGGCAAATACATTCGATGGGATCGTTTCCCACAAAAATGTCCACACAAAATTGGTAGCAAACAGAGCAATACTCCGAGAATGTTCACAATTGCAAAAATCCACACCATTTTATATGCTCCCTAAATTGCATTATTTTAGGCTTAATTTTATTTTAAACTAATTAAATTATGTATAAAAATTGACTTGTGTTACGTGACAGCCATACCAGCACATCCATTTGTCATCAGAACGCGCCATTTTTAAGTTTAAAAATCTTTAAAAATATTATTTTAAATTCTAAAATCCAAAATAATTCAATTACTAAACCCTTAAAAGTTTTTAAAGAATCTTTTTACATTAAACATAAATTGTTGTGTAAATATGTAATTTTATCAATTGCTAACTTTAAAAAACTTTTGTAACAAAGATCCAATACAATTTAACATTTTCAATAATTAAATAAAATTGAGTAAATTAAAAGACGACACCAGTGACAAAAGGCGCAAACATTTTTTTCTCGTTTTGTCAGTCAAGAAAAGCATGGGCTAATTTCCTAAATACGAAATGGGCGGTAAATAATCAAAGTGATCAATCAGACAAAATTCCAATCACTTTTCACACAATTTTTTGTTATGGGCAATTCGACGAATGGAATGGTCACGGACAAGTTTCAATTTTTGTTGTTTTTCTTTGCAAGTTCAAAAGTGTGTACGCCGAAAAGTTTGAGAGAGGATAAGGCAAACATTTAATTCCGAACTTTTGAATATTCGAAAAAAACGGTTAATCGAAAGAATCGCGCAAGTTTAAATGTTAAAAACAAAGATTAGAAAATAAATTTAGTAAATCCAAAACCCAAAGTTTTTCATATAATATAAAATTGGCCAGGCCAAATGAAATCAAACATTTTGAACACTATTTCCTATTTTTGAAAGTAAAAATTGATAAGTTAATTATAGCTTTTTCAATATAAAAAAAAATCGGAACTTCTGGCGTTTTTCGAGAGTCCCGGAAAATTGGTCACCAGGATATTTTTCGAGATTTTCGTCCTAACTTTTTTCAAAAAAAAACTCTAAAAGCTTAGCTTCCTCTCGCCGCCTGACTCTCTCTTTTTAGCATTTAATCAAAAAATAAAATACTAGAAAAGTTTAACTTGTTTAATATTTCATTTTTGGTTATTTAAACTAAAACAATTTTTAGATGGGGTGCGTTGATGTCCAAATTACTCTCGCCGCCTGACTCTCTATTTTTAGCACACTATTTCCTCAAAAAATAAAATTTCATTGAAATTGCTAAAACAATTTTGCATCCAACCACCCCAACATAAGATAACAAACAATTCTTCGAATTCCATGGCGTTTTTGACATATATAAATGCATTTTTCTTTGTACCCGCTAGAACTTTAATCAATCTCTTTAGTGCCGTGATATTGGATTGATATCTATGTTTTGGACATAGTTTCAGTTATTTGAAAAAGCCACTTATGCTTTTTTAAATTCTAAAAACCAACACATAAAATATTGCATTCTATCGGCAGAAATTCATGATCCGGTCCCATCTGCATATCTTCATATATTTCTAGAAAAGTTTAACTTGTTTAATATTTCATTTTTGGTTATATAAACTAAACAATTTTTAGATGGGGTGCGTTAATGTCCAAATTACTCTCGCCGCCTGACTCTCTATTTTTAGCACACTATTTCCTCAAAAAATAAAATTTCATTGAAATTACTAAAACAATTTTTAGATGGGGTGCGTTGATGTCCAAATTACTCTCGCCGCCTGACTCTCTATTTTTAGCACACTATTTCCTCAAAAAATAAAATTTCATTGAAATTGCTAAAACAATTTTTAGATGGGGTGCGTTGATGTCCAAATTACTCTCGCCGCCTGACTCTCTCTTTTTAGCACACTATTTCTTCAAAAAATAAAATTTCATTGAAATTACTAAAACAATTTTTAGATGGGGTGCGTTGATGTCCAAATTACTCTCGCCGCCAACTCTCACTTTTTAGCACACTATTTCAACTAGGGTTGCAGCCGGGGGGGGGGGGGGGGGGGGGGGGGGGGGGGGACGGGAAAAACCGGGGATCCCCGGTCATTCTCATCCCCGTCCCCGTCCCCGTTCCCCGGTTTGTCCATCCCCGAAAACGGGGATCCCCGGTCTCATCCCCGCCAGGGACGGGGATGAAAATGCACCCCTAAAGATGGCCATCACATCAGGAATTTATGATTTTTACTGTTTGAATTTTGTTTAAGTAGACATATTGCCAACTTTATTGCATAAATATTTATTTACATATTTGGTTTCTGTGTTATTTCTTTGCCATATTTTAACATTATTAATGGTTATTTAGAGTTGAAAATGCCAAGTGATATCTGGAGGCATTTTGAACCGCTTAAAAATGAAGAAAAGGCTAAATGCACTCACTGCGGGAAGAAATATACCCACAAAAATCATTCCACCAAGGGACTTTGGGATCATTTGCAATGCTTGCACAAAGAAATCTGGAAGGAATCAAAGGGAGTCAATGACTCAACACCTGATTCACAATCAGCAAAAATTGTAAGATTTCTTTTATACAGAAAATGTTACTTTTATGCTTTCGGCCGTTAAGGTCCCGAGCAAAATCACTTCGCAATCTTAATTTTGCCAAAATTTTGCTGAAATTTCTTTACCAAACTCCAAAAATTTTCCCGACGGCGCCTGTCGGCACCGTCGGGCTCTCCTCCCCAAAAAATAATCTTTGTATTGCATATTTGCTATAAGAAAAGCCTTTTCTTAGGGGTGCACTTTAATTTGAAGAAATTTCGATTTAAAAAAAAGTCCCCCAAAAAATTGCATTTTTTCAAAAATGCACCCTTAAAAATGGATTTTGCCCATCCCCGTACGGGGATCCCCGTTCCCCGGTTTGCTCATCCCCGAAAACGGGGATCCCCGGTTTGTCCGTCCCCGGTATCCCCGTCCCCGGTTTGACCGGGGATCCCCCCCCGGCTGCAACCCTAATTTCAACAAAAAATAAAATTTCATTGAAATTGCTAAAACAATTTTTAGATGGGGTGCGTTGATGTCCAAATTACTCTCGCCGCCTGACTCTCTCTTTCTAGCGCACTATTTCTTTAAAAATAAAATGCTAGAAAAGTTTAACTTGTTTAATATTTCATTTTTGGTTATTTAAACTAAAACAATTTTTAGATGGGGTGCGTTGATGTCCAAATTACTCTCGCCGCCTGACTCTTTCTTTCTAGCGCACTATTTCTTTAAAAATAAAATGCTAGAAAAGTTTAACTTGTTTAATATTTCATTTTTGGTTATTTAAACTAAAACAATTTTTAGATGGGGTGCGTTGATGTCCAAATTACTCTCGCCGCCTGACTCTCTCTCTATTTAGCGCACTATTTCTTCAAAAAATAGAATGTGTGGGTGTGTGTAACTTTCTTCAATGTGGTTTCCGGCTTAAAATTTTCGCGGATTCAAACTCAGCTCGAAAAAGTGGAATCGATTGGTTTATTTACGTTTGCATCCAACCACCCCAACATAAGATAACAAACAATTCTTCGAATTCCATGGCGTTTTTGACATATATAAATGCATTTTTCTTTGTACCCGCTAGAACTTTAATCAATCTCTTTAGTGCCGTGATATTGGATTGATATCTATGTTTTGGACATAGTTTCAGTTTTTCTGAAAAAAGCCACTTATGCTTTTTTAAATTCTAAAAACCAACACATAAAATATTGCATTCTATCGGCAGAAATTCATGATCCGGTCCCATCTGCATATCTTCATATATTTCTAGAAAAGTTTAACTTGTTTAATATTTCATTTTTGGTTATATAAACTAAACAATTTTTAGATGGGGTGCGTTGATGTCCAAATTACTCTCGCCGCCTGACTCTCTATTTTTAGCACACTATTTCCTCAAAAAATAAAATTTCATTGAAATTGCTAAAACAATTTTTAGATGGGGTGCGTTGATGTCCAAATTACTCTCGCCGCCTGACTCTCTCTTTCTAGCGCACTATTTCTTTAAAAATAAAATGCTAGAAAAGTTTAACTTGTTTAATATTTCATTTTTGGTTATTTAAACTAAAACAATTTTTAGATGGGGTGCGTTGATGTCCAAATTACTCTCGCCGCCTGACTCTCTCTCTATTTAGCGCACTATTTCTTCAAAAAATAGAATGTGTGGGTGTGTGTAACTTTCTTCAATGTGGTTTCCGGCTTAAAATTTTCGCGGATTCAAACTCAGCTCGAAAAAGTGGAATCGATTGGTTTATTTACGTTTGCATCCAACCACCCCAACATAAGATAACAAACAATTCTTCGAATTCCATGGCGTTTTTGACATATATAAATGCATTTTTCTTTGCACCCGCTAGAACAGTGCCGTGATATTGGATTGATATCTATGTTTTGGACATAGTTTCAGTTTTTCTGAAAAAAGCCACTTATGCTTTTTTAAATTCTAAAAACCAACACATAAAATATTGCATTCTATCGGCAGAAATTCATGATCCGGTCCCATCTGCATATCTTCATATATTTCTAGAAAAGTTTAACTTGTTTAATATTTCATTTTTGGTTATATAAACTAAACAATTTTTAGATGGGGTGCGTTGATGTCCAAATTACTCTCGCCGCCTGACTCTCTATTTTTAGCACACTATTTCCTCAAAAAATAAAATTTCATTGAAATTACTAAAACAATTTTAGATGGGGTGCGTTGATGTCCAAATTACTCTCGCCGCCTGGCTCTTTATTTTTAGCGCACTATTTCCTCAAAAAATAAAATTTCATTGAAATTGCTAAAACAATTTTTAGATGGGGTGCGTTGATGTCCAAATTACTCTCGCCGCCTGACTCTCTCTTTCTAGCACACTATTTCTTCAAAAAATAAAATTTCATTGAAATTACTAAAACAATTTTTAGATGGGGTGCGTTGATGTCCAAATTACTCTCGCCGCCGACTCTCTCTTTTTAGCACACTATTTCCTCAAAAAATAAAATTTCATTGAAATTGCTAAAACAATTTTTAGATGGGGTGCGTTGATGTCCAAATTACTCTCGCCGCCTGACTCTCTCTTTCTAGCGCACTATTTCTTTAAAAATAAAATGCTAGAAAAGTTTAACTTGTTTAATATTTCATTTTTGGTTATTTAAACTAAAACAATTTTTAGATGGGGTGCGTTGATGTCCAAATTACTCTCGCCGCCTGACTCTCTCTCTATTGCGCACTATTTCTTCAAAAAATAGAATGTGTGGGTGTGTGTAACTTTCTTCAATGTGGTTTCCGGCTTAAAATTTTCGCGGATTCAAACTCAGCTCGAAAAAGTGGAATCGATTGGTTTATTTACGTTTGCATCCAACCACTCCAACATAAGATAACAAACAATTCTTCGAATTCCATGGCGTTTTTGACATATATAAATGCATTTTTCTTTGCACCCGCTAGAACTTTAATCAATCTCTTTAGTGCCGTGATATTGGATTGATATCTATGTTTTGGACATAGTTTCAGTTTTTCTGAAAAAAGCCACTTATGCTTTTTTAAATTCTAAAAACCAACACATAAAATATTGCATTCTATCGGCAGAAATTCATGATCCGGTCCCATCTGCATATCTTCATATATTTCTAGAAAAGTTTAACTCGTTTAATATTTCATTTTTGGTTATATAAACTAAACAATTTTTAGATGGGGTGCGTTGATGTCCAAATTACTCTCGCCGCCTGACTCTCTATTTTTAGCACACTATTTCCTCAAAAAATAAAATTTCATTGAAATTACTAAAACAATTTTTAGATGGGGTGCGTTGATGTCCAAATTACTCTCGCCGCCTGACTCTCTATTTTTAGCGCACTATTTCCTCAAAAAATAAAATTTCATTGAAATTGCTAAAACAATTTTTAGATGGGGTGCGTTGATGTCCAAATTACTCTCGCCGCCTGACTCTCTCTTTCTAGCACACTATTTCTTCAAAAAATAAAATTTCATTGAAATTACTAAAACAATTTTTAGATGGTGTGCGTTGATGTCCAAATTACTCTCGCCGCCGACTCTCTCTTTTTAGCACACTATTTCCTCAAAAAATAAAATTTCATTGAAATTGCTAAAACAATTTTTAGATGGGGTGCGTTGATGTCCAAATTACTCTCGCCGCCTGACTCTCTCTTTCTAGCGCACTATTTCTTTAAAAATAAAATGCTAGAAAAGTTTAACTTGTTTAATATTTCATTTTTGGTTATTTAAACTAAAACAATTTTTAGATGGGGTGCGTTGATGTCCAAATTACTCTCGCCGCCTGACTCTCTCTCTATTTAGCGCACTATTTCTTCAAAAAATAGAATGTGTGGGTGTGTGTAACTTTCTTCAATGTGGTTTCCGGCTTAAAATTTTCGCGGATTCAAACTCAGCTCGAAAAAGTGGAATCGATTGGTTTATTTACGTTTGCATCCAACCACCCCAACATAAGATAACAAACAATTCTTCGAATTCCATGGCGTTTTTGACATATATAAATGCATTTTTCTTTGTACCCGCTAGAACTTTAATCAATCTCTTTAGTGCCGTGATATTGGATTGATATCTATGTTTTGGACATAGTTTCAGTTATTCTGAAAAAAGCCACTTATGCTTTTTTAAATTCTAAAAACCAACACATAAAATATTGCATTCTATCGGCAGAAATTCATGATCCTGTCCCATCTGCATATCTTCATATATTTCTAGAAAAGTTTAACTTGTTTAATATTTCATTTTTGGTTATTTAAACTAAAACAATTTTTAGATGGGGTGCGTTGATGTCCAAATTACTCTCGCCGCCTGACTCTCTCTTTTTAGCGCACTATTTCCTCAAAAAATAAAATTTCATTGAAATTGCTAAAACAATTTTTAGATGGGGTGCGTTGATGTCCAAATTACTCTCGCCGCCTGACTCTCTCTTTTTAGCACACTATTTCTTCAAAAAATAAAATTTCATTGAAATTACTAAAACAATTTTTAGATGGGGTGCGTTGATGTCCAAATTACTCTCGCCGCCTGACTCTCTATTTTTAGCACACTATTTCCTCAAAAAATAAAATTTCATTGAAATTGCTAAAACAATTTTTAGATGGGGTGCGTTGATGTCCAAATTACTCTCGCCGCCTGACTCTCTCTTTTTAGCACACTATTTCCTCAAAAAATAAAATTTCATTGAAATTACTAAAACAATTTTTAGATGGGGTGCGTTGATGTCCAAATTACTCTCGCCGCCGACTCTCTCTTTTTAGCACACTATTTCTTCAAAAAATAAAATTTCATTGAAATTACTAAAACAATTTTTAGATGGGGTGCGTTGATGTCCAAATTACTCTCGCCGCCTGACTCTCTCTTTCTAGCGCACTATTTCTTTAAAAATAAAATGCTAGAAAAGTTTAACTTGTTTAATATTTCATTTTTGGTTATTTAAACTAAAACAATTTTTAGATGGGGTGCGTTGATGTCCAAATTACTCTCGCCGCCTGACTCTCTCTTTTTAGCACACTATTTCTTCAAAAAATAGAATGTGTGGGTGTGTGTAACTTTCTTCAATGTGGTTTCCGGCTTAAAATTTTCGCGGATTCAAACTCAGCTCGAAAAAGTGGAATCGATTGGTTTATTTACGTTTGCATCCAACCACCCCAACATAAGATAACAAACAATTCTTCGAATTCCATGGCGTTTTTGACATATATAAATGCATTTTTCTTTGTACCCGCTAGAACTTTAATCAATCTCTTTAGTGCCGTGATATTGGATTGATATCTATGTTTTGGACATAGTTTCAGTTTTCTGAAAAAAAGCCACTTATGCTTTATTAAATTCTAAAAACCAACACATAAAATATTGCATTCTATCGGCAGAAATTCATTATCCGGTCCCATCTGCATATCTTCATATATTTCTAGAAAAGTTTAACTTGTTTAATATTTCATTTTTGGTTATATAAACTAACAATTTTAGATGGGGTTAACTATCAAAAGTGGAATCTTGGTTAATTTGCATCAACCACCAAAAGTAAACATTTTAATTCATCACATAATAAACATTTTTCTTCACCGTAACTTTAATAATTCTTTGTCCGTAGATTGAATCATTTTTATTTCGTTTTTAAAAAAGATTTATGTTTTAATTTAAAACCAAAAAATTGCTTTTGGAAATTCTACCCCTTTATATTCATTTTTTCTAGAATTAACTTGTTTATATTTCATTTTTTAATAAATAAACTTTTTAATTTTGTTAAATTTACCCCATTTTTATTTTGCTTATTCTCAAAAATTTCCCCCCTAAAATTCTTTTTTAAATTTTTCCAAAATTGGTCTTTAATTTCCAATTTTCAGGGTTTATTTAAATTTGCTTTAAAATTCTTTTTCCCGCCTTTCTCTTTCATTTTTGGTTTTTAAACTAAAACAATTTTTAGATGGGGTGCGTTGATGTCCAAATTACTCTCGCCGCCTGACTCTCTCTCTATTTAGCGCACTATTTCTTCAAAAAATAGAATGTGTGGGTGTGTGTAACTTTCTTCAATGTGGTTTCCGGCTTAAATTTTCGCGGATTCAAACTCAGCTCGAAAAAGTGGAATCGATTGGTTTATTTACGTTTGCATCCAACCACCCCAACATAAGATAACAAACAATTCTTCGAATTCCATGGCGTTTTTGACATATATAAATGCATTTTTCTTTGTACCCGCTAGAACTTTAATCAATCTCTTTAGTGCCGTGATATTGGATTGATATCTATGTTTTGGACATAGTTTCAGTTATTTGAAAAAGCCACTTATGCTTTTTTAAATTCTAAAAACCAACACATAAAATATTGCATTCTATCGGCAGAAATTCATGATCCGGTCCCATCTGCATATCTTCATATATTTCTAGAAAAGTTTAACTTGTTTAATATTTCATTTTTGGTTATATAAACTAAACAATTTTTAGATGGGGTGCGTTGATGTCCAAATTACTCTCGCCGCCTGACTCTCTCTTTTTAGCACAAATTTCATTGGATAAATTACTAAAACAATTTTAGATGGGATGCGTTGATGTCCAAATTACTCTCGGCCGCATGACGCTCTATTTTTAGCAACTATTTTCCTCAAAAAATAAAATTCATTGAAATTGCATAAACAATTTTTAGATGGGGTGCGGTGATGTCCAAATTACTCTCGCCGCCTGAACTCTCTCTTTTTAGCACACTATTTCCCAAAAAATAAAAATTTCATGTGAAATTGCTAAACAATTTTTAGATGGGGTGCGTTATGTCAAATTACTCTCGCCGCCTGACTCTCTCTCTATTTAGCGCACTATTCCTTCAAAAATAGATGTGTGGGTGTGTGTAACTTTCTTCAATGTGGTTTTCCCGGCTTAAAATTTTCGCGGATCAAACTCAGCTCGAAAAAGTGGAATCGATTGGTTTATTACGTTTTGCATCCAACCACCCAACATAAGAGAACAACAATTCTTCGAATTCCATGGCGTTTTTGACCATATATAATGCATTTGCTTTGCACCCGCTAGAACTTTAATCAATCTCTTTAGTGCCGTGATATTGGATTGAATCTATGTTTTGGACATAGTTTCAGTTATTCTGAAAAAGCCACTTATGCTTTTTTAAATCTAAAAACCAACACATAAATATTGCATTCTATCGGCAGAAATTCATTATCCGGTCCCATCTGCATATCTTCATATATTTCTAGAAAAGTTTAACTTGTTTAATATTTCATTTTTGGTTATATAAACTAAACAATTTTTAGATGGGGTGCGTTGATGTCCAAATTACTCTCGCCGCCTGACTCTCTATATTTAGCACACTATTTCCTCAAAAAATAAAATTTCATTGAAATTACTAAAACAATTTTTAGATGGGGTGCGTTGATGTCCAAATTACTCTCGCCGCCTGACTCTCTATTTTTAGCACACTATTTCCTCAAAAAATAAAATTTCATTGAAATTACTAAAACAATTTTTAGATGGGGTGCGTTGATGTCCAAATTACTCTCGCCGCCTGACTCTCTCTCTTTTTAGCGCACTATTTCTTCAAAAAATAGAATGTGTGGGTGTGTGTAACTTTCTTCAATGTGGTTTCCGGCTTAAAATTTTCGCGGATTCAAACTCAGCTCGAAAAAGTGGAATCGATTGGTTTATTTACGTTTGCATCCAACCACCCCAACATAAGATAACAAACAATTCTTCGAATTCCATGGCGTTTTTGACATATATAAATGCATTTTTCTTTGTACCCGCTAGAACTTTAATCAATCTCTTTAGTGCCGTGATATTGGATTGATATCTATGTTTTGGACATAGTTTCAGTTATTTGAAAAAGCCACTTATGCTTTTTTAAATTCTAAAAACCAACACATAAAATATTGCATTCTATCGGCAGAAATTCATGATCCGGTCCCATCTGCATATCTTCATATATTTCTAGAAAAGTTTAACTTGTTTAATATTTCATTTTTGGTTATTTAAACTAAAACAATTTTTAGATGGGGTGCGTTGATGTCCAAATTACTCTCGCCGCCTGACTCTCTATTTTTAGCACACTATTTCCTCAAAAAATAAAATTTCATTGAAATTACTAAAACAATTTTAGATGGGGTGCGTTGATGTCCAAATTACTCTCGCCGCCTGACTCTCTATTTTTAGCGCACTATTTCCTCAAAAAATAAAATTTCATTGAAATTGCTAAAACAATTTTTAGATGGGGTGCGTTGATGTCCAAATTACTCTCGCCGCCTGACTCTCTCTTTCTAGCACACTATTTCTTCAAAAAATAAAATTTCATTGAAATTACTAAAACAATTTTTAGATGAGGTGCGTTGATGTCCAAATTACTCTCGCCGCCGACTCTCTCTTTTTAGCACACTATTTCCTCAAAAAATAAAATTTCATTGAAATTGCTAAAACAATTTTTAGATGGGGTGCGTTGATGTCCAAATTACTCTCGCCGCCTGACTCTCTCTTTCTAGCGCACTATTTCTTTAAAAATAAAATGCTAGAAAAGTTTAACTTGTTTAATATTTCATTTTTGGTTATTTAAACTAAAACAATTTTTAGATGGGGTGCGTTGATGTCCAAATTACTCTCGCCGCCTGACTCTCTCTCTATTTAGCGCACTATTTCTTCAAAAAATAGAATGTGTGGGTGTGTGTAACTTTCTTCAATGTGGTTTCCGGCTTAAAATTTTCGCGGATTCAAACTCAGCTCGAAAAAGTGGAATCGATTGGTTTATTTACGTTTGCATCCAACCACCCCAACATAAGATAACAAACAATTCTTCGAATTCCATGGCGTTTTTGACATATATAAATGCATTTTTCTTTGCACCCGCTAGAACTTTAATCAATCTCTTTAGTGCCGTGATATTGGATTGATATCTATGTTTTGGACATAGTTTCAGTTTTTCTGAAAAAAGCCACTTATGCTTTTTTAAATTCTAAAAACCAACACATAAAATATTGCATTCTATCGGCAGAAATTCATGATCCGGTCCCATCTGCATATCTTCATATATTTCTAGAAAAGTTTAACTTGTTTAATATTTCATTTTTGGTTATATAAACTAAACAATTTTTAGATGGGGTGCGTTGATGTCCAAATTACTCTCGCCGCCTGACTCTCTATTTTTAGCACACTATTTCCTCAAAAAATAAAATTTCATTGAAATTACTAAAACAATTTTAGATGGGGTGCGTTGATGTCCAAATTACTCTCGCCGCCTGACTCTCTATTTTTAGCGCACTATTTCCTCAAAAAATAAAATTTCATTGAAATTGCTAAAACAATTTTTAGATGGGGTGCGTTGATGTCCAAATTACTCTCGCCGCCTGACTCTCTCTTTTTAGCACACTATTTCTTCAAAAAATAAAATTTCATTGAAATTACTAAAACAATTTTTAGATGGGGTGCGTTGATGTCCAAATTACTCTCGCCGCCGACTCTCTCTTTTTAGCACACTATTTCCTCAAAAAATAAAATTTCATTGAAATTGCTAAAACAATTTTTAGATGGGGTGCGTTGATGTCCAAATTACTCTCGCCGCCTGACTCTCTCTTTCTAGCGCACTATTTCTTTAAAAATAAAATGCTAGAAAAGTTTAACTTGTTTAATATTTCATTTTTGGTTATTTAAACTAAAACAATTTTTAGATGGGGTGCGTTGATGTCCAAATTACTCTCGCCGCCTGACTCTCTCTTTTTAGCACACTATTTCTTCAAAAAATAGAATGTGTGGGTGTGTGTAACTTTCTTCAATGTGGTTTCCGGCTTAAATTTTCGCGGATTCAAACTCAGCTCGAAAAAGTGGAATCGATTGGTTTATTTACGTTTGCATCCAACCACCCCAACATAAGATAACAAACAATTCTTCGAATTCCATGGCGTTTTTGACATATATAAATGCATTTTTCTTTGCACCCGCTAGAACTTTAATCAATCTCTTTAGTGCCGTGATATTGGATTGATATCTATGTTTTGGACATAGTTTCAGTTTTTCTGAAAAAAGCCACTTATGCTTTTTTAAATTCTAAAAACCAACACATAAAATATTGCATTCTATCGGCAGAAATTCATGATCCGGTCCCATCTGCATATCTTCATATATTTCTAGAAAAGTTTAACTCGTTTAATATTTCATTTTTGGTTATATAAACTAAACAATTTTTAGATGGGGTGCGTTGATGTCCAAATTACTCTCGCCGCCTGACTCTCAATTTTTAGCACACTATTTCCGCAAAAAATAAAATTTCATTGAAATTACTAAAACAATTTTAGATGGGGTGCGTTGATGTCCAAATTACTCTCGCCGCCGACTCTCTCTTTTTAGCACACTATTTCTTTAAAAAACCAAAATTTCATTGAAATTACTAAAACAATTTTTAGATGGGGTGCGTTAATGTCCAAATTACTCTCGCCGACTTCTCTTTCTAGCGCACTATTTCTTTAAAAATAAAATGCTAGAAAAGTTTAACTTGTTTAATATTTCATTTTTGGTTATTTAAACTAAACAATTTTTAGATGGGGTGCGTTGATGTCCAAATTACTCTCGCCGCCTGACTCTCTATTTTTAGCACACTATTTCCTCAAAAAATAAAATTTCATTGAAATTACTAAAACAATTTTAGATGGGGTGCGTTGATGTCCAAATTACTCTCGCCGCCGACTCTCTCTTTTTAGCACACTATTTCAACAAAAAATAAAATTTCATTGAAATTGCTAAAACAATTTTTAGATGGGGTGCGTTGATGTCCAAATTACTCTCGCCGCCTGACTCTCTCTTTTTAGCGCACTATTTCTTCAAAAAATAGAATGTGTGGGTGTGTGTAACTTTCTTCAATGTGGTTTCCGGCTTAAAATTTTCGCGGATTCAAACTCAGCTCGAAAAAGTGGAATCGATTGGTTTATTTACGTTTGCATCCAACCACCCCAACATAAGATAACAAACAATTCTTCGAATTCCATGGCGTTTTTGACATATATAAATGCATTTTTCTTTGCACCCGCTAGAACTTTAATCAATCTCTTTAGTGCCGTGATATTGGATTGATATCTATGTTTTGGACATAGTTTCAGTTATTTGAAAAAGCCACTTATGCTTTTTTAAATTCTAAAAACCAACACATAAAATATTGCATTCTATCGGCAGAAATTCATGATCCGGTCCCATCTGCATATCTTCATATATTTCTAGAAAAGTTTAACTTGTTTAATATTTCGTTTTTGGTTATTTAAACTAAAACAATTTTTAGATGGGGTGCGTTGGTACCAAGACTCGAGAGTCGAGACTGAGAAATGACACCGATAGTCGAGACTGAGAAATGACACCGATAGTCGAGACTGAGAAATGACACCGAGATTCGAAACTGAGAAATGACACCGATAGTCGAGACTGAGAAATGACACCGAGACTCGAGACTGAGAAATGACACCGAGACCCGAGACTGAGAAATGAGACCTAGACTAGAGACTGAGAAATGACACCGAGACTCGAGACTGAGAAATGACACCGAGACTCGAGACTGAGAAATGACCCCGAGAGTTGAGACTGAGAAATGACACCGAGAGTCGAGACTGAGAAATGACACCGAGAGTCGAGACTGAGAAATGACACCGAGATTCGAAACTGAGAAATGACACCGATAGTCGAGACTGAGAAATGACACCGAGACTTTAGACTAAGAAATGACACCGAGACTCGAGACTGAGAAATGAGACCGAGAGTCGAGACTGAGAAATGACCCCCGAGACTCGAGACCGAGACCCAAAAAAATTCGTCGGTTCGAGAATTTCGAGACCGAGACTCTCGAACAGCCCTAGTTGGCACTAGGGTTGGCGGTGCTAAACCGGACCGTAGAACTGGGATTTTTTTGGTTCATTCGGTTCGGATACCCGATAGAATCCAGGAACCGCCAATCCTGTCACACCATTGTTTTTTGGCATTGGCACGGTAAAGACAGAGGTCTGGACAGACAGTCTTAGACCAGGGATGTAACCGGATGCCAAAAAAAAAGTGGGCCCAAAAATGTCCCGGAATCCGATGGCATCCCTGAGTTGGACAGACACACTAGGGGCAGAATACATTTGTTGGCACCATCGGAGTTCAGCAGAAAATTTAAAAGAATATTAATAATTCGCAGAAGAGGAACACTGGGGGACCCGACCTGCATTTCTCGTGAACGCGCACTGCAGGAGATGCATGCAAACTGGTGAGTGTGGGGGCGCAATTCGCCGTCTAATTTCAAAGAAAAATATATTTTTAAGTTTAATTTGCCTAATTAATTTTATAAATTAGTTCAAATTTGCACATAAAAATTTGTCGTTTTTATTTTTTTTTAATTTTAAGAAATATATTTTTTTTTTGTTATTTATTAGCTTCCTCCTCGTCCCACTGATGCCTCTAATTTGGCTAATTAATTTTATAAAATAGTTCAAATTTGCACAGAAAAATTTGTCGTTTTATATTTTTTTAATTTTAAAATATAAATTTTTTCGTTAATTTGATTTTTTTACAATTTTTTAGCTTTCTCCTCGTCCCACTAATGCCTCTTTGTGTGGCAAATGCAACAACCCCTCCGGCGCTGCCACCCCAACAACGACCGCGGACAGGCACCCGAACATCACTCCTATTAAATTCTCGAGAAAGGGGGACACTTTCTTGAAAAAAAGAGCAGAAAAAATAGGATTTTTTTTTTGAATTTCTTAATAAAAAAACAACTTTTTGCTGCTAACAAATTTTGAAATTCGGAAAAAACCACATTTTGAAATTATTTTAGCAAATTTTCCATGCTTATTATATTCTAATACATATTTTTGCGCGCAAATTTTACTGATTTATAACAGTATGTACACATTTTTGTACACCCAATGATGAAATTTATGGTATAAAATTCGAACATTCATTCTTTATACGACGAATGTGACCGGATGCCGGATTTTTGGACATTTTTGATTCCGGTATGCCAGATTATAGCTTCTTTTTTTGGAATATGTTTCAGTTTATGCGTCCAATCAACAACAACAAAAAAAAATAAAAATATTGGAGCATTCTAGGGATGCTCGGGAATTGAAATTTTCAAGAACCGAGACCGAGAAATGACACCGAGACTCTCGAGCATCCCTTAGAGCATTCCGTCCCACTCAAATGGGCATTTTCGTTTCGTTGGAAGTGCCGTCGGCGCCAAATTGTTTCGTAAATTTGTAGGCACGGAACACAATCGAGTACACCCAACACGAAAGAAAGGCAACCATCAAGAGTATAAAGAATGAAAATTCGCCTGTTGAAGATCCGACGATTATGTTTTCATATTCTTTGAGTGAAACGCCAAACATTACTAAACAAAAAACAATTTTTGTAATTAATAATAAATATAAATAATAGTAGGGTTGGTCACGGTCAGTTTTAAACCGAGGGTACCGGTTTTCGGTTAGAACCATAGGGGGGACCCTATTGATTTACAAATTCTTAATTTTTGGGTGAATTTTCATAACAATTATCGTTAAAATCTTAAAATTTATCCCGGCAGGGACTCCGCCCATTCCTAAAAACTTGAAGAAAAAATTACCGTATTTTAAGCAGAGATCGTATCGAAAAAATTTCAATATCAGTACATTAAAACCAAAATATCAGATTTTAGGGCCAGAAATTAGTACATTTAAAATTTACAAAATGTTAAAAAATATAGTAAATATTTATTTTTTCGCATAAAAAAATGTTTGTTTTTTAATCATATTTCTCTCCACCATTTTAAACCGAAACACCGGTATCCCCGGTTAGACCGGTTTTACGCCCCCCGGTTTTAGGTTTCGGGTTTTGGGACAAAAAAGCCGGTTTTCGGTTTCGGGTTTTGGGACAAAAAAGCCGGTTTTAGGTTTCGCTTCCTTCGGTGACCCACCCTAACTAATACTACCATAAATTGAGTCCGACGATTTAAACATCAGAAGGCGTTGCAGTACAAAATATAAAATTTCGAAAAATGTGTGCAGTATAGAAATTGCCTATATTTTTAAATAATTAAGCATATTATTCATTCAGAAAAAACGCTTTAAAAGTCCTTACAAATAAGGACAGAAAGGGCAAATACATTCGATGGGACCGTTTCCCAAAAATATGTCCACACAAAATTGGTAGCCAACAGAGAAATGACACCAAACAATCCTGAATTTGCGTTATTTTAAATACATTTAAATTTAAATTGTAAAAAAATAATAATTTTTAAAGCTTTTTACCACAACTTTGTAGACTACCATTGCATTTAAACCAGTTAAAAAGAACAAAGGTGCGGTGATTAGGCATCCGAAAATGTTCAGAAACGTAAAAAGCCATGCCATTTTATATGCTTCCTAAATTGCATTTGTTTAAGAAGCATCGCTTAATTTTGTTCAAAACTAATTAAATTATAAAATTTACCTCCGTTACATGGCCTCGATAACCGCACATCCATTTGTCATAAAAACGCGCCATTTTTAAGTTTAAAAATCTTTAAAAATATTATTTTAACTTTCAAAATAATTCAATTTAAACATCAATTTTCCTAAACCCTTAAAAAACATTTTAAAGAATGAAAATTGTTGTCTAAATATGTAATTTTATTTCTCATTTGCTAACTTTAAAAAGGATTTTGTAACAAAAATTCAACGCAATTTATTTTTTTCATTAATAAATAAAAAATTGAGTAAATTAAAAGACGCCGACTTTTGACAAAAAAGAGGGAACCATTTTGGTTTAAATTAAATACGAAATGGGCGGTAAATGATCAAAGTGATCAATCAGACAAATTCCAATCACTTTTCACAATTTTTGTTATGGGCAAGTCGACGAATGGAATGGGCCAGACAATTAAATTCAATTTTGTTTTTCCTTTTTTTGTCAAAAAATAAACACAAATTTAACAATTGGGCAAAGTGATCGGTAGATAATCAATCCGTTGATGGAATAAACAACAGAAAATTACACTTTTCTCTTACCTATTCGGGCGAAAATGTTTTTGCCGAAGAGTTCAAGAGTGTTAAGGCAAACATTTAATTCCAAACTTTTGAATGTTTTCAAACCTTCCATCGAAAGAATCGCGCGAGTTTAAAGGTTAAAAACAAAGAAATTTACTATATCTAAATAAAAAACCAAAATTTAAATGAAACCAAACATTTTGTTCCCTATTACCTATTTAAATGAAAAAACTGATAATTTAATTAATAAAATTGATTTTCAACAAAAATTGCGACTTCCGGCGCTTTCGGAGTTTTAATTATGAAGTTTTTGACTGTGCCAAATTGCATTGAATGGTTTAAGAAATATTTTGATGTCCGGGTACAAATGTCGAAACATTCAAATAAATAAATTGAATCGAATTCTAAATTTAAATTTAAATATTAATAAAATAAAATATAATATAATTTTCTCTCTCCTCTTTTATTAGTCCCTCAAATCGATGCCTCTTTTCACATTGATCTCCGTTTTTGAGCACTTTCGTTTTTTTCTTTTATTCTATGGTCCGCGGGTTAATTGGAAACTTCACCGGACCGATTAAAAAAGTGGTGGATTTTAATTGACAAAAAAAAATTGGTGCAACAAAAAATTTAAAAATTATTGTTAGCATAACGACAAAACATTGGCAATTCCGATGCCAAAAGGTCGTGTCGTCGATTGCGACCGCTGCCGGAACTTCACAAATCCATCCAAAAAACGTTTAAATTTAATATCCTCAGGCCGTAAAGCTCATAAATTGTTTTTTTTTTATTTTATGCATTTTTATTTTTTATATATTTACAGTCGCAAACAAAACCGATGGTTTGATTATTCTTAATATGCCTGTCACCGAAGAATGTTGGGCCCCGGTTCGCAGTCCTGGGGCTGACCCCCCCCCCCTAGTTGAAAGTTTTGGGGGAAAAAAGGGGATGGTTTTCTGGCCATAACTTTTTTGATATTTGTCCAATCGAAAGCGTTGGCTCAACAATAGCTTCAGCTCTCCGAGAGCTTATGAATGGCTTTAAGAATGTATGAATTGGTTAAGTTTTGAAATCAGTGTTGAACGTATAAAACATTTGATTGCACGCAGAAATAGAGCCCTTTTTTGGCATCCGGTTAATTATGCCACACAAACACAAAATGAGGGCCGGCCGTTCGATGGCACCGTTTGAATTTTGCGCGAGCCCAAATTCTTCTTTTTAATGCAACAAAAGTCGCCGACGTGCTGAGAATGGGGAACTTTGCAGCTGTACACGACAGCAGATGAAGCCGTTGTCTTGGCCCGTGTAAAGGCATGCCGAGTTCTCCGGACAAGCCTAAAAATGGGGAGGGGAGGACAACAAAAAAAAAAGAATGTTTTCTTAGGGTTGGTCTCCGAACTCTCGGGGGCGAGAAAGTCGGGGTCGGGGTCGGGATTGGCCGGGGTTGACAATGTCGGGGTCGGGGGTGATCAAATTTTTCGGGGTCGGGGGTGCCCAAATTTTTCGGGGTCGGGGGTGATCAAATTTTTCGGGGTCGGGGGTGATCAAATTTTTCGGGGTCGGGGGTGCCCAAATTTTTCGGGGTCGGGGGTGATCAAATTTTTCGGGGTCGGGGGTGATCAAATTTTTCGGGGTCGGGGTTGGCCACAATCGGGGTCGGGGACGACCCCATTTTTGGGCTCGGGGACCAACCTTAGTTTTGCTGATAGGATTTTAATTAATAACAGGGGAATCGTGAAAAAAAATTTGACAAAAACAGGAGAGAATTTCCCCCCCCCCCCCGGGCGAAATTTGTTCCAGAAAGATTTCCAATTTTGCTGCTAACGATAAGCAACAAAATGTTTCAGACGCCGGACCTGTGGTGTGCCAATCCTGGCGTATGGGTTGCAGACACGGTAGTTGCCGGCCAATTCAACCGGCACCAGATTGGCCGGCTGTGGTGGGCAAACATCTTTAAAATTTGGGTGGAGACAAAATGCCACAATTTGAATTTTAAATTTAGCGGGGAAAAAACGAGTTCACACTTGGCAGTCGAACATCACTCTCCAGTCCACAGCAAATGTACCGCTCCAACGTGGTGGAGTACTGGCAATGTCGGTTGATGCCACATCCCTTTTTTGGAAAGTGTTTAAATATTATTATTAATGGAATTATTAAATTTTTTGTAAATAAAGCGTTTTAAAATTTATATAAGTTGTTGACCAGAGGAAATTCTCTTGGTTTAAAACATTTGTTGGGTTGGATGGCAAGGACTTGCGGACCAATCGAGATTTCGATCGAGAATCTCGAAAAATCTCGTCGAGAATCTCGATCGTCTTCGCTCTAATTAAAAGTTAAGCAAAAACAGTCGGGGAATGTTTAAGTTTAATTTAGTAATTTTATTTTCGGCTACAAAAAAAATTCCCATTACGGAGGGGGGTAGGGATTCTTCCCTCCCCACCCGCTGATATGTTCTGTTTGAACATTAATTAAGTCGTAGATGTAAATATTTTTAATAAAATATTTTAAATGTATTTTGAACTACAGTAGTTTTGCCTAACCTGGATGCCGTCGTTGATCGGCGCCGACGGGGAGCAGTACCTGTACTGGGCAGCGCCTTCACCTGGCACCGGCACAAGTTGGGGTGGACAGTCTGGAAGTGTAAATTCATTGAAACCCAAATTTTTTGATGTTGTTAAAAAAAATGCCATTAATTTTTGGCATTTTGGGTTACGAAATTTCTTACATCCAGTCTCAATGCTGTCCGGCGATCGGCAACAGTAAAACGCGTTCACTGATGTGGTTGTGGTGGAGAACCAGCAAAAGAAGTTGCCAGGGCACGAACCGTCCACGTCTTTTAGAAAAATAAATTAAATAATATTATTTATTTATCTGTCCCAAAAATGATCAAATGATTTGCTTAAAATGTCCTGATCAAATACAATGAAAATGTACCGGTTAAGTTTCAGTTTTGAGGGTGCAGTAAAAATCAAAATAAAATCCCGCGCATAGGCACCCTGATCAGGTCGGGGGTAAAAGGGGGGGTCACCCCCTTCAAATTTGTCTGATCGCCACCGACTTTTTTTTATAAGTTATGGAACATTCAAAAAATAAATGAAAAATCAATTAAAGGCACTCGCGCACTTGGCGTGCATTGCATGGGCTGCAGCGAAAGTGCCGAAATGAACGGTGCAGAAGAAGCCGGACATAAAGCTTAAAACAATTTAAATTTAGTGAAACAATTTTACTAAAATTTCCGACATTGCAACTCGGTGCTCGCCCCACAACAAACATTCTGATCAAGAAGTGGACTAAAAATGAAATAAGAATTTAAAAAATGTTATCAGATCATGATTGACCCAAATGAATTATCTAATTTACCGATCGGATCATTTCAATATTTTGACCCAAATCGATCGGATCATGTCCGTGTTATGTGATCAGGCTTATCCGACCAGTCCACGCAAATTTAAATTAAGAAATTAATTTATTTAGCCGGGGTCCGGCTTAAAGTTTCTAAAAAATTCATCAATTTTAAATAGAAAAACACCATTGTGCCAAATGTAAAATTGAATAATTTTATGGTCATTCAAAAAGCAAAATGAGAGAATAAATCCATCAACCGATTTGGGACGAACTCAGGTAAAAGCATTGAAAGCGTAAAGCACAAACTGCGACCTGCTAAAGCATGTGTACCCGTCCGGACAGCCGCCGCTGATCCGACCGGTGCCGCCGGCGTTTGTGCATTGGACGAGCCTTTTTGTGAATTATATATATTAAAGGCAATATTATGTAAAATTAATAAATTAGTTATTTAACAAAATTTTGCCCTCAGGGCATTTTGGCCAATTCACCACCACCTGTCCGAGTCCCTGGCCACCACAGTGCCCGGAGAGCATGCCTCGCTTAGGCAATAATTTTGGCACGCCTTTTGTGTGGCAAAATTGTTGCGATTGCCTAAAAACAAATAGAAAAATTATTTTTAAAACAAATAAAATTTTTTTTAAATAAAAATGTTTTTGCCTTCGCATCCGTTGTACTCAAATGGCTGGCACGTTTTTGTGTCCGCATTGAAGAAATGCCGAGTGATGCGGGTGCTGCTACATCTCACACCTTGGTCCTTGGAGGAAAAGCATTTTTTTCAAAATCCAACAACAAAAAATTTGTCGAAAAAAAAAATGCGTGTATGCCTTAGGCTGGGAGCAGACAAAATTCTTGGACGGACAACACAGCGACTTGGTTTGGTATACGGTACCGGAAAATACGGTCACCGGGGTACAGTAGTGCGTGGACGGGCATTGGCGATTTGTTGTGCAGGGCCGGACCGCGCCGTTGGGCTCCTTCCAGACCTGTGGGCGGGGTTTTTTAATTTTTAATTGTTTTTTTGCGCAACTTTGTTCCCTCACCTCTCCACCATCCGGACAGCTGAACATGGAAAATGTTTAGAAAAAAATTTTCATTAAAATACATTTAATTGTTAGCGGATGTTCGAGAGTCTCTAGAGATACTCAGACGAACACTTTCGAGTTCTGACGATATGTACTGTTTCAAAATCAACAAAAAAAGAAAGAATTTCTCGAAATCCGCGGTTTCTACTCTCAGCAGCAGGTGTTGAATTATGTAGAAGTCATGAGATATATAAATAGTCATAAATTGATTCCCTAAGAATAATAGAGACGGGCCAATCCGATTTTTTGGCATCAGAATCCCGGTTAAATCGCGATCCCGACGCAGTCCCGACAATCCTCCCAAAAAAAGCTCGGTCGTATCTCGAATTCAATCCCACGGGATCCAGATCTCGACCGCTTCCGGTCTCTAGGGACCTGCCAGAGATGGAGCCGGGGATTCGGCAAATTTTGGGCCCAAGATTCGGTTTCCATAACAAAACATTTTGCTACCCGGCATCCCTGTCCCTGCTATATGCACTAACTACCTAATTATGTAATTAATTACCTTTCCACCCTGCAATAGTCCTTGCAGTCCTGTTGCGTGGCGAAATTGTTGGAGTTGCCGTCGCAACCGTTGAATGAAAAGGTTTGGCACGCTCTTCAACCAAAATTTGAAACAAAAAATCAATTGGCATTCAACAATAAAAAGTTAAATATAATAATAATATTAATTTTAAATCAGTGCTTTTTCGGGATTCACAGCGATTCGGGAATAAACGGAAATTTTAAAAATGTGAATGTTTTTCGGCATTTTTCCCGAACAAAAAAAAAACCGTTGGGTTGAGTCGTAGAACCATCGAGTAACAGACGGACCACACACCGCACCTTCAACCGAATAAATAATAATAAGCAAAGATCGGACGATTTGTGAGACAAAAACCGTTTAAATTTTTGAGTTTTAATCAAATTTTACGCGAGTAAAAATGGCCAAAAATCTTAGAATAATAATCCTTTCTGTATACATAGAAAAAACTTGAGCGCCCAGACGTGAGAACCCACTGATCGAGATTCTCAAAAAGTCTCCGTAAAAATTAATCACTAAAAAATCTCGAACTGACAATCCTAGTCTTGAATCGGAAATAGTGAAACGATAAAATTGAAAAAGGAAATTTTGAATTTCCAATCAAGATTTCGACCAAAATTCTCTCCGTAAAAATTTCACCGATCGCGACTCGAACGTGATCACTAAAAAATCTCGCTAACCGACAATCCTAGTCTTGAAAATCAAATTTTTTTCACACAACTTTACCACCCCTTCCCCACCCACCTCCTTTGGCCGGCAATGAACATGTGTAGGCTGAAAATGGTCGGAAAGCTTTTCAAGCAGTACGCCCCGCCGGACCCCGACTGAACAACTAACTGACCCTGGGTTGGACAACAACCGTACGTGGTCCCGTCATAGTAACAGTAATAGTTGGCCGGACACGTTGAGGCAATTGCGGACGCGCCGGCGCCACCGCAGATGATGAAATTGCTGCTGGAATCGGTCAGCGCGATGCCCTGAATGCACTGGGGCTCGCCTAAGGGGGCGCGCGGCGCGCCATTTGATTTTTAATCATTGAAAAAAATGTTGGCACGTCGCCAAACCAACACACACTTTTGGCATCTCTACAGTAGTCTTGGCACTCTTTGTACGATTCAAAATTGTTCGCATTGCCTTGGCACCCGGAGTAGATGAACTCCTCGCAGTTGCCAGTCTTTGCGTTAAACCACCAGCTACAAGAAGGAAAAATGTTTTTTTGTATGTACAGTAATCAGCAGGACTTACCGGTTACTGTACGTGCCGCAATTGCCCTTCAAGTTCAGGGAATGTTCATTTATTTAACAATGTAACAAAATGCCATTAAAGGAAGGAACCCACCTGTTCACGTGGCAACCTTAATCAGTCAATAGAAAATTAATTTGGTACTTTTCGGACATATGACGACCCCCTCACCAAATCTAACCAAAACCTTAGCGATGTTCGAGACCTAAAATTTACCGAGACTCTAGACCCCAGACTCTCGAACATGATTAGAAAACACCAGGGTTTCCGGGGGGTGCTGATCACAAATCTGGTTCAATTTTAATCATTGATTTTGTCTATGATTTTTCACAATTGGATGCATTGATTTAACACATCATTTTTGTAAGATATGTGAGATGGCATGAACGACGTAAACAATGGTGGTGTGTTAAGTATTTTAAAAATACAAAAAATCAAACATTTTGTGAAAATCATAGACAAAATCAATGATTTGACAATGGCAAATGTTGCCCTTGCAAATAAAGATAAAATTATTTAAAGATCGTTTGAAATAAAACAAAAAAAAAACACACACACAGACTTTACTTACTTGCACACGTATTGAGGCTTTGGACAGCAAATGCCACCAAATGTTGTTGAACCGGTGGTGGCCTCGCAGCTGTGGGTGGACGGGCACGAGTTGGCACCGCTGCCGGACGGTGAACATTCCATGTTCCGCTCACCACTCGTGTCCTTCAACGGCTCGCCCGCACTGCACAGAACTGGGCGGTTAAATGTTTTAAAAGTTTGGTGTTCGTGAGCCGGGACTCAATTGACTGGGTTGAGTGACCAATTCAGTCCCACAACGCGCCATTTCAGTCCCACATCGTAAAGAAAAGTCACTCAAAGTTTTTGAAAATCAATATAGGACCCGGATTTATATTGACTAAAAAACGCGAAATATTGACTTAAAATATTGACCAAAAAACCCCAAAATATTGATTTATATTGACTAAAAAGTCGCTCTAATTGTAAAATTTTTTAAAATGAATGCTATTTCCGGGCTTCTCTCATGATTCTCGATTCTACAAAAAAAAATAGGTTAAAACCTGAAAATCCGGGCCCTAGTCATATACAGTGCTAAGATTTTTAGACTTGAAAAATCTCAAAATAGCTCGAAATTGGAATGCGTTTGGTAGCGTAAATTTGAAAATTTTAAAGTAGGGGTTGCTCCCCGATGCCGCCAACCCCCCGACTTTTTTGGGCCGCACCCCCGGCCCCCGACACGCCGTCCCCCGAAAAACCCCGAACCCCCCAACATATCGCCCCCGGCGCTCAACCCCCGACATTTTTGTGTCTCACCCTCGAAGGGCCGGGGAGAACCCTAATCAGGGCTGCACGAAAACAGGATTTTTCATTTTCGAAAACGAAAACGAAACGAAAAAAATTTTTTAGGACGAAACCGAAACACGAAACGAAAAAAAATTCTAGGACGAAAACGAAACACGAAAACGAAAAAATATACGTTTTCGTACGAAACGAAAACGAAAAACACGAAAATTTTAAAATCAAATTTAATCATAGGCAAAACCAATCAACAAATTATGATGCAAAAATAATTGGTTTTCAAGATTTTCTGATGAAAGGGAAAAGTAAAATAATCGTTAACAAATTTGGATGAGCAGGGGCGCCAATTTGCCCTATTTTTATGGCAAATGCCACAATTTTGCCATATTTAGAATTTTGTGAAAATTTCTTATTTTTTGAAAATGAGAATTTCCCGAAAATAGTGCTACTTGATCTTCAAAAATTTAGCGGCGCCTATCGGCAGTGCCGACCCACCCACCACCTTTCAAAAAAGCATTTTTTTGAAGATTCTTTAAGAAAAATAACTATAAAAAGCAATATTTTTGACCCGATGCCATAGAGTTGGCACCTCTGCAAATACAGGGGGAGTCGGCGGTGCCGATAGGCACCGCCGAGAAATTTTTTAAATTTGATCGGTTTTTGATATGAAAATTGATCCAAAAATTCATAATTTTTCTTTGGTTTTGAATGAAAATTAAGAAAAAAGCATACGTTTGTGTAAGTTATAAAGGAAAGTTCGAAATATTTATTTTTAAAAGTGTAAAATAATTTTAAAACTTTTTAAATTGTTTTTAAGAACAAATTTCTGCACTAAAGATTCATAAAAGAGAGTCGCAGGTCCGTGGAATCGAACCTGACAAATGATAACCCGAATGAGCTCAACACTAACCACTACACCACGATGTATTGTGGTGTCCAACACACTAGATTATCTCTCATAAAATTAAAATTATCTTCAAAAGTCCATTCTTTAGGGGTGTACTTTTTTTCGATTTTTTCGTAAAATTTTTCATTTTCGAAAACGAAAACGAAACGAAAAATACTATTTTTTATTTTCGAAAACGAAAACGAAACGAAAAAAAATTCTAGGACGAAAACGAAACACGAAAACGAAACCCAAAAAACCACGAAAACGACGAAAAACACGAAAACGAAACGAAATTTCGTGCAGCCCTGACCCTAATTAAGAGCAAATTCGAATTTTCCATGCAATTAAAATGCCTAATTTATTTTTACTTCTTGAGCAGAATTTTTCGCAGTGATCTTGCGACAAAAAGTTGTTGAAGTTGCCACCTTGGCCAAGGTACTGTAAAATTTTAAAAAATTTATTAATTAAATATAATTAGTGAAAAAAAATCCACCGAAAATTGGATACACCGACCCTCTCGGGCATCATAATAAAAGCGTGGGTATGTGATGCCGCTTCCTAATAAAAATTTAAATTTAAATATGGACTAAAATTTGCCAAAATTTGGAACAAAACCCCCCCCCCCCAAAAAATGCCAAAATAATTTTTGGGCTTCTCTCATTCGCAAAAATATATATATATAAAAATATGAAAATCTCGTGGCTCTATACTCAACAATCATAATTTAATTTGACCAAAATAAAAATTGTTAAATTTTACCAAAATTTAACATTTCAACAGCCATAATTTAAATTAAGTGAAATAAAAATTGTTAAATTTAACATTAAAATAAAATTAAGAAATAAATTTTTAAAAAATGTTTTGCCCCACCGTCCGGCACTCCGACGTCAAAATATTCGGTAGGAAGACCGCCGGCGGTGTTGTACACTTCTGTCGGCACCGCGCCGTTCCGAGAGCAAATGTGCACTAAAATAATTTTAATAATTGCAAAATATTTATAATAAAATTCATAAAAATATATTTTTGAATTACTAAATGTTGGGCAGCATTGTTGAAGCGTGCCCATCGCAGTGCAAACCTATGAAATTTTGTTGTTACACATTTTTAATTATTATGTTTTTGTCATTATAATTTTAATTTTTTCAGGTGACAAAACCTTCGAGTTTTCAAGGACAACATAGGGAAATTCAAGGACAATCCAAATTTCAGTGTGATGAAAATGCTAAAACCTATTTTGTTGTTGAAAAATTGACATAAATTTAAAAAATCAATCTTTAACTTATGTGCCATTTTTAAGGACATTATTAAAAATAAGGACTTTTTGATTCATAATGAAGGGGGCCGGGATTTTTAAGGACTTTTAATATAAAAACATACCTACATTTAGAGGCGGATTTGTATCAATTTATACGTCTTTAAATGCCAAATTTTAATATTTTTGATTTTTATAAGCAAAATTCGAGCCCGGACGATCGAGATTCTCGAACAATCAACCCTCAAATCTCCGGCCTCTAATAATTTAAAAAAGCATCCCCAAAACAAACATAGTTCGGGTTGGTACAGCCGTTGTCAGCGCTTTTACAGTACACCGGCTCCTGCTTGACGCCCATGGTACGGTCCCTGTACAAAGGCAAGCCTCGATTGCAGGCTAAAAAAATTTCAAACAAAAAAATTCTTTTCACATTACGCCAAACACTCACTTTGTTTACAGTAGCTCTGAAACAAATAGGTAGATTATTTTACAATTTTGTCATTAAAAATTTAAATAGAGCCCGGGGACGATGGAAAATCTTGGATGATCGAAATCTCGATCTTCAAAATTTCACAGAATTTTTTCGGGATCCCAATGATCTCGATCAAATCTTGATCGAAAGCCTCAAGTCGGGCTCTCACCTCGCAGTGATCTTTGGTGGCAAAATTGTTTGCATTCCCGCCATATCCCTGGTACTTTAGCTCCCGGCATTCGCCTGCCATAAATGTTTCAAAAAACAATTTTCTAATTCTAAAATTTGCTCATTTTTCCTTTTTCTTTTCAAATTTTTTAAATTGAATTTTGTGAAACTTTTTAACAACGCTTAACTAGGTAATCAAAATTCTTTGTTAATAATAATAAAAAAATTAATCATTTCTGAAAATTGTTTCAAAATCCATTTTTAAATTTGGGGGATTTTTCAAATCACACCCACCGGTGATCGGGTCGTGGTACCAATGGTTTAGGCTTGAGCCTCCGCCCGGCGGGGTAAAGCCCTCGTTCGGTGGTTGGATGCAAGCAAAAGCTAAAAATTTAAAAATTAAAAAAAAATTGTTTTTAAATTCAATTTTAATTTGATTAACCCCTCGACGGACAACAGAAGCTGATTGGATTATTTACCTGAAATTTAACATAAGTTTTGTTAGCGTTGTAAATTTTCCTGAAATTTTTTTGAAAATTAATTTTGAAAAAATTTTCGGCATTTTATATCTTCTCACAGTGCAATCTTCACTGTCGCATACGCAGTCATAGGCCAATGCGCCGATGGCTTCGCATGTCGCATCCGCGCCACCTCAGAATTGCAAAAATTCACAAAAAAAGATATTTTCCAATAATTAAAAATCATTATTTAACACATTTATTGTTGCATTTTTTAATTGAAAAAAATTGGAATAAGTTAAGCAATTCTAGGCATAGAACAAGAAGCAGTACAGTACTTTCCTGCACCTTAAAAAGCAGTACAGTACTTTTTCGACGCTTGGCGTTACTGTACCTTTTTGGTTTTTTTATCATCACAAATACCGTATTTCCTCTATTAGTAACCCACCCTCTATTTGAAACCCCCTTCTAATTGTAACCCCCCCTAGAGGGGGGATTGAAAAATAGTAACCCCCCCTCTATTTGAAACCCCCCTCTAATTGTAACCCCCCCCCCCTAAGCCGTGAGTTTTAAAAACTAAGTATGACCAAGTTTTTTACAGCCATACCATTTACGTATAAAATTAAGCATTTTACTAATAAAGAGATGAGTAGAAACTGGAAACTTTAAAACCCAAAAAATTTTAGAAAAGATAATAAAATCCCCAAATTCCGATTTTTTTTTTAATTATTAAAAAAAAGTTTTATTCAACGCATTTTTCTGACCAGTCATCATAAATCCATGAATAATATTAATACTAAAAACGCGAAATATTGACTTAAAATATTGACCAAAAACCCCAAAAAGTGCCTATTGATTAAAAAATGCCAAAAACTGACCTAATTCAGTCAAATTTTGCGTAAAACCCTTCAAAATTCGTCATTTTTTATATTCCTCTTTTACCTACCTAATTGGAAATATAATATTTTCACACGTTTTGGAACATTTTATAAAATTACCAAATAAAAAAATTTTAGGGAAAATTTCGATCTTTGGGGGTAGATTTTTTGTAAAAGAAAAAGTCATTTTTTAGGGGTGCATTTTTGTTCTAAATTTTTTTGTTTCTAAGGCTACATTTTTCATTTTTATTGCATTTTTCTTAAGAAATTTTTGGAAAAAGTGCCTGAGATATTGAATACAAAAATTTTGCTGTGGAAAATGCCTAAAAATTGCATTTTTCTCAAGAAAAATGCCCAAAGTCTCTAGTGATAAGATTTCAAAAACGTCGCATTTTTACAATCGACGAAAAATTGGAAGTAGTCATTTGTTTTGACGGAAACAGTGGAATTATAATTTTGTGCAAAATTTTGTTATTACAGAAATTTATTTTGATTTAAAAAATAATATAAAAATTTAATTTATGTAAATAAGTTTTGAAAAATTTGTATTGAAAAATAGTAACCCACCCTCTATTTGAAACCCCCTTCTAATTGTAACCCCCCCCCCCCCCTTGAGGGGGGTTTGAACAATTGTAACCCATGGGTTACTAATAGAGGAAATACGGTAGTACCACCGACCAAACAAAAAAATGTTTTTGTAATTTTGTTGATGGTTACTTTCTTTTATACTATTTGTCCAGAAAAGTACCGAGACCATCGAAAACGCTTCATTTATCATTCTAACCAAAAAAATATTTTAATTAAAAATTTAAAAACAAAATTTTGATTACCGTAACATTGTTGCACCTAAAGCGATAAACACAGAAAGTTTATACTTCTTCGTTTTCCGTCAAATTTTTTGGACCTGATTTTCGATGCGAAATTTTGGATTATTGCCGTTCAAGGGACAGAAGCCGTAGTTGAGGCAGACCAGCCCATCCCGGGTCCGGAATGGCGGCTGATTGTTGGCACAACGGCACTCGCCCGCTCGACAATATGAGCCGGGCCAGACCTTTTTTGTCACGCAATTTTTTAATTTAAATTTTAACAAAAATGCCAAAACTCGGATTATTTATTAATTTTAATCATTTAAAAATAGATTAAAACATTAATGGTTTAACTAACAAGCCTTTCACGCAAATTTGGAATTTAAATTTTAACAAAAATGCCAAAACTCGGATTATTTATTAATTTTAATCATTTAAAAATAGATTAAAACATTAATAAATGGTTTAACTAACAAGCCTTTCACGCAAATTTTGAATTTAAATTTTAACAAAATGCCAAAACTCGGATTATTTATTAATTTTAATCATTTAAAAATAGATTAAAACATTAATAAATGGTTTAACTAACAAGCCTTTCACGCAAATTTTGAATTTAAATTTTAACAAAATGCCAAAGCTCGGATTATTTAATTAATTTTAATAATTAGGGCCACGATTTATATGGACAAAAAATCTCGAAATATGGCCATAAAATATTGATGAAAAATTGCAAAATATGGACCAAATATGGGCAAAAACTCAAAATATGGACGAAATATGGATAAAAAAATTTTCAAATATGTATAGCAAAAAATGGGCAAGATTTCCTTCTAGAAGTAATAAGAGCAATAAAAATTTTTATAATGCAAATTACGGCATTTTAGAGAAAATTTTTGAAAATAAGCCGAATTTTAAAAATTTTCATTATTTTGGTGGCAGAATTTTTTGTCGCAAATTTAGGGGTGCAGTTTTTTAATTTTGAAAAACGGTCATTAGGGGTGTATTTTTTGAAAATTTTGAAAAAGTCGATCCTTAGGGGTGTATTTTTCGTTTTTATTGCATTTTTGTTAAGGAATTTTTGAAAAATAGCAAAATGGATAAAAATATGGAATATGGATAAAAATCGCGAAATATCAAAAAATATGGAAAATATGGATTATAAAATGGGCTCTAGAAGCTCCAACCAAAGTTAAAAACACTATTTATGGCATTTATACGCTGTTCCGAGTGCGCAAAAAAAAATATGGATTTCCATATAAATCGTGGCCCTATTAATAATTTAAAAATGGATTAAAACTTAATAAAAGTTTAACTAACAATGCCTTTCACGCAAATTTTGAATTTAAATAACAAAATGCCAAAAGTCGGATTAATTAATTTTAATAATTTAAAAATGGATTAAAACATTAATAAAAGTTTAACTAACAATGCTTTAATCACTAAACGGCACTTACAGCTTCACATTGACGATTCTATGAACGAATGGAAATTATGTGGGCACAACGACAATTAACCAACCTGAGTGCATCCAGATTCACCCGGATTGATTTCTGCGAAAGAAAAAAAATTAGGAAAACAACAAAATCCTACCATTCGGGAATCCCGCGATTTCACAAAGCCCAAAAAATTTTCAAAGAAAAGCTACCCAACTACCTGGATCGGAATTCTCGGAATTTTTGAATCAATAAATTTTAAAATTTTAATATTAAAAATTTAAAATCTTAACATTAAATTTGCCAATAACTCTAAAGCCCACAGAACTCAACAACAACAAAAAGAGATTTTAGCATAAATCGATCAAAATTTCCAAAACAAAAACGACAAACTTCGCCAACAGTACGAGTCAATCTCGACGTATGTTGTAAGGCATGCACAGCGTTTATTGCCCGCACAATAATTGCCAGTGCCACAATCAGTTGACACCTTGCCAAGAAAAAATATTCAGTTTTTTTGGAAGATTAAACAGCTGGCAAAAAGTGATCGGACTGATCGGACGGTATCCCAAAAAAGTTGCCAACATTTAAGCCTTAAGCAAACATCAAAGCCAATAGATTTTGGAAGATTAAACAGCTCGTAAAAAGTGATCGGACTGATCGGACGGTATCCCAAACTTGCCAACATTTTTAAGCCTTAGGCAAATATCAAAGCCAATAGATTTTGGAAGATTAAACAGCTCGTAAAAAGTGATCGGACGGTATCCCAAAAAAGTTGCCAACATTTTTAAGCCTTAGGCAAATATCAAAGCCAATAGATTTTGGAAGATTAAACAGCTCGTAAAAAGTGATCGGACGGTATCCCAAAAAAGTTGCCAACATTTTTAAGCCTTAGGCAAATATCAAAGCCAATAGATTTTGGAAGATTAAACAGCTCGTAAAAAGTGATCGGACGGTATCCCAAAAAAGTTGCCAACATTTTTAAGCCTTAAGCAAACATCAAAGCCAATAGATTTTGGAAGATTAAACAGCTCGTAAAAAGTGATCGGACGGTATCCCAAAAAAGTTGCCAACATTTTTAAGCCTTAGGCAAATATCAAAGCCAATAGATTTTGGAAGATTAAACAGCTCGTAAAAAGTGATCGGACGGTATCCCAAAAAAGTTGCCAACATTTTTAAGCCTTAGGCAAATATCAAAGCCAATAGATTTTGGAAGATTAAACAGCTCGTAAAAAGTGATCGGACGGTATCCCAAAAAAGTTGCCAACATTTTTAAGCCTTAGGCAAATATCAAAGCCAATAGATTTTGGAAGATTAAACAGCTCGTAAAAAGTGATCGGACGGTATCCCAAAAAAGTTGCCAACATTTTTAAGCCTTAGGCAAATATCAAAGCCAATAGATTTTGGAAGATTAAACAGCTCGTAAAAAGTGATCGGACGGTATCCCAAAAAAGTTGCCAACATTTTTAAGCCTTAGGCAAATATCAAAGCCAATAGATTTTGGAAGATTAAACAGCTCGTAAAAAGTGATCGGACGGTATCCCAAAAAAGTTGCCAACATTTTTAAGCCTTAGGCAAATATCAAAGCAATAGATTTTGGAAGATTAAACAGCTCGTAAAAAGTGATCGGACGGTATCCCAAAAAAGTTGCTAACATTTTTAAGCCTAAGGCAAACATCAGAAATTTTTCAGTGGCCAATAATTTCTAAAAACCTCGCAAGGCCTTCCCACGGTTCCGTGTTGAGCCAACGATTCAGTGAGCCGAAAATTGGCACCAAATAAGGCCAACAAGGGCCAAAATGTTGCCAAATGGCATTTTGTAATGCCAACATTGGAAGTTAATGAAAACATCAAACAATTTAATAAGTCTAAAGCGCATTATTCTTATAAGTAGGGAACGGGTTTACCTATATGCTCTAAAAATGCCAAAAATATGGACGAAATGCACCGAAAAGTGTGGCACATTAGTGCACTAATTTTGCTTAATACTTCGTTTTTTTCTTCTTTTAGCGTCTAATTTCGTGAATTTAAAGCCATTGGATCATATTTTATATGAATTATTCCTTTTAATGATTTTTTGATCATACAGTTTTATGATTGATCAAAGTCCAGGGCAATAATCCGATCCCATTGATCTATAGAGTTCACACATTTTTGGACTAGAGATTATGTTTCGTTGAACAGGGTCATCCTCTCAACATACTCAAATTTGGATCAGGAGCAAAAAAGCAACGATCGCAATTGAATCGAATAGTAGATGGACGGACGGGCGAACGCGTTTCTCTCAATCGATTCTTCGGATTGGACCAAACGAAGAACGGGAGGAGAGGACAGATCATGTAGATGATGATTGACCCCGTCCCCGGAGGGAGGGACACGATCAAATCATGTAGATGACCCCGTCCCCGGAGGGGAGGACACGATCAGATCATGTAGATGACCCCGTCCCGGTCGAGATGAACTTTTGATGAATTGACAGAACAGGGCCCGACCCGCGCATGTAGATGACCCCGTCCCGGTCGAGATGAATTGACTGAACAGCCCCGACCCGCGATGATGAGGCAACGTGTGCGCAAGAAAAAGCAACCACAACCTTTTGGACACTTACCAAATGTCGCTGCTGAACACAAACATTGGAAAATTGTGGGAATGGACATGGACACCGGTAGCTAATGGACGCGCTTGATTTGAATAATGAAAAATGAACAAATTTCTGATGGTTTTTTTCCTAAAAAATCAAAATTTCACAGAAAATCAGAACAGAGCAAATCTCTAATATCTGAAAAAGAATTATGGATTGTACAGTGTTGTTGGTGTTTGACCGGCAACTTGGATGCTGAAGCACTTGGCGAGAGATTCATTCCAACTTTGTCCGACAGTTTTATCATTTCTGTTTCTATTAAAATATAATTTTACAAACATTTTTTTTTTGGAATAATTATACAGTCGGCAAATAATCTTCTGAGTTGTTGTTGGTCTGTTAGTTGGTGCTTTTCGGGACGGTTGGGGCCAACTGCGTCTGGCCAACTCCGTCCGTCTCAGGAACATTTAGCAACTCATAACTTTTTTTTTTACAGAATCTCCTCTTTCCAATGCCATTGGACTCATTCCCTTCACCCCTTTTCTTTTTTGGTTTGGGGGGGAATTACCCAATTCTTTGATTTTTGTGGAAAATTGGGTCAAAATAACTAAAAACTAATACATGGAGAAAATTCTCAAATGCGTCATGAAGCCTTGGACAGTAAGCCATTTCGGCAATAGGGAATGGATTTTCCAACAAGACTCCGCTCCGGCCCACCGGGCAAAAGAAACCCAGGACTGCTGCAGGGTCAATTTTCACGGTTTTATCGGTGCTCAGGAATTTTCCCCGTACTCTCCTGACTTAACCCCATAAATTATTGGCAAATTTGGAGTCAAGGGCCTATGCCAAGCCCCACGAAAATTTGGAGGCGCTTTGACGTTCCATTCCCCGGGAATGGGACAAAATAACCGCCCAGGAACTGCGTGGCATCAGCAAAAATTTTTCCGCACGTTTCCGCCTCTGTAGCCGATCCAAGGTGTGGAACTTTAAAACGTCCAAGATTATTTTTAAACTCTACTCTTTTGTGAAAATTTTGAATGTTTTTTGGTTGAATTTGATTGTGTTTGAAAAAAGTTATGATAAAAAATAAGTGGTGCAGGACTTTTGGGTCACCCTGTATTATTCAAAAGGCCGTAATAAGAAGAAACTAATGTTTAACATCCTGTTGATATTGTTTCCTCAAAATACGATACACAATATACGATATTTACAATACACCAAAATACGATTACAATTTTTTTACGATACACGATATGGCCAAGTTTACGATATTTACGATTACGATACGATACGATACACAGCCCTGCTAGGTATGTGTAAGCATTCGAAAAGATGGATAAAGTTATCCTGATCTTGCCTTGCTTTTTAGTTTATCCAATGCTGAGTTGCTCGAAGCTATTCAAAAAAGAAATGCAAAAAATTTCTTTTTTAAAAGTTGTTCTTATATTTTATACCCCAAAATCTTATTTTTTGATGTTCTTTTATTTAAAAAAAAATTTCTTTTTCAATTTTAAATGTTGTTCTTATAATCGTCAGAGAAGCGTTTGGCCAAAACTTTCCTCCCCTCAAACAAATTGCGCGCAATGTTTCGTTATTCTTTTCAAATTCAAATCAGGTTGGGGAGAGGAGGACGCAGCAGAATGCCAAAAAAATGAAAAAGCCAATTTTCAGTTCTTCGAAATGCCAAGACCGATTTCGAACAAAATCATCAATATCGGAGGGCTCGTGGAGATGACGACAAAGAATTTGGAGCCGGTACAAAAAAAATAAAATTTAAAAAAATAACATAAAAAAATTTGAGCAAGTCCAAGCAATTGTGGACAATGCTCAAGCTGGAGCAGTGATTGTCTCTTTTGGCACTTTTGCCAACGAAAAAACGATGAGCAAAAAGATGAAGCGCACATTTTTGGATGCATTTGGCCGTTTTGCCAATTATGAATTCATTTGGAAAATTGAAGTGTCCGACGAGCAGGAGGCCAAAATTTTTGCCAAATACAAAAATGTGCATCCGATCAAATGGATGGACCAAAAATCGCTGCTAAGTAAAGAGTTGGAGAGGAGCATTTTGATTTGTATAAGCAGTAGGGAACGGATTTATATGCACCAAAAAATGGCCAAAATATTCTTCAAAATCCTCAAAATATGCAAAATCATTTTTGCTAAGGATTTTTAGTCAAAAAAGTGCCAAGAATATGCACTAGGGTTGGACAAGACCGGATATTATCCGGGTTCCCCGGATAGCGGTTCCACCGGTTCCTTGACACCCGGATACCGGTACCGGATAGTAATTTACAGGCGGATATCCTTCCGGATACCGGATAATTTTGAATTTTTGAAAATACTAATTAAAATTTTATAAAAAATTAAATTTCACGCAATTTTAGCCAGAAAGTAAATAAATGCATAAAATAAACGAATAAAATCAAGTTCAATCAAGTTGGATAGTTAATTTCATTTGTCAATAACTCTTCTTCATCTGAAACAGGCTACGGTCAAAGCGTGCCCAGGAATTTTGGGGGGGGGGGGGCTGATTCGAAAACGATTTTAGGTGTGCATTTTTTGCTTTTTATTGCATTTTTGTTAAGCAATTTTGAGAAAAATGTTCAATTTTAAGTGGTGAATTTTTGGTATTTATTTCATTTTTCTTAAAGAATTGTTTACCAAAAAAATTTGAGTTAAAGGAGCATTTTTTTATTACATTTTTCTTAAACTTTTTTTTTTGAAAATTTAGATTTTGGTAAACTTTTTAGAATTTTAACTTTTTCTTATAAAAATTTGTATTAAAATTCGATATTTGCAGATCGAGTTTTTTTTTGAGAATTCTGCTTTATTTTTGGGAGGAAGAGTCGGCGGTGCCGATAGGCGCCGCCGAGAAAATTTTGAATTTTTGACTCAATTTGTTAAAAGATTTGCAACCATAAATTTTAAAAATATGGCAATGTTTTGAAGCTTTTAAGAATGGGAGGGGTCGGCGGTTTCAATTTAGACAAACTCGAAATTAGCGCAAGTATAATTTTTAAAGAAAATTTTAGCAATTTTTGTTGAGAGCCAATTGTTTTGTGAAATTGTCAATTAATTATAAAAAAATACAGAAGCCCATTTCTCTCTATTTAATTTTAATAAGAAATGGCAAATTGTCGCGCAAAATTCAAAAATTTTACTAGCGCTAACACCATCAAAAAAAAATCTCTCCGAAAAAATACCACCATTAGGGGTGCTTAACCCGCCCGGATCCAACCCCCGGATACCGGGTATCCCGGATCCTGGACACCCGGATACCGGTCCCGGATAATTTGTCCAAAACACCCGGATACCGGTCCCGGTTCCGGTTCCGGATACCCGTTCTTGTCCAACCCTAATATTATTCATCAAAACGTTATTCCAAAATCACTTTTAAAATTTGCTTTATTCTACCAATTTATGTATTTATTAAATTGGCATAATTTTCTTAAAACTCAAAACGTAAAACCCATTTCTTTACCAGGATTGCGTCCCGTTTGCGCTCTATTGGGCCGAAGTGTTGGACCATTTTGATGGCAAAGTGCCGACCCAAACAATTGCCAAGAAATCCTCAAAATATGCAATTTCGTTTTTTTATTGCATTTTTGTTTCAAAAAATGCCAAAAATATGATTTTTAACAATTTTTGCCAAAATATGCTTCAAAAATCTTCAAAATATGCAAAATCATTTTTGCTAAGAATTTTTAGTCAAAAAATGCCAAAAATATGCATTTCTAACAATTTTTGCCTAAAATGATCAAAAATGGAAAAAGATCAACGTAACAATAATACTTTTTTTGAGCTAAGTTAATTAACTAAATCTAACTAAAAATATATAAAAATGCATATAATCCGTTCCTAATGATCAATCATTAAAAATAAAATCAATTTAAGGATGGGATTTTTGAGCATCAAATAATGCTTGGTTGTAGAATTCTTTTAAATTTTTCCGCTTTTTTTAAAAATATTTTAGATACAATTCACAAATACATTTCATTTTTTTGGTTGAACTGAACATACAAAACCATAGGGTAGGTAGGCCCTGTTGTTGTGCTACATTCGTTCTTTTTGGACCAATTTTCTTAACAAATCTTGTTAAATTTTGTAAAAAAATTCTACGGACTCCTTACCTCTCCTAAAAAACTTCATAAAAAGTGCCGTATTTTTAAAATTTTGGTTGCAAATCTCTTAACAAATTAAGCCAAAAATTAAAAATTTTCTTCGACCCCCCCCCCCGAGGAAAAAGCCGTCCTCCCCCCAAATTCTTTAACCGGAGGGTCGACGATTTTCCGCAAAACCACAGGGAGGACCCTTTACAGTTCTAAAATGTTTTGCTTTTTTTCAATAATTTCGAGTGATTCAAAACCCGTTTTTTTTGGGTTTCATCACAAAAATATGTATTTGTAGGGTTTCTAACATAATTTGAGGAATAAAAAAAATTTTGTGATGAAAACCCAAAAGGGCTCCACTTATGGGTTTGTGGAAAATCGTCAACCCCCCGGCTAAAGAATAGAGAAAGGACTTGAGCCGATCGAGATTTCAATCGAGAATCTCGATTGTCCTTTCTCTACTAAAGAAGTGCCTAAAACAAAATTCTCAAAAATTACTGGTGATGCAATCGACGTTAAAGACAATGGGGAATGTATTTTTGCAAATTAAAAAAAATTTTGGTTTCACCTTGTAATCATTACAAAAAAAAAAAAATTTTTGATTGCTAGCCCCGGTGTTTCTCGTTTCCCGGTCCCGATCCCGGTTTTTGAAAAGGCAAAATAAATCCCGATCCCGGTCCACCAAGATCTTCGAGATTCTCGAATGAAATCTCAATCGATAATATTTTACCGAAATTTTTTGAGATTCGAGATTTTATTAATCTCAAACGAATCTCGATCGTTTAATTGTTTTTTGAGATTCTCGATGAAATCTCAATCGACAAAATTTTACCAAAATTTTTTGAGATTCGAGATTTTATTAATCTCAAACGAATCTCGATCGTTTAATTGTTTTTTGAGATTCTCGATGAAATCTCGATCGACAATGGCTCGACCGAGATTTATCGAGATTCTCGATCGAAATCCCGATCGATCCAGAGCTCTAGCAACAGTTCTCAGCGCCGTTTTTGCCGTTGAGTTTTACAATTATTTTTAAGGTACTGAACGACCCTTCCTACGCTCAAAATGCCAAAATATTGAAGCGTAAATTTGACCAAACCCCCTTTGGGGCCAAGCAACTGTTGACCCGGTGGGTGGAATTCGGGGCCGAATTCACCGATTTGAACGAGTTAAATTTGCCGTGGGAGGACGAACTCGGCACATTGGCCTATTATTCTATTGACGTCATTCTGTTCACTGCCGTTGTGTTGGCCATATTTGCATACGTTCTATTCAAATTGGCACAATCTGTGGCAAAATGTTTCAAATCAGTTGGAAAGAGAGGGCAAAAGCTGAAGGAGAATTAAATACCGAAGCAAACAATAGCGAAATTGTAATTTTTGTACGTTTTTACACTTTTTTTACACATTTTTTTCTCTTTGATCGCTTCTGTGTAAATTGAATTTGTAAGCATTCGAATGCTATCATGAATAAGCTTGGGGAAAAAGTAGCGAATCTTACCACGGATCCGGATAGTTTGGCGCAATCAGTCATATAACTTAGTCACAAAAATGATATATTCAGCTTCTCAGCATTTTGAACCTTTATTCAACAAAAAAAAAACTAACCAATTTTTATCTTTCTCAAAAAAAGTTATAGTTTAAAATAGGGTTGAGCCCCGTCCCCGAACCCCGACACGGGGTTTTGGCTGGGAAAAACCCCGAACCCCGACTTTTTTAGTCGGGGACGAAAACCCCGACCCCGACTTTTCCCGCCCCGAGGGGTCGGGGCTCAACCCTAGTTTAAAACCCAAATTTTTCGTGCCATTTTGACGCGCCGAGTCCATAACTTCCTTTATTTAAGTTGAATCGAAAAGATCTTTTCTATTATAGCTAAAATAAAAAAAGTTATAATAACGTTCTTAAACTTGTCGTCGCCAAACTTTCCCCAACAGTTTTTACCAAATAAACCCCCACCCCCCCCCCCAACAATTCTGGCCATTTTCTGCTCTCTCATTGAGTATAAAAATAACGCTTTTTTCACGACGTCTTCACAAAACTCTCTCATCAACACCAATTTTTGAGACCTTTTACCTAATTGTTCATCCATTTTCTAATTCCTCCCAAGCCCCATTGACTCTTTTCTCTGTGTTCCTTTCTCTTCTATACTTTTAACCCAATCAATAGTTAAATTCCATTATTTCTACACAAAATGTGGCCAGAGAACGAGAAAAAGGAAAAAGGGGGGGCAGACACAGCCGTGAAAGGACCATTCGACGAGCGGTTGAGATTTGAATCTTTAAGCACAATGAGAAGAGAGAGAGACGGAGCGCGAAAGGGGAACTCGTCGTCCTCTCTGATTGTCTGCCACTCTCTCACAAACGCACGCTGTCTCGCCTATTTTTGCACTCTCTTCCAACCGCGATTTCTGCGTCTCTGCCCTCTCCGCAAAACGAACGAATGTCCCTTCAACGCTTCCCCATAGTGAAACGCGTACGCCCATTCTCCCTTCTGCTGCTGCGTGTGCGTGCGTGTGGAGAGGGCAGAGAAAAGTGAAAGGAAGGGGGGGGGGTAGCAGAGAAATACAAATGAAGAAAATAGGACGGTGAGATGAGAGAGCGACAGAGACTTTCTTTTCTGTTTCTCTCTCTCTTTCTGTTTCTGTTTCTCTCTCTCTCTCTCTCTCTCTTTCTGTTTCTCTCTCTTCAGCTTCTTGAGTTCCAAACTGTCCACTCTCTCTCTCTCCCCCCCCCCGAGCGCCGACTAGTGATCACCCCCAACTGTGAATCGGTGGGTGGGGGGGGGGGGGGGGGGGGGGGGGGGTAAAATCTGATCGTTCCATTCCTCCTGAACCTATTGGCAGAACTCCGAATTTGGTTGGCATTTTGTTGGCATAATGTCCCCAAAATGAACACCCTCTTATTCTCATCCATTCTCTCCCCATTAGAAGGGGATGTGCTCTCTAATGTCAACCGTCCCCCCCCCCCTCCTCCCCTCAACCGAAAATGCAATTGATTGAGAGTGGAGGAGGAGGAGGAGGAAAGGGGAAGTAGTCCCTCCCCCCCCCCCCCCCCTCTTTTACTCTTCAGCTGAGGGGGGGGGGGGGGGGGGGGGGGGAGGGGGATTTTTTCCCGTTTTGTCTCTCCATTCCTCTCATTTCATCCTTCCCAAGGCAAAAACACCGCTCGACAACGACGTCGACATCCATGTTAGCGGGCGCGGTCCGTGTGGCGTGTTCGCGATTCGATAATTCATTTTACCGGATTGTCCCCCCCCCCGCCCACCGCCTAATTGGGGGGTCATTCTTTTCCCAGAGGACAGAGGCCGCCCCGATGCTTCTTCTTCCCCCCCCCCCCCCCCGGTGTTCCGTTGCCTATTTAAACGGAGGGTTTGATGATTTGAAAGTCTTCCTCTAGAACCCCTTATTCTCTCCTCCCCCCCCCCCCCTCCACGCCGTTGATGTTTATTAGAGCCCGACCTGGATTTTTCTGGATCCAGAAATCCAGATTCAACGGGGGGGGGGGCTTCAGACGGACGGAGGACGATTCGTTCCCGGCCGATTCGTTCACCCCCGATTCGTTCCCCTTTTCAACAGTTTTTTCGTTATAACTTCTTTCAAAGTTAACCAAATCAAACATTTTCGATATCATTCGAAAGCTTGCAGTTAGTAGAAGCTTTCAAAAACAAAAGCTAAGCGATTGGCCAAATCTCAAAAAAGTTATGGCCAGAAAACGTTTTTTTGGCCATACTTGGCCATAACTTTTTTGAGGTTTGGCCAATGGCTTAGCTTTTGCTTGCTAATAGCTTCTCCTGCTCCTAAGCTTTCGAATAATACTAAAAATGATTGATTCGGTTAGCTTTGAAAGAAGTTATAACGAAAAAACTGTTGAAAAGGGGAACGAATCGGGGGTGAACGAATCGGCCGGGAACGAATCGTCTTTTTACCGCTTCAGACGACCTGGATTTTCCTGGATCTGGATTTTTGTCCAGAAAATCCAGATCCAGGCCTTCGTGAAACCCAGGTCCAGAATCCAGATCCAGGATTTTCAAAATGTCGGGCTCTAATGTTTATGTGGACGAACCTCCACTTTTTTTTTCAGAAAATCATTTCTCCTTAGGGTCCCATTCAAGGAAAATTGGTCACCAGGATATTTCGAGTTTTTCGTTCTAACTTTTTTAAACAACTCAAAAAACTTAGCTTTCTTTTGAAAAAAGCTTCTTCAGACTAAATGCTGTAAAATGGTTATAACTTCTTCGTATTCTGTAGACCTTTAACAATGTTGTAAGCTGAAAAGTGGTTAGCTTCCAAGAAAACTTGCGCCCCTTTGCGCTAACTTTGTTTATACTAAGCCTAATTAGTTGCAATTAGTATCAATCAAAAGATCTCTTCGAGTTGAGTAAAATAGCAAAAGAAAAGCTAAGCTTTTAGAGTTGTTTGAAAAAAGTTAGAACAAAAAACTCGAAATGTCCTAGTGACCGGGGACTCCTTCATGGCGGTTTGATCAACTTTTGAATTAGTTTGATTTGAAAGCACATTTTCTTTCTTTGTGCGGACCGCCAATTTTTTTTTTTGTAATTTCCAGAAAATCATCTTCTCGATATCTTTTTTTCTCAAGGTTAATTTTCCAAAATTGTCTCTGAATCTACTGAACGACAGCTCTAAATTTTCAAAGAATTTCACAGAAATCTTTTTGCTGAAAAATTCTTATTGGAGCTTTAACGCCTCTGAGTGAGGGTTGCTTTCAAGTCACCTAGAAACTCAAGGTTGAATTGAGATTTTCTAGGTTCGTCGCGAAAAAACAGGACAACATTTTCGGTGTTCGGAGTTTTTCAACTAAAAACTAGAGACCGGACCCAAAACCAAAATTTTTTTTTTGGGTTTTTGTACAAAACTTGGACCAAAAGTTTTTTGGTTTTGGGTTTTGGGTCAACTTGGAGTAAAACCCAAAAAAAAACCAAAACCCAAAAAAATCAAAACCCAAAAAATCCCAAAAAAAAATTTTTGGTTTTGGTTTTTTGGGTCCAAGTTTCCGGTCTCTACTAAAAACACTGAAAATCCGGGGGAGGGAGGAAACCCTCCGACCAAAAATGTCGGGGATGCGGGGTACCATCCCAAATTTTAATTGTAGAAGACCAACACAACGACGGTTTTTGCTGATCTGTTTTTTTTTCTCCTTTCCCCCCCCCCCCAAAAATTAAGATTAAAAATATTATTTTTCTGATTTGTCTACTGAAATCATCAAAATTGGAGAGCAAAAATGGAAGAAACTCCGCCGCCACCCGTCGAGGGATTGCGGCGTTCTAAGCGCAACAACAAATACCATTTGGACGTCGCCTCGCTGTTGCTAAGCTCCTCCTCAACAATTCGTCGCGATGTGTCGCCACCATCGCCGGTAAAAAAAAGTGCAGGACGCAAGCAACCAGCGCAGCAGCAGGTACATCAAGTTCAGCACGTTCAACAACAGACGGCAGTGCTGGTCGTCGAACAACAACAACAATCTGTGCCCGGATTACAGACGCAACAGCAGAAACGTCGTTCAAAACCAAAAACATCAACGCTGGCAAGCAGTACAGCGACGACGTTGGCGGCCAGTGCAGGGACGACGTTGGCAAGCAGTGCAGCGGCTGTTGTGAAGCTGAGAACGACTGTGAACAGTGCATTGACTGCGGCAATGGTGGCGGGTATGACGGCGAGCAGTACAGCGACGACTGCTATGACAACAGAGACAACAACAACAAGCAGTGCAACAACCATTGCTCTAAAGACGGTGACGACAACTGCTGTGAGCAGTAGTAGTACGGCGATGGCAGGGATGACAACGAGCAGTGCAGGGAATGCCATGCCGACGGTGACTAGCAGTTTACCGGCGACAGCAAGCAGTTCGATTGAAATGGTTGGTCCGCAAGCAGTACCAACACCAGCAGAGCATGAAACGCTTGGCCTTCAAACAGTGGTAAATAGTGACAATTTGAAAGAGGATAAAGCAGAAGCGTGTGTGACGACGACAACGAAAATGCCAAAGAATGTTCAGCAACGGAAGGATGAGGACAAATTGGAGGCGTTCAGTCCGCCGGCATTGACAACGGCAACATCATTGATGACAACAACGACAAGCATTTTGGAGACAAATCCGCAACAAATATTGGACATTCAATTGCCGGATCAGATTTTGGAAGGTGAAGAGACTACTCTGACAAATGAGTGGGGAATTTGTCCAAATTTTAAAATTTAAATATTCAAAAAAAAAAAGTTTTCCCCCGCGGGTGGTCGATCGGGGACCGTTAGAGACAGCTTCTTTTAGAACGCTAACAATTGAACCAAAAAAAAGCAACCTGAAAAAATGGACAACATCCATTGAAATTTCTGGTGGCGCCGAGCGTTTTCGATTTTTTTTTTTCATTTTTGAACCCCCGGGGGGTTTTGAACTCTGAAAATTACCCAATAAGTGCCCCCCACCTCCCGGCGATATTCTTCATTCTTTTTTTTTACAGAGGACTCTAGCGAAGATGCACCACTTGCACCACCTTCCGAGCAGCAGCAACAGGCAACACCAAGTGCAGGTCAACCTGCACAAGTTGTTGCAGCACCATCAGCAGATGCTCCACCAGTAAAATGGACGACGACTGTTGTTGTGAGAGATTTAGAACACATTTTACACAAAATCCAGTTGAATTTCATAGGGTTAAGGCCTCGAGAACAACAACAAAAAAAACTACGATTTTTTAATTATAACTTCTGAAAGTGATCGAAACACATTCGTCGATTTGAATACAAAAAATTTCCCAACAAAAAGCTCTCGATTGATACTAAATTTGTCTAGTTGTTTTGATGGTTCCAAGCGAGTTATTGTACTACTTCAAAGGATCCCTGGCGCCCAACTGAACGACTCCCCCCCCCTCCCCCTCTGATCAAAATGTAATATTATGATCAACTCAAACCCGAATTTTCTGATCACTAATCAGCTAAAAGAGTTGCTTTTGAAAAATGAAAATGCCGCCCACAAATTCAGAGCGAAAATGGCACCGGCGGCAGCAGCAGCAGCAACCGCGGCACATTGCCGCCGAACATGGCACCGCCGGCCACGAACGACAGTGTACAGCAGCAACAGCAGACGAAGCGAAAACGCAAAGTGCCGTTGAAGCATCAGGACTATTTCAACGGGAAGCAGGCGGACGAGGACGACGACGATTTGGAGGAGCAAATGCTGTTCAAGGCGGTCAAGGTGGAGTACACGATGCCGGACGGGAGTAAGGTAGCGTTGGCACTGTATTCCGAGAACCTGGGCCTGTTTTTCTGTGGCTTCGAGATCTTGATCGTGAATTTTTGAACAGAGTTTAAGAATTAATAAAGCTGGCATACCTTGTGGAAACAATTTTTGCATTTTCTCGATTTTTGATCAATCAAAATGTGTCTTGATCCTCATCCAAAGATAATGTTTTCTGATTTGAATTTTACGAGGGCTGGGTACCCGGTTGTTCGAAGTTTTTTCAACTAAAACCCTGAGGGAATTCGGGGTTTGGGGCCCAAAAAACACCAACAATCGTCCCCCGAGCATTTCAAAATGTTGGCAATTAAAAACCCCGAAAAATCGTAAATTCGGGAGGGAGGGGGGGGGTATTGGTGGAGGAGGCCACCCCAAATTTTATAACTCGAAACTTTGAATTTGTCAAAAAGCGAGCGATTGAAATGCATAATTTTAATTCCATCCCAAAGTCTGTGGATGAACACGCGTGCCCAAAGTGTCCGGCTGTTTTTGACTCGCGCGTTGGGCTGACCAATCATTTGAAATTGCACGGATCGAAGAAGGAATTTCCCTGGTGGGGGCGATTGATTTTTTTGTTTTGATTTTGATCAGATTTTTTTGATCATTTCATTTCAGCGAATTGTGCGACTTCGCTTGCACCAACAAGAAGACGATGCGCCAACATCGGTTGGTGCTAAATGTGTTTTTGAAAGTTTGAACTCTTCTAGGGTTGGCACTTCGAACCCCTGACATTTTTGATCGGGGGTTTTTTGTTGGCCGCGAAATCTCAGTCGGACGTCGGGGTGCCAAGTTGGGCTGCACGTAAAAAATTTTGGGGTTTCTCTATTTATTTTTTTTTCAAAATCACGGATCACGCCAAATTACGGCGTTTTGGGGGGTCCGTGATCACGGATCACGTTCACGGATTTTTTTTCCGATCACGTGCAGCCCTGGTGCCAACCCTAGTTTGAAACTCCTCGAAGTCGGCTGGGTTGAGAACAATCGGTCATTTTTGTGCATCAAATTGCTGATCGGGGAATTTTTACAATAATTGTTGCCAAAAATTTGGGAATTCCTCAAATTGTTGAAATTTTTGGGGGCAAAGTTTCAATCTTATTTAATGGTTTCAAAAGCATTTTTTAGCCGTGTCCATGGACTGAGTCGGCGCTCCCGGAACACAGCCACAACTACAAATGTTGTTGTGAAGAGCGAATTTAGTGCCGTGCCAAAGTCGTCGGGAGCATTTGTGCCATCCGCTGAGCATGTTCAACCGGCTTCTTCTTCATGGCCGAAACGGTGTTGCTTGAACTTGGACAGATTGGCTGCCCAAAGCCGTGGCAGCATTGAGGTGGGCGGGCATTAATCCGTCCACAATCCCTGGGGTGCACGGTCTGTCTGATCAGGCATTCTTGACAATTTTTGATCATTTTTTGCCGATGTTTTCGTTCGTTCATGGATAAAAAACAATGGAACTTGTTTTTGTTATTCCCCTGATGGTCGTTGATACCCTGATCACTCTCCGATCAACGATCACAAGGGCCTTGTCGGGGAGGTGGGGGGGGGGGGAATTGCTGATCAGATCATGGACGAGGGGTCAACGGAGCGGAAAGGAGGGTTGAATTCTTCACATATTTAGTTGTAAAATAATTAAATATATAAATATATTACAATTATGCCCTAAAGGTAACAACAACAACATTCAAACCGATCAGTAACTGTTCCACTGTCGCTGATGTGGCCAAATTGGTGACGCAAATGCATGAACGAAAATTGCTGAAGGCGGAGGAAGAGCTCAACAGAAGAAAGCAGCAGCAGCAGCAGCAGCAGCAACAACAGCAAAAGCAGGGCGGCGGCGGCATGGACGAAGAAGATGATGAAGAAGATGCCATGCCGGTGCTGGAACAACAACAACAGCTGCGGCTGAACTCCATGGTAGATGAACAACGGAACATCAACCAGCAACAGCAGCAGCAGCAGCTGGGGTGAGTCGAATGTAGGATTGGCATCCCGGACGACCCCGACAATTTGGTGGCATTCCCCGACCGTCGGCAACCCGGTCCTCGACTACTTGTTAACCCCCGATCCCCGACACTCAACCCGCCGAGAAAACCGACCCCGACTTTTAAACCCCGTCCCCGACTCCCGGACGTCGGGGGCCAACCCTAGTCGGAGGACTTTACGCTTACAAATTAATTCGAGAATTGAGAAGAAGCCTCAACTTTTTTTTTTTTTGCTTTTACAAATTTTCTTTTTAAAAAATTTATTTACATTTAGCGCTTATGGCGATGCCGACGAGCGTTGCGTTGAAGAAGAAGAAGCCGCAGGAGAGGAAAGCAGCGGCAACGGGCGCAAGGCTTCCACCTCCAGCGCCGGAGGCGGCGGCGGAAAAGCGTACGACCGGAACACGGTGCAGTGCCCGCACTGTCCGTTCCGCACACAGAGCAAGCAGCGACTGCAGCCGCATGTCAGCGGCCATACCAGGTGGGGGGAATGTGCTGTGTCGCCTGTCCCGAAAATCGGACAAAATAACTTTTGGGCAAAATGTCTTTTAATGGTAACTCGGACAAAAGGTTGTCCCTAAATGGTAATTTCGGACAAAAGGTCCCAAAAAATAAAATTGGACAAAATATCTTCTGTTGGGCAAAATGTCCCAAAATGGTAAATCGGAAACCTTTTGTCGTAATGTACATGTTTCAGAGCGTCGGGCTTCCGGTGTTCAGCCTGTGGCTTCAAAAGTGAGTCAAGCGGCTTTCTTCGTCGCCACAGTCAGCTGCATGACGAGCCGTGCAAATGGCCACCGGACTACGTGGGTGTGCCGCATCAACGGATTGCCAAACTGTTGGAGGGGCGAAGCCATAAAGCTGAACTGGTGGTCACTATCGCTGACGACAACAATGGCGGCACCACATCATCGTCAAACATGGACGGAAGCGACAAGTTCAACCAGTACATGGAGCGCAACAGCAACCAGCAGCAGCAGATGGAGCAAGAAGTAGTTGAAGGAGTGGAAAGCGTGCACAAATTAATCAAAATGGAGATGAACGAGTTCAACGAAGATGAACATGATGAAATTGTCGTGGAGGAGATGGAAGTGGACGAGTGCAAAACGCCTGCTGCAGACGAAGCGGCTGCGGTCAACAAATTTCGTTGGTCAAGCCAGCTGATCGCCGACCGGTGGAACGCGTATCAGAAACGATGTTTGGTGAGTGCCATCATTTTCTTTTTAGTACGGCATAAATTTTTTTTTTTGGCTAGTCAATCAATTCAAATAACAAATGTACAGCTTGCAAACCGCGAAAAAAAGAGCCTTCAGAACGTGACAGTTTATACTAGGGTTCAGCCCGTCCACGAACCCCGACTTTTTTTTTTTAGTCGGGGTTTTCGTCCCCGATCCCAAATTTTTTGAATTTTTCGGGGTTTTTGCTGGGAAAACCCCAAACCCCGACTTTTTGGTCGGGGACGAAAACCCCGACCCCGACTTTTTCCGCCCGAGGAGTCGGGGCTGAACCCTAGTTTAAACTCTTCTTTTTTTTTGCTTTTCATTAATCTCCATTAAATCAATTATGTTAGCTTTTGCTTAATCAGAGGATTCTAAAACTGCAGCTTTCACAAATCATACAAATTTTGTAACAGGATTTGGTCTTAGTGAAACTTTTGGCATACGGGATCGATCGGGAATTTGTTATTTAAGCAAATTCGACCACCGCATGGACCCTCCTTCATCAACTCCAACGCGACCCTCCGTCCACCATCCTTGCGATGGCTTTTTTGTGGTCGATGCCAACTCCGATGCCATTCGGGCCCGGCACAATTTGCACTTCACAACACAAGACATCACCGCTTCATGGGCCAAAATCGACTTGCATTGTGCCGTGAACTATTGGCTGAACGGCTTGCCTGGAGGGTAATTTTTGAATTATTTTTAAATTTTGGCGTAACGTTTTTGAATCTGTTTAAAAACATACCTAACATTTACATAGGACGATCGTGGGGATGGAATTGAATATGAATTTACCGCAGCACTTTCTTCATCAAATGGACGAGGCGAAGAGCGGCGGTTTGTTAGCGTTTTGTTTTAAATTTTTTAAATATTAATTTGGCATAATGTCCAGGACAACGAGTCCGCCCTCATCAGCTGATGTGTCACTTGACGGCACCGCAACATCAACAACAATCACTGGCGCTGCTGGCGGCAAAGTGTACCGATGTCGGAGCTGCCCGTTCAGTACCGATCAGATCTTCCGATTGCAAAAGCATGAGAACAAACATTTGGTCAAGTCTGATCATCAGGTACAGTCAGTAGTGTTTGTTCTGGGCTGGTGATCGGTGTGATCTGATCTGAACTGATCAGAGTGCGGACTTGTTGAAAATTTAAATTCAACTTCTCATGTCTCCTCTAGCCTAGAGACAAAATTGCCAATTTTTTTTCGAGTTTAGTGCCTGCCTGTTTAGTTCTTTTTTGAAAAATGCAATAAAAACGAAAAATGCCCCTTTAAAAGCAGATTTTTATTAATTTTAGGTGCTGAAAAAGAATATTCCGTCAAAAATTTGTCTCTCGCTTCGCCTTTAGACCTCTGTTTTAGACCTTGGTACTGAAATGACCACTTAAGGAACTAAATTCAGTACCAAGGTCGTCTAAACCCCGGATTTAAACTTTAAATGCGGAGCGACAAAAATTTAGATTTGGAATATTCGTTTTCAGCATTTGAGAAAACATATTAAATTGATTTTGAGTCTTGGGACCTAGAGCTAGAGCTAGCTCTCTGATGGATTGAATTTGATTTTTCCGGATTCAAATTTCAACAATTTCAACAATTTTAATTTTTGTTATTTTAAAGTGCTCTCATTGCTCCTTCTCATGCCGTTCATTGGACATTTTGGCACAGCACAAGCGACTGCACGAGGATGGCGGTGGTGGCTTCATGACGATGACGATGATGACGGAACAGTGCAGCACCATCAGCAGCATCAATTGCCAGCCGCCCGCCTCGGCGGCACTGCTTACGGCGACGGCATCGTCGTCGTCGTCGACGACGGCACAACCACCTGTTGATGATGTTGCTGCTGATGCTGCTTCAGTTGAGCAGCCAACGACGGCACTCTGTGCACAACAGCAACAGCAAATGGTGGCACTGTCTGCCACTCGATTGGCACCGATTCGTCGCAACGAAGCGCACTACTGTCCCCACTGTCCGTACTCCTCCAAGCACAACTGTGACATGAAGGCACACATGAAGGTACTGCTTGAACAGTTTGTTAATGAATCAAATATTGCAAAATCAATACCCAATCTTGACGCTGTTTTTTAGACATGTCGAATCGATCAATATTAGCTTTCACTTTTATTAAAAAAAAAATATTTTCAATTTAAATAATAAAATATTTTTTAGATGCACGAAGTGCGCAGCAAATTTGCATGTTCATTATGCACGTACAGCACCAAAAGGTAGGGTGTGGGGGGGGGAGGGTGTCAGTTTACAGTTTGCCGAATTTTCTTTTAAATTTTTTTTACAAATTCTAATTTATTTGTGTCCAATTGGAGCATTTTAGACTGAACCTGCATTAATTTTAAGTCATTTTTTATGCAACACAACATTTTAAACTTGGGGGGTACGGTCATCACACTGATCCAAACAAATTTTCCGCTAATGCCCTCAGGCAAAATGCGTTGATCGCGCATGAGCAGCTCCATCGCAAGGGCCCGCTGTTGGGCAGTCCGGCTGTGTTGGGCCCGCGCGGTGCCAAATGTCGTCGGCTGAAGCGCATCGTTTTGCTGAAGCAGTGCCGCCGTCGCAACAGCAGCAGCATTATTGTGCCATTCGGTGAACGCATTCGATTTGATGGTAAATCAAATTAATTTATTTTATTTATTTGTATAATATTATTTGTTTTGTTTAAAAAAAGGTGCCCGCACGCACTTTTACCGTTGTGCCCATCGGGACTGTGGCGAGGAGGTGCCATTCTGTGCGGATTTGGCTCGGCACGCGCGCAACCATTGCATGCCGTCGACCGCTGGTGGTGAGTTCAAACATTTTTTTATACCGTATATACTCTTGTAATCCCCCATGGGGGTTTATTTTTCAACCTACTCAGAATATGGGGTATTATTAGAGGTTGGGGGACTATTAGAGATTGGGGGATTACAAGAGTATATACGGTTATGTCGACATATTTGAATATTAGAATTTGCTAGTAAAATTTGAAAATATTCAAATATTACGAGGAGTTAGTATAATTTAAGTAATTTAAACTTGAAATATATTTTCTTTTGAACAAAATAGAATTTCACACTAAAATTCAATTTTTTAAAGGTATTCAAATAATGTTAGGAATATTCGTATAATTTTATATTTAAAAATACACCGACATAAATATTTGTATTGAATTCTATTCATTTTTTTGCTTTAACATTGCTCATCATTATTTTGGTAACAAATAGTAACGATTGTGCGCCCCCAAAATTAAAAAAAAATTTATTATTTATGGCAGTCCGAATGTTTTACTTTCACAGCCATGGTAGCTCAGTTGGGAGAGCGTTAGACTGAAGATCTAAAGGTCCCCGGTTCAATCCCGGGTCGTGGCATTCTTTTTTTCCCTTTTTTAATTCAAAGGATTTCGCGTACACACTTTACAATTTATGAATATATTTTTATTTAAATACCACAATTTCAATGTTTATGGTTTTGAGCATTTTTTTTTTGTTCAAGATATGAAAATTAATTGTTTTTGAAAATTTAAAAATTTTGAAAAAATTTCAGCTCCATCGGCGATGCCGTCGATGACTACTGTTGCAGCATCGTCTCTGTTGCTGTTTCGCTGTGAGCAGTGCAGCTTCAGCACCATGTTGGAGCATCGGCTGAAGGCGCACCAAGCTGCAACACACAACCGGGGCATCGGCGGCGAGGAGTTCAGTGAGAAGAATGCGCGCACCGATGCCGGCATATTCAAGTGCAAGTAAGCGTGCGCGCGCGCGCGAGTCTTTAACTATCGATATTCTCTTTTCCCTATGCGCTTTAGGGATGTAACCGGATGCCAAAAAAATGTCCGGAATCCGGCATCCGGAATTCCGGCTCCCAAAAAATGTAACAGATTTGGTGAGGGGGGGGCGGGTGGCGTCCGTCACATAGCCGAAAAGCATCAAATTAATTTTTCTAATTCATTCGTTAAGGTTGCCACGTGAACAGATTAGGCCGGTTTTGCACCCTCTCCCCCCCGGGGTTTCGGTTTTTGGGCCAAAAAAGCCGGTTTTCGTTTTGGTTAACCGACCGTGCCCCACCCTATTAGCGAGCACAAACAACAATTTGTCTACCCAATTTAGTATACAGTTTTTTTAGAAAAATTGAACTTAACAAAAATTTTCCGTTTGGAGGAATTAATATTATTTTTTTTGTGTGTTAAAGGATTGCCGTTGCAATTTGACAAAAATTAATACAAAAAAAAATTATGTAAATTTTTTTGTGCGCGCAACATTTTTTGTTTGTTTGTTTGCAGGGAATGTCCCTTCGCCACAGTGAACTACGCCAAATTTTGGAACCATCGGCAGAAGCATAAGCGCACAAACCGGTTCACCTGCAAGCACTGCTCCTTCTCGTCGGGTTCTGTGCAATGCTATGCGGAACATATGGCTCTGCATGGGCACCTGCAGCAGCAACAGCTGCAGCTGAACGCCGGGGTGGATGACGACAACAATCTGCCCTCGGGGGAGGAGGAGGAGGCGATGATGTCGACGACGACGACCACGACGACACTGACGGGGACAATGATGATGATGGGCCCGTTAGCGAAAAAATCGACAAAAAACAGGGACAAAGAGTATGATGAAGAGGAGGGAAACACCAAAATGGAAGAGTCGTCGTCGTCGTCGTCACCCGAGGGGACAAAAACTGCGATCACAGAAGCTTCTGCTGTTGCTGACACAGAAGTGGTAAATTGATTAAATATATTTTTTGTTTGTGTGCTATCATCGTGCTGCTGCATAAATTCCCCTAAACAGCAGCTGTTGCCCCAGGCATTCTCCTCCACAATGGCACAAGCCCAGCAGCAACAGCGTCGCTCCCCAATTTTCCAGTGGGACAAGTTCGAGCAGTTCGACGCCGCGTTGCCGCCAACCAAGCACATGAAAACCATGAATGGCATGGATGTTGGTGAGTGCACGGGAGTCTTGCTTCAACAATTTTGTTCAAAAATTGTTAAAAATTTACCTATCAATAGTCTGATTCGAGACTTATCAATTTATTTTTCAAGAATTGTCATCTTCTGATTCGTCCAGTGCTGCTACCACCACATCGTCGGCCTCATCAAAAATTTGTTGCTGCTCTGAATGCCCATTTGGTTCGAATTTCGAATGAAATAGCAACAAAAAAAAAAATTAAAATAATAGAAATGCTTGTCTCGAATTTCCGTAATTTTTTTTGTACATTATGTTGCGATTACGGTCTAAACAAAAAAAAAAGTGGTGGCATTTTGTTAAAAATGCCCCTAACATAACAGAGACAGTGCACGCTGTGCTGCTCAAACTGCACATGGAAATGCATCGGCATGGCGCGTGCCGTCCGTTCGCCTGCGCACTGTGCTCTTTTGGCTGCTTCTCTGCTGAGTCGTTGCACGCGCATTTGTCCATGCACGCCTCAGCCACGGCACTGGAGGGCGGCGGTAACGGCACGCGCACGGCGGACTCGACGCCAACTGAGAGCGGAGGCGGCGGACTTTTGTGTGCTGGTGGTGGGTCAACTTTTAGTGATCGGAGGCAAATGTCTATTGATCGCGAAATATTATTGTCATTATATGTATACCAGGGATGTCGATATCGTCTCCTCAAAATACGATACACGATTTACGATATTCAGGATACACCAAAATACGATACGATTTTGGCCAAAATTACGATATTTACGATTACGATACGATACGATATGGCTCTGAATTACGATATTTACGATTACGATACGATACACATCCCTGATGTATACCTATATCATTTTTGTTTTTGTTTTTATTCTTTTCATTTCCACTATATTTTTAAAATAATTTTAAATTTTTATTATTTTAATATTTTAAGGTCCGTTCTCTGCACTTAACAACGCTACAACAGCAACAGCTGCTGCTGCTTCTGTGGTGGTGTCCTCCTCGGTCTACGCGTGTTCTCAGTGCAGCTTTAAAAGTAGGAAATGGTTTTTTGTTTTTGGAAGTGATCAGATGTTGTTGACTGATCGCATTTGACTATTTCATATCTGAAGTTTTGTTAACCTCAGTTTTTCATAGTCTGAAGAGGAGACAGAAAACAGACAAAAGTTTTTAAAAAAAGGTTTTTGGGTTTTTGTTTGTGGTTATTTTTTAAAACTTTGGGTCATTAATTGGCTCATTTAACATTTTTATGGCAAGACAGAGCCAGGATTTTGAAGCCCGGATTATGATTTTGTATATCCGGTTAATCTGGGGGGGTTTTTTTTGATAAGAAATCTGATTGAATTTTGAATTGACAAATTTAATGAATTGATGAATTTAAAGAGTTGATTCGAATTTGAAAACTTGCCCGGTTTTTTGTCCTTCCCTAATTTTAAACTGACAATACATTATTTAATCAGAAAAGTTCAGGGTGAATTTACTTTATTTCAATATTTTTTCTGTATACCAACCATCATTCAGGCACCGAGTTGGAGCAGTTTCTGAACCATCGCAAGGAACATGTCCAGGTAGAAAGAAATATGCTATTTAATTGAAATTATTTATATATTTTAAAATTATTTTTCGTCTGAATTTTTTTCTGCAACCTAAAATGATAATTTAACATTTAAAATCATATAAATTAATTAACATTTAAAATCATATAAATTAATTAGCATTTAAAATCATATAAATTAATTAGCATTTAAAATCATATAAATTAATTAGCATTTAAAATCATATAAATTAATTAACATTAAAATCATATAAATTAATTAACATTTAAAATCATATAAATTAATTAGCATTTAAAATCATATAAATTAATTAGCATTTAAAATCATATAAATTAATTAGCATTTAAAATCATATAAATTAATTAACATTAAAATCATATAAATTAATTAACATTTAAAATCATATAAATTAATTAGCATTTAAAATCATATAAATTAATTAACATTAAAATCATATAAATTAATTAACATTTAAAATTATAAATTAATTAGCATTTAAAATCATATAAATTAATTAACATTAAATCATATAAATTAATTAACATTTAAATCATATAATTAATATACACAAATTTACTCTAAAAAAATCGATTTTTTTGTAGTTACTTCAACAGAGGCTGATGACAATTATTAAACGCGCAGCTGTGGACAATTTGAATTCGGCCAGTGTTGGGAATGGCGGCACAAAAATGGACAAAATATCAAAAGCATTGGGCGGACGGACAATTGACAAACAGCATTACTGTACTCGATGCTCATTTCGTTGTGAGTTTTTTAAATTAAAAATATATATATTAATTAAATTAATTCGATGAAGGAGGTTTTTTAATTTAATTAAATCGATGGGTGATTCTATTTTTATTAAAAATATGGAATGATTAGGCTTAATTTTTTACACAAATTTATGCTTAATTCATTTTTTTCTGTCCAAAAATTATTGATCAATCAAGTTTAAATTAGAGCAAAGACGATCGAGATTTGTTGATTGATCGACGAAATTTTATTGAGATTCTTGATCGGTCCTCAAGTCCTTGCTCCAATTTAAATTTATTTATTTAGGTGACAGTGTACAAGCGTTCACGCGCCATTGGGAACATCATCGCATCGACGGATGCCGTCCGGGCATGTTCAAGTGCAGTGTGTGCGACTACAGCTCGAACACGCACAATGTGGTGCTGTTCCATGAACACAATCATCATCTGGTCGGTTTGCCCCGGAAGTATTTGATTAGGTTTATTTTTGACAAAAAAGCGGAATAGTTATTAGGTAGTTGGTGGGAGTTTTCCTAAATCCATACAAAAATTTTAAATTTTATTTTGTATACATTGCAAGGACATCCCGCTGACATCGCTTTGCCGGAACATTGAGCTTGTTCAACAGCAACCAGAACAAATGCCCGTAGGCAAAAACATTGGTTTGAATGATGCCTGAGGTGGCGGATGTGGCCGAACCTTTCTAGCAAATTTTTTTCTTATTTATGATCAGTGATCACTCAAAATTAAGGTGGCACGGTACTGGGACTTTTGGAGAAACCGGGACCAGGACTTAATTTGGGTCAAAAAAAAACGTGACTACTGGACAAAAAATGCTTGGTAAAAAAACCGGGACTATTATATAAGGGTAAAGGAATTTTGAAAACCGGGACTAAAATTTCAGTACCAAAATGGAAAAAATTGACCATTTCAGTACTGGTCCCGGTCCCATGCCACCCTACTCAGAATGCAGTGGCTTAACATTTCCCGATCCACCCGGGTACCTATTCGATGTTTTATTTTTATGGCATGACAATAATTTTTTCACTTAATGTTTCTTGCTTTGCGTGTTCCGTCCCGTCCAATCATTGCATAAAATGATTTTGTTTGCCCGCATTTCAAGTGTAGGGGGGTCCAGGGTAATTAGTCGTAGTAATAATTCAATGATTTAAACGATAAATTTAACATCAAATATCATCACAAAAAAACGCCATAAAATCAGTTGATCGCTTCAGCAATCATTTTCAAGTTTTATTTTTATTGCAGACGATAATTTTTCGCTTCCGGTCTGAATCCCCCCCCCCCCGCCCAAATCCCCCCACAGCCAAAACTTCCCAATCCCCTCAACGTCTTAGACTAAGCCTAAGCCTGAGCTTGGTCTAAGCTAAGCTTAAGCAACAAACCCCAAGCCAGAGTGGCTTAGGCCTAAGTCAGGCTTAATCTTACCATCAGTACGGGACTGAATCAGCCATCGTGAGGGGATTCAGACCGGTAGCCCATTTATTCACATAATGTTTCATGCTTTGCGTTTAAACATCTCAATTTTATTTTATATTGACAAATTCATTTTAAACATTAAATGCTTTTTGAATCTAGATCAGTACAATTTCAAATCTGTATGAATTCGAGTCCAACACTATCCTCTTCGGACAATTCAAAAAATTCTTCCATATTTTCTTGCGGAAAAATCACCCTCTTAAAGCCAGTCTTTTAACGCTGCGACTTTTTGAAATGTCCGACACCGAGAACTTCATGCGCAACACATTTAAAACACGGGTAACTACAGTATCACTTTTTAAGCATTGTCCGCGGGCTAATGACAGAATGGTCAAAAAGGCCGCCGCTGAGCTAGAGGTACCCAGCAGCCCACTTTCGTGGCCGGTGACTTCTGCCACAGCAAAAAAATCGGTTGCCTCGTCACAGAACGCTCTCGCACTCATACGCTTGGTAAGGACGTCAAGATGACTTTCTGAAAAAATGGAGAACGACTTAGATGAAGAACGGCTCCAAAGGTCTAAAAACCGTGTGTGCAAACCAACCCAAAAATTTTTTGCTACTGAAGCTCGAAACTCCCGTGAAAGAAGGCAAAAATTGTTCCAAAATGTGTGCCAACTTTTATTCATCCTCAAAAAAGGTCTCTGTTCAAAAAAGGATCAAATCTCGGAGAGTCACAGAAAAATCCAGGCCCTGGGTCTCGAAATCCAGTGCCAACGCTACCTTACTCCCGTACCTCCCCCCCCCCCCCCCCCCCTCTCCCGAATTACGATTTTTCGAGGTTTTTAATGCCAAAATTTTTGAAACGCTCGGGAGATTTTTGTTGGAATTTTTTGGGGCACAAACCCAAAATTCCAATTCGGTATTTTTTAGTTGAAAAAACTTCGAACAACCGGGGACCCAGCCCTCATAAAATTCATAAAACAAATTCGCTTCATTGACAGAAATCCAGGAACCCTGAATCCCAGAATCCAATACTAACGCTATCCAACACAACTTACTCCCGTCCGGCATCGTGTACTCCACCTTGACCGCCTTGAACAGCATGAAATAGTCCTGGTGCTTCAACGGCACTTTGCGTTTCCGCTTTGTCTGCTGCTGTTGCTGCATACTGTCGTTGGTGACCGACGGTGCCATGTTCGTCGTCCATGTGCAGCCGTTTCTGCTGCTGCTGCCGGTGCCATTTTCGCCCTGCAATTTGTGGGAGGCATTTTCATTTTTCAAAAGCAATTCTTTTAGCTGATTAGTGATCAGAAAATTCGGGTTTGAGTTGATCATGATAACTCGCTTGGAACCATCAAAACTACTAGACAAATTTAGTATCAATCGAGAGCTTTTTGTTGGGAAATTTTTGTATTCAAATCAACGAATGTGATTCGATCACTTTCAGAAGTTATAATCAAAAAAATCGTAGTTTTTTTTTGTTCTTTCTGACAAATTTTTGAATTTTTGTACCAAATCGTTTTAACTTCTAAAAACTCTGTAAACAAAGAAAGAAATAATGAAGAAGCATTTATCGCCGGGAGAGGGGGGCGACACTTTTCGGTGACCGGAAAAATGCGTCAGTGGAAAATGCGTCAGTGATTATCAAAAGTCGAGAAAAAAGTGTTTTTATCGGATTTAGGGGCTTAGACTATAATTCTAACATCCATTTCTGCCGATTTCGAACCTCGAACCAAATTCGAACAATTTTACAAAAATCCATTTTGGTCTCAAAATCATTCAAAAGTATAAATTCGATTATTACTTTCGTTGTAAAGTGTCTCGAACCCCACCCAAGCCAAAACTTAATCTCCTAACGTCTTAGGCTAAGCCTAAGCTAGGCTTAAGCTATGCTTAGGCCTCAGCCTAACAATTCCTAAGCGAGCTTGGCTTAGGCTTAGCTTCAGTACTAGACAGAATTGGCAATCGTGGTTGGCTTCGGACGGGTTAAGCGCCAAACTTGATTTTTGGAAAAATTTGAATTTTTGACTAAATGTTCGAATTCTGGTCCGGGGTTCGGGATTGGCTGTAACAGAGCTCAGAATTGGATTCTTAGACCCCAAAAACCTCCAAAAACATGTTTTGCATGACTTTTAATAATCACTGACGCATTTTCCACTGACGCATTTTCCGGGAGCCCACTTTTCGGGTTAATTCCCGCATTTCACGTGTAGGGGGGGAGGGGGGTCCAGGGTTTAGTCGCAGTATTAATTCAATGATTATATGGATTAACAAAGTTTGTAAACGAACCTGGAAGTGAATTGTGAGCCCGTCCCCCTCCTGTTCCTAAAAAGCTTCAAAAAAACCAACCATTGTTAATAATTTCAGGCAGTTCAGTGTATGTGATCAAAATCCCGATCGGGATTAATTCTCGGCATTTCAGTGCGAATTTGTAAAATTGTCATTCCCGTTGCAGAATAAAGGTTTTTTGTGTTCAATTATGTCACAGATTGTCAGAAGGCACTCATCCGCGTGGTAAGCTCGCCGGCACAAAAGTAGTGGCTCAGATAAAACTCCGACAGCGGGAGTGGCAGCTGATTCAGTTGTGCAGCTGCTGATCCACCGTATCAAGAGGCATCAGCGTTTCGCAGGACTCGTTGAACACCCGCGAAATTCCTGTCAAAAAAAATACTTAATAAAGAAAAGATCAAAGCAGGAGGGTTTGGTTTCGGTTCAGATACCCATCATTTTCGGCACGATCCTAATACTCAAAAATTCGGATTCCAGCTATTGAAACGCATGTACGGCACCAGTGGCCTGAATTTTTTTCTTTTTAAAAAAAAAATTAAATCGATTACATTTGGTTTTACCTGTCTGGAATTTTAGGAGGGCGCATGGACTAAAATCAAACTTTAAAAAAAATGCAACGATGACAATCATTCGCATGTTTTGTTGAGATCACATATCTCTTTTTCTCTGTTATTACAGACTTACACTATTTCTCTTTTTGCTTTTCTCTAACACACAAAAACAACAATCGATTTGTCGACTTTTTGAATTTGTTATTGCAAAAAGAGTAAGTGCTTCTGATGCGAGAAGAACAAATAATCCGCCTGCTTTTTTGCTTCAGGCTCCAAACCAAAAACCTCACGAGCTTAAAATAAAGCCCTGAAATCACAAAAAAAAACTAACATAAGCTTTTCGTTGCTTTTTTTAATATTTCTTTTCATTTTTTTTCTTAAAAAAAAACTTCTACGGGTTTTTGAGTCCAAATCTGAATCTGACCCCATTTCGCCGATTCCGACCCAAACAATTAACGCCCAATTTAGATTTTTGTATCTTTTCATCAATGTTTCCATGCAACATTGCCGGATGTGACCGGTCTTTCACAACCGGAAACGGCCGGGCCATTCACATTGGCCGGAGCCATAATAAAGTGCAAACAAATCCCCCTTACCCTTGCAGGTCTATTAAATCAATTTAAAAAAATTAGCTCTAAAACATATCAAAAATCTGACATTAACTTGTTTTTTTTTTTACTACAGTATCTGTGAATTTGGTGCTCACTCAGCGAGCGCCATCAACCAGCATATGCGACGCCGCCATGAAGACACCACGATTCCGCGCTTGCGCGGAGCGCACCATTGGCCGGGGAGGTCGATTGGCATCTACATGTCGGAGAATATGATTGGTAGGTGTATTTTATTGAGCGTTGGTGTTTTGTGAAACGCAAAAAAATGAGAATTACAGCAGAAACCAGTTGACGCCCTTCGAAAAATGGAAAGGGAGGTATCGGCGGTGCCGATAGGCGCCGCCGAGAAAAATTTTTTAAAATAAGTTAATTTTGTTAAAAAATTTTTCCGATTTCCGACTTCCGATTTCCGACTTTTTTAGGGTCGGAATTCCGATTTCCGAAAAATTTTGAGACCCCGGAATTCCGGTTTCCGAAAAATTTTAAGGCCTCGGAATTCCGATTTCCGAAATTTTTTGAGGTCGTCGGCTCCCATCCCTGATGTACGGCACCAGTGGCCTGAATTTTTTTTTTTTTAAATTAAATCGATTGCATTTGGTTTTACCTGTCTGGAATTTTGGGAGGGCGCATGGCCTAAAATCAAACTTCGCATGTTTTGGTGAGATCATATATCTCTTTTTCTCTGTTATTACAGACTTACACTATTTCTCTTTTGCTTTTCTCTAACACACAAAAACAACAATCGATTTGTCGACTTTTTGCATTTGTTATTGCAAAAAGAGTAAGTGCTTCTGATGCGAGAAGAACAAATAATCCGCCTGCTTTTTTGCTTCAGGCTCCAAACCAAAAACCTCACGAGCTTAAAATAAAGCCCTGAAATCACAAAAAAAACTAACATAAGCTTTTCGTTGCTTTTTTAAATATTTCTTTTCATTTTTTTCTTAAAAAAAAACTTCTACGGGTTTTTGAGTCCAAATCTGAATCTGACCCCATTTCGCCGATTCCGACCCAAACAATTAACGCCCAATTTAGATTTTTGTATCTTTTCATCAATGTTTCCATGCAACATTGCCGGATGTGACCGGTCTTTCACAACCGGAAACGGCCGGGCCATTCACATTGGCCGGAGCCATAATAAAGTGCAAACAAATCCCCCTTACCCTTGCAGGTCTATTAAATCAATTTAAAAAAATTAGCTCTAAAACATATCAAAAATCTGACATTAACTTGTTTTTTTTTTACTACAGTATCTGTGAATTTGGTGCTCACTCAGCGAGCGCCATCAACCAGCATATGCGACGCCGCCATGAAGACACCACGATTCCGCGCTTGCGCGGAGCGCACCATTGGCCGGGGAGGTCGATTGGCATCTACATGTCGGAGAATATGATTGGTAGGTGTATTTTATTGAGCGTTGGTGTTTTGTGAAACGCAAAAAAATGAGAATTACAGCAGAAACCAGTTGACGCCCTTCGAAAAATGGAAAGGGAGGTATCGGCGGTGCCGATAGGCGCCGCCGAGAAAAATTTTTTAAAATAAGTTAATTTTGTTAAAAAATTTTTCCGATTTCCGACTTCCGATTTCCGACTTTTTTAGGGTCGGAATTCCGATTTCCGAAAAATTTTGAGACCCCGGAATTCCGGTTTCCGAAAAATTTTAAGGCCTCGGAATTCCGATTTCCGATTTCCGAAATTTTTTGAGGTCGTCGGCTCCCATCCCTGATGTACGGCACCAGTGGCCTGAATTTTTTTTTTTTAAATTAAATCGATTGCATTTGGTTTTACCTGTCTGGAATTTTGGGAGGGCGCATGGCCTAAAATCAAACTTCGCATGTTTTGGTGAGATCATATATCTCTTTTTCTCTGTTATTACAGACTTACACTATTTCTCTTTTGCTTTTCTCTAACACACAAAAACAACAATCGATTTGTCGACTTTTTGCATTTGTTATTGCAAAAAGAGTAAGTGCTTCTGATGCGAGAAAATAATGTTTTCTACAGGTTTTTGAGGCAAATCCGAATCTGACCTCATTTCGCCGATTCCGACCCAAACCATTAACGCCCAATTTAGATTTTTGTATCTTTTATCAATGTTTCAATGCAACATTGCCGGATGTGATCGGTCTTTCACAACCGGAAACGGCCGGGCCATTCACATTGGCCGGAGCCATAATAAAGTGCAAACAAATCCCCCTTACCCTTGCAGGTAAATCAATTTAAAAAAAATAGCTCTAAAACGTATCAAAAATCTGACATTAACTTTTTTTTTTACTACAGTATCTGTGAATTTGGTGCTTACTCAGCGAGCACCATCAACCAGCATATGCGACGCCGCCATGAAGACACCACGATTCCGCGCTTGCGCGGAGCGCACCATTGGCCGGGGAGCTCGATTGGCATCTACATGTCGGAGAATATGATTGGTTGATGTATTTCATTGAGCGTTGGTGTTTTGTGAAATGCAAAAAAATGAGAATTACAGCAGAAACCAGTTGATCGCACTTCAAAAAGTGGATTTTTTTTTTTGGGGTGCTGAACATGATAGTGTACTTTATTTTGCATGTCCAGTTGGTTGAACTGTTTGAACTTTTTGGGGTGGCGAGAACATATTTAAATGATATTTATGGTTCAAAAACTGGTACTATCTTTTATATTAGCATTTTGTAGAATTTTCGGCGTTCACGCGCCATTGGGAACATCATCGCATCGACGGATGCCGTCCGGGCATGTTCAAGTGCAGTGTGTGCGACTACAGCTCGAATACGCGCAATGTGGTGCTGTTCCATGAACACAATCATCATCTGGTCGGTTTGCCCCGGAAGGGTTGAAATTTGGAAAATTCTCAATTTTTGATTAGGTTTATTTTTGAACAAAAAAGCGGATTAGGATTGGTGGGACTTTTTCTATACATTGCAAGGACATCCCGCTGACATCGCTTTGCCGGAACATCGAGCTTGTTCAACAGCAACCAAAACAAATGCCCGTAGGCAAAACATTGGGTTTGAATGATGCCTGAGGCGGCGGATGTGGCCGAATTTTTCCATTCACAATTTTTTGCCATTTTTTTTTTAAATTTATCATCAGTGATCACTCATAATGCTGGCTGAAAATTCCCGTTTATTTAATGTTTCATGCTTCCCGGTTCGCTATATTAAAATGATTTATGCCGCGTTTCAAGTTAATCTAAAATAAAATGGAAAATATTGGGTCCTGATGGGTCCGTCTTATGTCCGGTTAGCTTTTTGTTCTGACAAGCGGTATTTGATGGATTATTACGTCTAATGCATGCACCCTTAAATGGAACTGTCTCCGGGCCGTTTCATCCATCATTAGCAGGGAACTGTTTTATATGGGACGAATCCCCAACTGGCTACACCGGAGAAATGTAAAAAGTTAGATAATATTTATATGCTCCAAAAAAAAGCCAAAAATATGCCGGACCCGGACACTTCAGTGCTGACATTTCAGTAGTTGGCAGTGAAAAACGGGCAATATTTTATATTGACAAATTTGTTTCAACCACAATAAATGGTCTTGAAATAGATTGATACAATTTAAAAAGAGATTGATACAATTCGAAAGGCAGTAAAAAACGAGCAATATTTTATATTGGCAAATTCGTTTCAACCAATAAATGCTTCATTAAATAAAAAGGACATAGGATTTCAATTGATTCAAGCGATTGCAACCCTCTAATACTTCGACGTGTTTTAAACAACGGGAAACCCGTTCCACGGCGACTTTTGGGGGGGGGGTAATTGCAAGAAATTGATATTTTGGTTTTCCCTACGGCATGCACCGTGTGCCACTTCTCATGACACTCGGAGAACGGAACCTTCACAGACGCCAAGCTTAGCAAAATTGGTTTGAGCGTTGAAGGTATTTGTCGTTGTCATCATCAATGATGTTGCCGTTGTCAATGCCGACGGACTGATCGCCGCCAATTCGTGCTGTTCATTCCGTTGCTGAACATCCTTTGGCATTTTCGTTGTCGTCGTCACAATCCCTTCTGCTTTATCCTCTTTGCACTATTTGCCAAGTTTGTTGAAGGCCAAACGTTGCATGCTCTGCTGGTGTTGTTGTTATTGGACGCATAAACTGAAGTAGAGACAAAATGAATGGCACTCTGTGGTAGAAATGTGGGGGTGATATATCAGTGCGTCAAGTTTCAGCCAGAAACTCCGTGGACACCTGGGGACCTTCCCTTTGTGCCACCCCCCCCCCTCCCCTCCCCCCGAATTTTTAGAATTAAAAAATCCCGAAACCTACCATGGCCTCTTCAGCATGATCACCGACAAAAGTCAAGCCTGCTTGTCCAGCTTTATCACATGGAAATCCCCATTTAACTGAATTCAGTCGATTGTGATAAAGAATTTACTGAATTTACCAAACCATAATATAAAATCCGGATCTTTAAAAAATAAATAAGTTCTTATTTTAAAAAAATGTACAGTTTTTAGCTCGATGTATTTTTTTATCTTTTTATGGAACAACTTTTTCACTAAATATACCCTATGGCCTTTATCTATCCTTCCAATAAATTAATTTGTTATTCCCAGTTCTTTCCCGCCAAAACCAAAGCTCTCCTCTACCCAAAACTAGAGATCGAAAATTTCAAATGACACAGGCAAGGGCCTCTTGTTGCAAAAATTTTGGTTCGGTTACCGGTTTCAATCTAAAACGACGGTTCGGTTTCGGTTATCCAAAAATTTCGGTTTGTTACCGGTTTCGATTAACCAACCCATAGGGGGGAGGACTCTTTTGGTCAAGATTTTTGAAAATATTTTTTATTCTAAAATCGTTTGAAAATATGTTATTTGATGCGCTGATTACGAATTCGTCAATAAAAACTAAAAATTGAGAATTTAAAACGGTTTTGACTGAGCCGATCCGGATTTTTGGGCTCAGAGATTAGTAATGCGAATTCTCGATTACTACCTAAAATCTTAGAAAAAAACTCCTCTTTTTGCATTTGAATAATTCCTTAAAAAAATAATTCCTTAAAAAATGTAAAAAGATGCGTCTCTATAGATTGACTTTTTAGGGTAGCATTTTTTTGGTAAAATTTTTTTAGAAATATTTTTGGATTTTATTGCATTGAATTTTAAGGGAAAATTTTTTAAATTTTGTTTATAGAAATTGTCAATGCCAGTCCCGTTTTTCCCGACCCTGGCTAAAATGTGGTCCCGTCTTTTGCAGTCCCCGATCAATCCGGGTTTTTTTCAAAAATCTCAGTCTGAACAAATCTATTTCATTTATTCTTATCATTATTATTTAAATAATAGTTTTTAATTTATTATATTTATTTTCTAAAACGTTTAATGGTGATGTTTATTGGGACGGTTGGCAGATTTGTCGGTGACAGCAGTCCGATCACTCCACTCCGTCCCGGATGATTCATTTTGTCCGTTTTGTTTAAACTTTAAAGCATCAAATTTACATTCCATTTATTCACGTTTTTGCTCAACTGTGTTTGGTTGATGCTTTTCCATTCCGTCGCTATTCTATTTTCAACCAAAACGGCCATTTATTTATATTGTCAATTTCTAAATTTAAGTCTTAAAGGCCAATTTTCTTCTTGAGGCAATCTTTCTCAACTCCGGAACGCAGCTTCTTTAGGTTTTCGACTTTTATGCGCATTTGTGGTTAACTTTTTGGGGCTTTCAGAAATGGTCGGCCTGACGTGCCGTGCCGACCGCTTTTCCTCCTCCTTTTCTCCCTGCTTTTCTTGATTCTGGCTTCAAAAAATCGGAATCTTGGACTGCCCCCTATTTTCTTTTACTCAAAAACATCACAATTACCATCGAAACCGTCTACCACTCGTCGTCTGATTGCGGATCCTCCATAAATGACCGTCCCTCCAATTGGCACCAAAAACCGGTGTTTGGCATCTTGAAATTCCGGATATTTTTGTCATTGATGCCTTTTGCAATGTCAAACTTGGCGAAATTAACGACATTCTCGACAAAATTCCCGATGACACCTCACTCGGAATCCCTGATGAGATCACTAAAGACAATGAAAAATGCCACCGCGTCCGGACTTTGGTGCATCTCCATCGGATGCAACTGGGGAAACTGTCGAAAATTGTATGGAAAAGCCGCAAGCTCTTGTTGTGCCAAAGGCTTCGAATTTGTGTGCTGTCAAGAGGCTGGCCAAAGACATTTCGATGGAGTAAAGTTGTACGGATTTTTAGAAAAATCCGTGTCCGCGATTACAAAAATTTTAGGTTGAGGGAAGCGTTACTTTTCTGGGAAAGCCTGTGTTTGACCCGCCAAAAGTATGTTAAATTCAATTTGAATATTAAATGACAACACATCCCTCCATTTTAAAAGGGCCAATTTAACTTTGCCATAAATAATTTATAGGGTTGAAACCCAGGATTTTGCCGGACGCTGTAAAACTCGGGATTTCGGTTACGTAAAATTTCCGATTCCGTGAATTTCGAGCCTTTTAAAAAAATCAAAACCCAAAAACAGAATTCTGCGCTCAAAACAACCAGAATGATCAAATATAAATCAGACCAGCACATCCTTGTTGGTAAAATAATGATAAGATGGCTTTAGAAATATTCTTGGCCAAATTTCCTAAGAGTTTTTTGAAAGAGCAAAAACCACATGACAAAAATTAGCATGTTTAATGCTTATGTTTATAACATGAATGTTTATTGAAATTCCAAAATTTTCAACACTTGCGACACGGGTCCGTTTTCAAGTACTGTACTTGGCATCCAAGTACATATGGCAGACCTGTTCTTTACATTTGGATTTTTTAGGGAACACAACAGCACTCATATCACTGATGAACACTCATTAACTGACCGTGGCGAAATGACCGCAGGGACTTTTCAAATTCGTACAAATGAATAAACTCATCTCATGACGGTCATAACCTGGAATTCTGTGCCAATATAATTTTTTTGCCTATCATTCTATGCCGTGCAACTCTTTATTTTACATGAAATCTCACATTTTTTCTCCAAAATTCTCACTTTACTTTTTGGTTCATTCACTCAGAAACCCTTTCATTTTTATAACATTGTAAAATTCTCAAATTTTTCGTGATAAAAAAGGTAGATCGAAATGTTTACGGATTTTAAAAATGGGTTGGGATCAAGGCTGGGCGAAGCTTGGCTCACTAGCCAAACATGGTTTTAGTTTTTGTCGTTTTGACTGACCTACACCGGCCTAAAAAGCCGACGCCTATCGGCGCCCCGCGCATAAAATAAGAGTTATAATTAAGATTTTGAAATTAATGTGCAATTTTACCTAGGTATATTGTTTTATCAATTTCCTATCTTTGGGCTAATATTTTGCTTGAAACAAATAAGGCATTTATACTCTCGCAAAATTGGTTGGCCCCGACTTACATTTTTGGCTAATGCCTGTTTAATTTTAGATTTGCTTTTTATTTTATTTGAGCTTTTAAAAAAATCTTTTAACAAATTGAGTTAAAAATTCAAAATTTTCTCGCTAACAAATAAGCCTATTTTAAGCTTCTGGGAGGCGGAGGGAGGGTAAGTGGTGCCGAAAATAAAGATGATTTTAACGGGTGTTTGGACATTAATTTCACTTGTCAATAATCAACAAAGAACAATCAATGCATTAATTAGAGCATAAATTTCACAACATCGTAAAATTTGGCAAATAAAAATGTCTTGTTTAGATATTTTCATAAGCGTTCATTTTTGCTTTCTTTACGCTTCAGGGGCGTTCTCGATGGGAGGCAACGGCGCATTCTTAAATATATTGTAATTTTAATTAATTTTCATTGAATAAACTTGCTTGAAGTTATTTTTATTATTTACACTTGGGGTGAAACAACGAAGTTAAAATTGCTTGCATAAATAATTTATGAAATATAAATTGCAAAACTTACGCATTCCTCCTTTTGCTCTGGGTCTGGCAAGCATTTCCGAAGTGCGTCCTAAATTTGTTTATAATTTATTTCATTTTTTTGTCACATTTCTTTAGGTTTTTCTTAAAAAAGCAATTGAAATTTTAGATTGGAATTTTGTCATAAATAATGAAACTTACATAGTCCGAGTGCTTTCGCTGCAAGCATTTGAGAAACTTTGGCTAAATGTTGTGTTTTCATTTTTTAATTAATTTTAAAACAAAAACTGTAAACACTTACACATTTTTCAACTTTCTCCTTGATCCTATGAACAATCGTCCACAGACCCGAGCGAGGGATTTTCTAAATAATGGAAAAAGTTAAATTCAATCAAATAAATTAAAATGCTTAAAAACAATTACAAATTCAAGGAGCTCCGGCATGCACTTTTTGTAAATGGTATCCTAAATATGAACAATAATAATAAGTTCTGATTTTGCTTCCTACAAATTATCATTCATGATTTTCGGTGCCTTGTAATTTCACGAAATGACAATTTTGAACGAATTTTCAAAATAAAAATATTCATTTAAATTTGTAAATTTATTAAAATGGAAAAAAATTTGCCAATTGTCAATCCCATCTATCCTGGCTCTCACGATCCAGGTTAATCCCGGTCCCGGGTTTTTCCAAAAATCCCGATCCCGTTTTACTCTAAATAAATGGAAGAATGTATGTATTAAATATTTTTGAAAATTGTCTAAAGGATCTTTTGCGAATTTGCCAAAATAGACTTTTTCGCGAGACTGGCATTGCTTTTTCCCCCCCTCCCCCCCCTTATACCCAATCCGGATGACCAGCAAGGATGCAATTTTTCATCTTTATCTGAATTGTTTTAATATATTTTTATAATTTTTTTTTTTAACATTTACAGTTATTAGAATAAAATTGCACTTACAATGGCCGGGTCTTTTGACCTCATTTCGTCGATGGTCATCTAAAAGCACCAACTAATCAGCTTAAAAATTGGCGAAATATGTAAATGTTTTTGATTTTGCTAGCTGTTTTTATTTTAATTTAAATTTTAAAATACAACAAAATGCTTACATCATCCACACATTTGAAAGCTGACCCTTCAGGGCAACACGCGTCCCCTTTGGACGCGTTCAGTGGAAAGCATTCACCCCATTTGTCTGTGCAGTTTTCTTTCATTTTGTGGCACGGCATCAGATCTTTTGGGCACCTAATTAAAAGGTGAATAGAAAAGCAAATAAGTAAAAGAAACTCCCAACTGAGGGCGGGAAAAGTAAGCGCGGTGAAAAGGGCAAAAACGACCACGACAGATTTGGAGACGCCCATTTGTTAACTGAATTCGCAGTTCAATTATTTAAAATAGAAATATTTCTTAAAAAATAATAAATTATTCAAATTATGTTTTATTCTAATTCAGAACATTTAAATTAGGCAAAATCGCCAGAGAAAAATGAAAAACTTATTCGTTTTTCCAGAATGACCCCCCCCCCGAACAATGGCGGCGGATTGATGGATGGCTGATCAACTCAACTCCCGAATTGTCCAAGACGCTCTTTGATCGTTTATTTTTAATTTCGAATTTATTTGTTTATTGGTCTACTTTAAATTGTAGTAAACATCAAAAATTTACTTCGCGCAATTTAAAGAGCCATCACCAGAAAAATATGGAATTCGGATTTAATGTTAGATTTAAAGACAAATCCTTTTAAAAAAAACATTTTGAAATTTAATTATAACAGAAGATTGAAATTCAATTTTCATTCAATTACTAAAATTATTTTCAAATAATAATTAAGTTAAGAAAGTAAATTAAAGAACGGTTTTATTAAATGGGAATCCTATAAAATGAATTTATTAACCCTTTTAAGAAGTTGGGGCCAGGGCTGTGTCGAAAGTTAAAAAAAAAGTCGAAATCGAAATCGAAACTGAAAGTTCGAAATCGAAAATCGAAAGGAAAAAAACGTCGAAAATCGAAAGGAAAAAAACGTCGAAAATCGAAATTCGAAAATCGAAATCGAAAGTGAATCGAAATTTTTTTTATGTGACTAAAAAAAAGTATTTTATTAAAATAATTTATTTTAATAAATATTGTTTGATAAGTCGTCATTTTTTGCTTCAGTGGCCCTTATTAGGCTTAAAGCTTTTGGGCGGGGGGGGGGGGGTCGGCGGTGCCGATAGGCGCCGCCGAGAAAATTTTGGATTTTTAACTCAATTTTGTTAAGAAATTTAATCAAAATTTTAGCAAAATTAAGCATTTTGCTTCGGAATTTAGGAAATTTTTTTAAAAAAAAATTACGTAAGTGGAGGAGTTCGGCGGCGCCTGTCGGCGCCGCAGGGAAATTTTTTGAACATTTTAATGCTATTTGTTAAGAAAATGAAAGCAAAAATTCAAGAAGATGTGATTAATTTATTTGAAAAATTCTTTTTTTAGCGCATTTTAGTTTTAAAATATTAGAAAATCATTAAAAATGTTCCGTTAATGGGGGATAGAATGTGAAGGCCAAAGAAAGGCTTAAAAAAATGATCGCACTGAAGCGGGTTCGAACCCAAACACAACATAGAAAAGACTAACCACTGAGCTATCAGTCTACCGAGGGAAAGCATGCAAAAAAGATTGAAATTTTGTTCAAAAAGTTGGCAAGCCCACTGCCCGTCCTTGCCAAAAATTTAAAAGCCGGGGCCACGACTTTCGAAATTATTTTCGAAAACAGCCCATTTTTGTCTAAATCGAAAATCGAAAGGAAAAAAACGTCGAAAATCGAAATTTCGACACAGCCCTGGTTGGGGCAAGGCATTTTAAGAGAAACCGGGTATTTATTGCAGGCATGTGCACCAGAGATGTAACCGGATTCTGGACATTTTTATACCCGGAATTTGCTTGTTGGCAAAAACCCTAAATTAAATCCGGAATTTTACAAAAAGTGGCAGATTTTTCTTAGGTTTTGGATGAAAATATAGTGTATATTTGTCTGTGTGAATTTCTCAAATACCTAAACTCGGTTTGAATGCTTTATTTTTAAATTTTTTTTAATATGAGTTTTTTGGCATCAAAATCTGCCATGTTACACTTTGCATTAGGGTTGTCACCCCGTCCCCGACCCCGCAAATTTAGGCCTTTTTTCGGGGTTTTCCCCGACCCCGACCCCGACACTTCTGACCCCGACCCCGAACCCCATCCCCGACTCGGAGTCGGGGTTAGCATACACCCCTAAAGATGGCATCATTGAGTGACAAAATTCATTTTTTTCGACGGGTTGGCGGTGGTCTTGCGTACTGACAAACAATTTATTTCTTTTTTTACAAAATGAGGGACAAGATCGATGGTAAGGCGGTTTGTCTCTACTGTAATTAACGTTCGTGTGGGTTCGAATCCGCTTGAGATCGATCCATTATTAACTTTTATTTGGCCTCTAGTCTCTTCACTCTTTCATTAAAGAAACATTTTTTAATAATTTTCAAATATTTTTTAATTAAAATGCGTGCAAAAGATCAATTTTTGAATAATATCGCATCTTTCTGAATTGTTTTTTGTTTTCATTTTCTTAACCAAGATTGCCGATATATGTAAAAATTTTGCTTTACGAGACCTCTCCCACTCCTAAAAAGCTTCAAAAAATTACCGCAAAATCCCTTAACAAATTAGTCAAAAATTCAAAATTTTCTCGTCGGCGCCTATCGGCACCGCCGAGCCCCCTTCTCCCCCACTCAAAAGTGATAAAAATTCTCAAAAAACTTATTTGACAAATTAAAAATTATTTTCAAAATTTGAATTTTCCGGGCATTTTTGGGTCAGGAATTACGGCTTTAGGACACTGTTTGGGTCCCGTTTACATCACTGATGCCCTTCCCTTCTCTTCAAAATAAGAACAAATTTAAAAAATTATCGGCTCTAATGCCAATAAATTTTGGAAATTATTCAAAAAAAAAAATTTTGACCTCTAATTTTGAAGAATTTAAAAAACCCCGCAACCCCGACCCCGACCCCGACCGATTTGGGTAACCCCGACACCGACCCCGACAGTCCCGCCCCCGAAAAACCCCGACCCCGCAATTCTCAACCCCGCACGCGGGGTGACAACCCTACTTTGCATTCTCGCAGTCCAAAGCCACCAGCCTTTTCGGCTCAAACGGGGGGCATTATTTGTTGATGAACAATGTCAGCAATGTTCGGGGCTTTCAGAAATGGTCGGCTTGACGTGCCATGCCGACCGCTTTTCCTCCTCCTTTTCTCCCTGCTTTTCTTGATTCTGGCTTCAAAAAATCGGAATCTTGGACTGCCCCCTATTTTCTTTTACTCAAAAACATCACAATTACCATCGAAACCGTCTACCACTCGTCGTCTGATTGCGGATCCTCCATAAATGACCGTCCCTCCAATTGGCACCAAAAACCGGTGTTTGGCATCTGGAAATTCCGGATATTTTTGTCATTGATGCCTTTTGCAATTTCAAACTTGGCGAAATTAACGACATTCTCGACAAAATTCCCGATGACACCTCACTCGGAATCCCTGATGAGATCACTAAAGACAATGAAAAATGCCACCGCGTCCGGACTTTTGTGCACCTCCATCGGATGCAACTGGGGAAATTGTCGAAAATTGTATGGAAAAGCCGCAAGCTCTTGTTGTGCCAAAAAGTTCAAAACATTTATTTGGAATTACTGTCAAAATCAACCATTGTCGGGATCACCTGATGCGAGTTTAACTTTACCAACTTCGCCATAAATAATTTATAGGACTGACAACCGGGATTTTCCCGGACGCTGTAAAACTCGGGATTTCGGTTTGAGAATTTGGCGGCGTGAGTGTTGAAAATTTTGGATTTTTAATAAACACCGACCCGACCGACCCTCCAAAACTGACCCAAACACGAAAAATCCGCCAATTCTTAAAAAATTCCGAATTTAATTCCGGAGTTTTTTTTTGCTAAAAAGTCCAGATTCCTGACCAAAAAATGTCCGGAAATCGAAATCGGTTACATCTTGGTTCTTACCGTGCTCGTATTTGCTTTAACCATTCGCCCAACGCTTAAGTAACAATTGGTCAAACGGAATTGATACTCGGGTATGTGCCCATTTCTTTTGGAATTGTATAAAACAAATTACTTCAAAAAGCAACTCGTTGGGAAATTTTTAGAAACCATTTGTTGAATGGGATTACCGTATTTCCTCAAATAGAAGACCCGGGTCTTCTATTGTTCAACCCCTCTCCAAAGGGGTCTTCTATTAGGGGGAGGGGGGGGGGTCTTCTAATTGAGGGGGGTCTTCTATTGTTCAACCCCTCTCCAAAGGGGTCTTCTATTAGGGGGGGGGGTCTTCTAATTGAGGGGGGTCTTCTATTGTTCAACCCCTCTCCAAAGGGGTCTTCTATTAGGGGGGGGGGGGGTCTTCTAATTGAGGGGGGTCTTCTATTTGAGGAAATACGGTATTTGGACGAAAATGGGCAACGTTTTGGGCGTTAATTGATTGTGAGTGTTGGGCGAAGGCACCATCCACTTAAGTGAAGTGGCATTGGTGGGAAAGTGGGGGTGGTCTAATTGAGGGACACTTTGATAAGGAAGAAAATTAAAGCTAATTAGAATATGTGTACAACACGCAAATTAACAGCAAAGAGCCCATTTTTGGGGCTTTTAGTTGTGCAAAATTCGGTGTATTTCTTGAAGAATTCTTGTTCAAAATTTTAAAACATTATAAAAAAGTAAGTTCCGTTGCTCGTGAAATTGTCAGTAAATTCATTTAACAAAATTTTACAAAAATAAATCACCAAAAATCGTCTACAGTAAAAAGGAACCTACCCTCCATAAAAAAGGCGTCAACAAAGTATTTCTTGAATTAAACAATAAAAGGCATTATTACACCAAATCCCGACCACCGTGTTTCAAAAAATCAAAATCCCGATCCCCAAGCTTGAAAAATCGAAATTCCGATCCCCGGTTTAGAAAAATCGAAATCCCGCTCACCGTTTTGGAAACGAAATCCCGATTCCCAGTTTTGAAAAATCGAAATCCCGATTCGAATCACCAGAATTTTTGTTGAAAAAGCCCGAATAAGTAAAAAATTTGTTTCAAATATTTTTAAAATCGATTTGAATTGGCAATAAAAAAATTGAGAGGTTTCGTTTAAAAAGAGTGGCAGGCACATGCCATCCCATTCTCACACGCACCTTAATTGACTTATTTGGCCAAGCCGAAGGACGAACTCCCTGAAGAAGCCATGCGCCAGGAAAATATTTGAGAAACACCGCCGGAGGCGCAAAACTACGTATCATAAATTTTTCCGATCCCCGTTTCAGAAAAATCGAGATTCCGATCTCTCAAAATCTACTCAAACGGGCAATCCAACATTAACTTTTTCAATTCCTTTATAATTAAGCTAAAGTAAAGAATAGGCAAAATGTTAGCCCCGGGTGGGACTCGAACCCACGTCCTTCACCCAATCCGTGGGCAGCTCTTCCAACTGAGCTACCGGGGCGTCCCATTAGCCTTCTTCTTTATGCTTGATCTTTTGCCCCTGCCATAGGCGTTTTAACCGTCTCGTCCAACCAGCGGGAACAGGGCTGTGTCGAAATTTCGATTTTCGATTTTCGAATTTCGATTTTCGACGTTTTTTTCCTTTCGATTTTCGATTTCGACAAAAATGGGCTGTTTTTCGAAAATAATTTCGAAAGTCGGAGGTCCAGGTTTTTAAATTTTTGGCAAGGATGGGCAGTGGTCTTGCCAACTTTTTGACAAACTTTCAATCTTTTTTACATGCGTCCAACAGGTAAATTTATAGCTCAGTGGTTTGTCTTTACGATTTTGTCTTTTGGGTTCGAACCCGCTACAGTGCATCACTTTTTTAACCTTTCTTCGGCCTTCACATTCTATCCCCCATTAACGGAACATTTTTAATGATTTTCAATTATTTTTAAATTAAAATACTTACAAAAAAAGACCGTCGTACATTCACCACTCTTATGTAAAAATGTTTTCCCCGAAATTACGAAGAAAAAAGCTCAATTTTGCGAAAATTTTGGTGAAATTGCTTAACAAAACTCCCAAATTTCTCCCAGCGGCGCCTATCGGCACCGACGGGCCGCCACTGAAAGCATAAAGTCGACCAATTCATTGTGGTTTTTGGATCATTTTTCTTAACAAATTGAGTCAAAAAATCAAAATTTTCTCGGCGGCGCCTATCGGCACCGCCGACACCCCACCCTCCTAAAAGCTTAAAATGGGCATATGAAGGCCTCTGAAATAAAAAATGCATCCTTCAAAAATTTAAAAATGAACAAGTGAATATTTCAAAAAATATTTATTAAATAAATTATTTAAAAAAAATTTTTTCTAATCACATAAAAAAATTTTCGATTTTGTTTCGATTTTCGATTTTCGAATTTCGATTTTCGACGTTTTTTTCCTTTCGATTTTCGATTTTCGATTTCGAACTTTTCAGTTTCGATTTTCGATTTTCGATTTCGACTTTTTTTTTACTTTCGACACAGCCCTGAGCGGGAACACTCAAATCCTTACACTAATTTTTTAAAGTTATCCTAACCCGTGTCATATCGAAAATTTTCTGAGATTTTGGGGTCCAAAATAAAGACAAATGTTGAAAAATGCAGCAAAATGTTTATTTTTGGCATATAATGTGCTTTTTTAATCATATTTCTCTCCACCAACAATTTTCTCAATATTTGGGAGTTGCAAAGAAGAAAATTATAAAATTCGAAACAATTGTGATCATAATTCACTTTGACTTGCACAAACTTTTCACTGTCTCTACTTCAAGTGAATGAGAATTTTTGAAAATTTTAATGAATCTTGTTAGCAGAATGAGAGGCTAAAAATCAAAATTCAAAAATAAGGACGAAGGCCAGAAATAAGGACAAATCTTATAAATAAGGACAGATACGACTTCTGGTTTTATGGGACTTCATTTATTTCTTTTAAGCAATTCATCATTCGACCAATCCGGTCAATTTCATTATTTGTTTTGGGATTGTTCTGCTGATGAGCCATTCGAATTGCGCCGCAAAAAAATAAAAAATCAAAATTTAAAAAAAAAAAATAAATATTACTTTTGTGTTAATTAGGCTTGCTGAAGGCCCAAAATCAGCACAATTATTAAAAAAACAAATTTAGATATTTTCATAAGCGTTCATTTTTGCTTTCTTTACGCTTCCGGTGGCGTTCTCGATTGGATGCTAGGGCGCATTCTTAAATAAATTTATCATTTTCAGAAAAAAATTTATCAAAAGAACAAATTAATAAAAAAATGTTTTTTTTTTGAAGATAACGGAATATAATTAATTTTTTTAATAAACGTTCATCAAATAAACTTGTTTAAAGTCGTTTATCATTTTGTGTGCCTTTTAGCGGAGAATACGGGTGAAAATATCGAAGGTGAAATTGGATGCATAAATATAATTTTTGAATAATTGCAAAACACACGCATTCCGTCTCGCTGAGGTCCCTGGGCCAGCATTTCATAAATGCCTCCTAAATTTGTTTTTAAATTTATTTAATTTTTGTTTGGTCACATTCTTTATGTAGCCTAAAAGGTGCTGAGCACCCTAGTTGTCTAGGCATTGTGGTTAGCAATCCATTTTATAATTTGATTTAGCTACCAACCCAGTAAGATGATGTAATGGGCGTAAAAGATAATATGAATTGGGGAAAATGCGGGGGGCAATGACTAGAGACCGGCGGGAACGGGATTCCCGCGGGAAAAGTACGGGATTCCCGCGGGAAAAGTACGGGATTCCCGCGGGAAAAGTACGGGATTCCCGGTCCCGTTCCCGTCTTTTTTGCCGGGCGGGATTTTAACGGGAACGAGAAAAAGACGGGATTCCCGATACGGGATTCCCGTCCCGTACTTTTTGAAATTCCCGTACCCGTTCCAGGAATTTCATTTTAGTCTTTTTCGCGTTCACGTTCATTTTTCTTGGCAATTTTTTTTTACCGGTCTCTAGCAATGACAATGGAAGACAGGGATTGTTGATCAAGGAACTCAGGCCCTTGGGGCTTATGGCTTCCCTAGTCTTGCCTGGCCCCAAGCAATGCCCATCAGGGATGTAAGCAGGCGCCAAAAAAAATGTCGGGAACCGGAGTTACGGGACGCCAAAAACGTCCAGAAACCGGAAAATGTCGAAATCTCAAAAATTTGATTTTTATCAAATTTTTCTGATAATTTTTTCGCCCTTCCGCGATGTAGTACTGTACCATTTAACTTAACAAAATTAAAGTTTCAAAACACTTTGGGCTCAGAACACAAAATAAAAATTTATCAGCGGCGCCGACCCGCCCCAAAATTATCTCATAAATAATGAAAAACCCTTACCAAGTTCGAGTGTTTTTGCAGCCAGCATTTGAGCAACTTCGGCTAAATTTGTTTTAATATTTTTTAAATTTTGCATTAAAAAGTTTTTTCATTTTTTAATTTATTTTAAAACTGAAAATGTAAACACTTACACATTTTTCAATTTGCCCCCTGGACTCATCAGAGCCGAGCGAACACCAACGCGGGCTTTTCTAAATATGTAATGGAAAAAAGTTAAATTCAAACTAATATAGTATTAATTAAATACATAATAATAAAAACAATTACACAGTCCGTTGGTTTCGGCAAACACTGTTTAACGCTTGCCTAAATATTAACAATTAATAATAAAGATTTTACTTCTTACAAATTAATCATTGAAGATTTTCAACATTTTTAGGCATTATAACTTATATGTGCTTATATAAGTAGAACGAGATAAGCTTTTTGGCCATTTTTGAGAACTCCCACCCGTGCCCTATCATTTCTCGAAAGACAATTTTGGACGAATTTTAAAATAAAAAATAATTTTAAATTTTACAATAGAGTTGAGCGGGATAGTATCCAAATCCCGAACAGACCGGGATGAGGCAACCGGGAAATTTAATTTCTGATCAGGAAATTTTCATTAAAAATTGTCCGTGTAAGAAGCGAAGGGCAATCTGTCCTTCGGGCAAAGCTCTGAAAAAGCAAAGAAAATTCTTTTTCAATTTGGAAAAAAATTTAAAAAATTTTTAATTTCGGTTTCCATTCATCGGCTTTGGCACCGTTCTACTCTAATTTAAAATAAATGGGCACAATGTATGTATTAAATATATTTTATTTTTAAAAATTCGTCCAAAATGATCTTTCACGAATTGGCCAAAATGGACTTCTTCACAAACGGACCTTGCACCTCCTCCCCCCCCCCCTCACTTTTTTACCAAATCCGGATGTTCTGCAAGCACGCAATTGACCATCCTTGCCTAAATTATTTACTATATTTTTACAATATTTTATTAAAACTTTTACAGTTATTTAAACAAAGTTGCACTTACGTAGGCGGCGTCTTTCGTAATTCTTTCGTATGTCGTCATCTAATTGTATTCCAACCAATCGACAGAATAAGACAAAAATAAGTAAATTGATTTTTTAAGCTGTTTTAATTTTAATTTAAATTTTAAAATACAACAAAATCTTACATCATCGACACATTTGAAAGCTGACCCTTCAGAGCAACATGCGTCCCCGTTGTATCCGTTGTATCCGGCTAGTGGAAAGCAGGAACCGTAATTGTCTTGGCACTTTTCCGCCATTTTATTGCATGGAGTCTAATTGAATGATGAATTAAATTAATTAAAAGATCAATTAAAAGGAGCCCACTGAGGAGGAGTTGTACCACCAGACGAGGCCGCCGCCGGAAAGAGCAAGCGCGATGAGAATGGCAAAAGTGACCATGACAAATTTGGAGTCCATTTGTTGCCGGATTCGCAGTTGGATTATTTAAAATGGAAATTTGAGAAAATATTTCTTTAGAAATAAAAACCAAAAAATTTTTTATTCTAATCAAAAACATTTAAAATTAAGCATAAAATGGAGACCATTTGGCAGTTTCAAATAATGCCCGGGATCGTGATTTACCGGCCCGAGATCCCGGTCGGGTTAAAGTAAATTTAAAATTAGACAAAAAATGGAGGCCAATTAGTACTTAAGTCTTCGATTTTACCCCGATACCGTATATACTGTTTTAATTCCACCGGCGACATTATTTTTCAACCTCCTCAGAAAGGGCGACATTATTACAGGGGGTGCCATTATTACAGGTGGCGACATTAATTTTCAAATTGTTTGGCGATATGTTCATCTATCACAAAAATTCTTCACATTTTCCACACAATTTCCATACTTCAGCTAGCGAAAAAATTTGAGAAAAAACCATAGGGAGGACCCTTTTGTTTTTCAAATTTAGTAGTTTTTGGACCAATTTTAATTAGAAAATTCCATCACAAAACACAAAAATTTGACCCCCAAATTGATTTTGGAGAAAATTTTCTTCTGGAAAAATTCTTTAAGAAAAATGTAATAAAACCCGAAAATGTACCACTAAAGATTGACTTTTTTCAAATTGTGTGAAAGAAGCGGGGTCGTCAAAAAATGAGAATGATTTGGAGCTAGGCGGTGTTGGCGAAGATGATGAATTATTTTTTTGTAAAATTTTGAACATCATATCTTTGAATTTTTGCTTCAATTTCCTTAACAAAGATTGCCAATTTTTGTAAAAATTTCTCCGGCGGCGCCTGTCGGCATCGCCGGACATACTCCACTCTTACGTAAACCAGTTTTTTTCTCTGAAATTCCGAAGCAAAATTCATTTTGATATTAAAACTTTGTAGTGTTTGATAAAAGAAAATTTTTTTCTTGAAAAGTCCCGGTTGGTTCCGGAACCGGTCCCGGTTGAAAATCTTGGTCCCCGTCCCGACCCCGGTTTTTCTGGTCCCGGTAAGTCCCGGTCCCGATTTTTCCCAAAAGTCCCAGTCCCGTGCCACCCTAGTTTATACATTTTCCCTGTTACATCTCGTCAAATTTTACCCAGTGGAAGAGAAATTATAAATTTAAATTCCTACAAATGGGGGGGGGCGACATTATTACAGGGGTTGACAGGCGACATTATTACAGGGGGCGACATTAATTTCCAACCCCCTCAGAAAGGGCGACATTATTACAGGGGGTGCCATTATTACAGGGGGTGGAATTAAAACAGTATATACGGTATGTTTCCTTTTTTATTTATTTATTTCGGCCTCGGACCGGTGGAGGAGGAAGGGGGGGGGCTATTGCACAGATTGAGCAATGGGAACACCAAACACAATTGGTGGGGAAACAGTTGGCAGCAATCGGCGCTGGCTGTCTTTGGTCTTGAGCAGGGGTGCCAACAAAAATTTTTCAAAATCAGTACATTGGAATCAAATTATCAGATTTTGGGGTCAAAAATCAGTACATTTAAAAAATGTCTCAAAATATAATAAATCATTAATTTTTCGCATGAAATGTGCGTTTTTAACCATATTTCACTCCTCCAACAATTTTTCTCAACAATTCGGGGTTGGAAATTGCAGCTTTTCACATGGATTTTTTTTCGAAAACCTTGCCGATTTTCGTTTTTTCAAAAAAGCAATTTTTTTTTGTGAAATCTGCTTTAGTAGGGAGGGGGGTCGGCGGTGCCGATAGGCGCCGCCGAGAAAATTTTTGGATTTTTGAAGCAATTTGTTGAGATTTGCAACCAAAATTTTAAAAATATGGTAATTTTTTGAACGTTTTTTAAGAATAGAAGGGGTCCGGCGGTGCCCATAGGTGCCGCCGGGTAAATTTTTGGATTTTCGACTCAATTTGTTAACAAAATTGGTCCAAAAATGCGAATTATCCTGAAAATCAGTACGCCGAGCTAAAATCAGTACATTTCTGACAAAGCAATACATTTTTAATTTGTCAGATTCTGCCTTCTAATATCAGTACATTTCTGATAAATAAGTACAAATGGCACCCCTGGTCTTGAGTCATTCGGGAGCACTGTGGGGGAGGGGGGGGGGGGGGGGGGGAAGAGAGAGTGAGTGGACGAGAGGGGAAAAAAGGGAAAGTGATTAATGTGGTGTTACTTCAAATAGCCTGGCACCAGGCCGATTCTCCGGACTTTCTGGCGAACGCCGAGAAAATAAATTTCGATTATTGATGGAATTTGTAAACCCAAAAAAATCAAAAAGGAAATTTAAATTAAAAGTGTCCTTTTTATCGCTTTTTAATGAGACCAAATGTTTACGAGGGACAATGCAATGTTTATACGACCAGCAGACAATAAAAAATAAATATTATATTTTAGTCATTGAAAAATTGTATGAAAGAGATTATAAATCAAAATTTTATTGAACAAATCTCGTGTTAAGCTCAATTCAGTTATGGAATAATTTTGAGCTTGAAAAAAATTCGTAACCGTGAGCACGCTTAGCACGCTTCTGGTTGATGGTCGTCTTCTTCTTTTCACTCATCATTGGCTGCTTTAATCATAAACTTACAATTAGTAAATTTAGCAACAGCGACTTCCAATCAAAATACACTTTATTCAAAAATATTCGATTTTCAAATCTGAAAATGAAATTTTGATATTTTTTTTTGAACAATTTAAATTTGCCTGCTTTTCTTATTGTCAGCAAATATGTGTCGGAAAAGCGATCTTTTATTATTAAATTCGGGCATGTGAAGCAGGATTTGCAAAAAAACTTCGGCAAAATTTTTGACTGCGGATTTCGATTCTACCCAAGCATTTGATAATTTTTTATGCGATTCTGATTTGCTAGACTAAGTCAAGTACGGCGAAAAGTTTCATTAATACATTTTTGGCATTAAATTAATATAATTAAGCACTTAAATATCGTGCCTGATTTTTGCATAGGGTGATCCTGATTTTTCCTGATTTTGCAACTGCTAATCCTGATTAGATTTTGTCGATGGTCACCCTGTTGATAAGCCTGTAACTGAAAAAGCCAAATTGGGAAAAGCCAAAGAAGAGATGCCAAAAAGAAAGAAAATGCCCAAGAAAAAATGCCAAAAAGGTAAATGCCAAAGAAGAGAAAATGCAAAAGAGTAGAGAATTCCAAAGGGTAGAAAATGCCAAAAGGGAAAATGCTAAAAGAGAAATGCCAAAGAAGAGATGCCAAAAAGGAAAAAGCCAAAGGAGAGAAAATTCTAAAAGGTAGAGAATGCCAAAGGGAAACTCCCAAAAGATGCCAAAGAAGAGAAATGCCAAATTGGAGAAAATGCCAAAGGAGAGAAAATGCCAAAAGGGGAAAAGCTAAAACAAAGAAATGCCTAAGGGGAGGAAATGCCAAAAGGGAGAAAATGCCATAAGGGAAATGCCAAGAAAGAAAGTGCCAAAGGGAGAAAGTGCCTGCCCATCTCTGCTGATATAGAAACTATCAATGTGATAAATGTATTTTTTTAGTTTTCTACCATTTTGGATAGTTTTAAAACAATTTTTATGATTATAGAGAAATTTCTCGTGGCAGCGCCTCGGTCAGTCGAGAAAACAATGGTTTTACTTATTTTTAATTACCTAAATACTAAATGATCAAAGTGATGAATCAGATTTCCAATCACTTTTCACATGTTTATGGGCACTTCGACGAATGGAATGGGACGGACGGACAGTTTCAATTTTTGTATTTCTTTGCAAGTTGCGACATTCGTTTTACCGTCAAAAGACTCACGAGTTCAAGTTAAAAACAGAGATTGGAAAATAAATTTTGCATATCCAAAAACCCAAAATTTTATTGACTGGGCCAAATGAAATTAAACATTTTGACTCCTATTTCCTATTTTTAAATGAAAAAACTGCTTAATTAATTATCGATTTTTCAACAAAAAAAAAATCGAAACTTGCGTCGTTTTTCGAAGTTTTATGTTGACAGGCTCTTAAATAAAAATAACAACCAGAAATTTTAATGCCACTTTTTCAGATTTTTTATTAAAGAAATTTTAGTAAGCAAAAAATAAAAAAATTTATGAATGAAAAATTTGCAAATTAATCCCACCAAAACGCTGAAGAAACAATTTTTTAATTCGCACTTTTGGCCACTTTCGTTTTTTAAATATTCTACAGAACTTCCGTCGGGTTATCGGAGGCTAATTGGAAACTTCACCGCTGACAACAATCAGCAACAGAAACCGATTAAAAAAGTGGTGGATTTTAATTAAGAACAAATTGGTGCACCCAAAAATTTAAAAAAACTCCTGGCCCGACAGAAATGTTAAAGCATTTATTCCTTTTGTCTCATTCAAATGGGCATTTCCGTTTCGTTGAAAGTGCCGTCGCCGCCAACTTGTTTTGTAAATTTGTAGGCACGGAACACAATCGAATACACCCAACACCAAAAAGCAAGAATAACAACCATAGAAAGTATATAGAATGCAAAGGCGCCTGTTGATGAACTGACGAGCTGTTCATATTCTTCAAGTGAAAGGCCAACCATTACTTAAACAAAAACAATCTTTTTTATTAAAATAAAAAATATAAATAATACCATAAATTGAATCCGGCGATTTAAACATCAGAATGCGCTGCAGAACAAAATATAAAACTGCTAAAAATGCGTACACCGTCGAAATTGCCTTTATAATTAAACATTATCATTCATTAAATACGCTTTAAAGGTCCTTACAAATAAGTACAGAAAGGGCAAATACATTTGATGGGACCGTTTCCCACAAATATGCCCACACAAAATTGGTAACCAACAGAGCAATGACACCAATGTGGTCTGAAATTTGCGACATTTTATACAATTAAATTTAATCTAAAATAATAATTATTAAAGCTTATTACCACAACTTTGTAAATTATCTTTGCATTTAAACCCGTTGAAATGAACGAAATTCCGGCGATTAGGCATCCGACAATGCTCAGAATCGTAAAAAGCAACCCCAATTTATATGCTTCCTAAATTGCATTTGTTTAAGACCAAATTCCGCTTACAGAATTTGTTGAAAACTAATTAAATTTATAAAATTTACTTCTGTTACATGACGTCGACGTCTACGACAGCACATCCCTTTGTCAACAGAACGCGTCATTTTTAACATTAAACAATTTTAAAAAATTATTTAAAAATTCTAAAATTTAAAATAGTTTAATTTAAACGCCATTTAAACTCTTCGAAATTTTGTTTTACAATAAACAAAAGCATTAATAAATGTACAAACTTGAAGAATTGTTGTCACCAGTTTAAATTGATGAAATTAATAGAAGCTCTATTTAATTTGAAGAAAGGGGTTTTTGTAGGTGAACGGCGATGCCGATAGGCGTCGCCGAGAGGAAAAAATAAAATTCTTACAATTTTATTAAGAAATCTTGTCCAATTTCGATAACTGAAATGGTGAAAAAAAGTAATTCTTTATGTAAATGAAGTTTTGAATCGGTTTAAATTTTTAAAATTAATTAGCTAATAAGATCAGATTATTGTAAGTAATCACAAAAATAATAAATTTCTGGGATAAAAATGTGTTGAACATAAAGGGACATATAAGTAAGAATGGTCGTGCCCAATAAAAATTTCATTCTGCTCTTCAAACAACGGCATATTTTTCTCCGCCGTTTCTTCCACTATCTCTTCCGGAGTTTCTTCTTCGGCACCAATCGTTTGAAAGAAAGAACTAAATAATAAATCTGAAATTGATCAGATTTTGCTTTTTGCAGTGAAAAAAATTAGAATTCGACACTTGGTCGTATTTGTTTTATTCGACACTTAGACTTTTCGACACTCGGACATTTTTTGTTCTGTTCGACACTCGGACCCAAAAAATATATTTTGGCTCATTTTGGACATTTTTTAATCGAAGAAAAAACAAATCTTTAAAAAAAGGACAGATACGACCTCTGTCTTAGCTGCAGTTTTTTTTTTTGGGGGGGGGGGGGGAAGAGGACGAAGGTAGGCGGCAACTCCCTTTTATTATTCAATCTCCGCCAAAATGTTAGCCGAACAAACTGACTCCGAGCACAAAAAGACCCAATCTTATAAACGATCAATAGGGAAGGATTTGGCCCACAACAACTGTTCGGGGGATGAGCAAGAAACATAACGGGTAGGGTTGGAGACAGGCCGTTAGAGGAAAAAGGGAGAGGAGAGGAAGAGAGGAAGATTGCGTTTGTCGGTTAGCTGATCAAAGGCCGATCATTCGCTCTCTCTCTCTCTCTCTCTTTCTCCCCCCCCCCCCCCCGCGGCGAATGTGTTTGATGGCATGCGATGAAATACCAAAATGAGTAAAAGCAAAAAATGACGACTTATCAAACAATATTTTATTAAAATAAATTATTTTAATAAAATAATTTTTTAGTCACATAAAAAAAATTTCGATTTTCCTTTCGATTTTCGACATTTTTTTCCTTTCGATTTTCGATTTCGACTTTTTTTTAACTTTCGACACAGCCCGGGTTGAGCCCCGACCCCTCGGGGCGGGAAAGCCGGGGGTCGAGCGGGGTTGACGATGTCGGGGGTTGGGGTTGGTGGTCGGTGCTTAACCCAGTCAATCATCCGAATATTTTGACCCTTTTGTTGTTTTGCCATCCAGAAAAGTCAATTCACTTTGGTCTAGAAAACGAAATATGTTAAATAGTAAAGAATTACACGCCTCCTGTTCCAGGTTTATTTCTTATGAATGTATTTGTATATCGGGGATATAACCGGATGCTCAAAAACGGAATCCGGAAACGGGAATTCCGGCTCCCAAAAAGTCCGGAAAATTTCAAAATTTTTTAATTTTGAAAAATTATAGCAAAGATAATTACAATACTATTAATATTTTCAGATTTTTTTAATATGTTTAAAAGATTTGATTGGCCATTGTCTGGAACTACCAGATTTTTTTTTTTGCCAAAAAGTCCGGAATCTGGTAACAAGCGTCGCTGAATTTGAATTCTATCTTTATTTCAACCAGTTGAAACGCCCTCAAATTCAAATATTTTACAGAAATGTTAAGCCACAATTTGTATTTTCCTAAAATAGAATCACCGAGCATTTTTATTTATAATTAATTTTAAAAAAATAAAAGATTTTTGCCAATAATTGTTATTTAGGTAAAAAAAACTGTCTTAAAATAGAGGCAAATTAAATGTTTGTTGATTCCGCCAATCACAGATTGGTCAGTTCTGCTCGTAACAAATAAATGGCAATATAAATTTTTTAATGTTACATTTTTATGTTTTTTATATTCAATTGACATTTATTTTTTAACTCCCTTTAAAATGTATTTATAATTAATTAAATTAGGTATTATAATTAAATATTTTCCTTTTTACAGCTCGTGATCGTGCTTTTGTCCAAAATTCTCTTGTGGCAAATATCGTATGCAAGGTAACCGAGAAGACTTTTTTTTAATAAACCTGTTACAAATTTATTTATTGTAATTTAGACACAAAAGATTTGTAAGGAAAACGGGAATGCAAAAGAAGAAAATCGAATTCGACATTTTGAATGATTTGTGAAAAAAAATCGCTTTTTGGGTGACTTGGAGCGCCTGGGTGATCAGTCGGTCCTCTAGATCGGGCCGACCAGCTCCCAGCTCTGAGTGCACAATGCCGCCGGCGCTGTCGAGAATGTTGAAAAAACCCCGCGCCATTTGGGTGCAGGGCTGTGTCGAAACTAAAGAAAAGTCGAAATCGAAAAGAAAAAGTAAATCGAAATTTTTTTTATGTGACTAAAAAAAATTTTTTTATTAAAAATTTTAATAAAATATTGTTTGGGGGGGGGGGTCGGCGGTGCCAACAGGCGCCGCCGAGAAAATTTTTTGTACTTTTGACTCAATTTTGTTAAGAAATTTCATTAAAATTTTAGCAAAATTAAGCATTTTGCTTCGACATATAGGAAAATTTTTTTTTAATTACCTAAGAGTGGAGGAGTTTTCGGCGGCGCATGTCGGCGCCGCTGGGGCAATTTTTTGAACATATTAATGTGTTAAGAAAATAAAAGCAAAAATTCACTGAATTTATTCAAAAAATTCTGCCGATAAGCGCCGCCGGGAAAATTTTTGATTTCCGATGGCAATTTGCTAAGAAATTGGATTTTCTGCGTTTTATGACACTAAACAACTTTGAACAAAGTTATAAATTTTTTAAATATTCAGCGAATTCTACAATCAAAAAATGAAATAAAAACTTGGGTATTGTGTATAAAATATAAAAAAAAAATTTTAAAAACGAAAAATATTTTGGAATTGTTTAGCCACAGTAAATGCTCAGACAAAAGTAGTAAATAGTTAAACAGACTCAGGGATTTGAAGCACCTCACCACGAACCAAGTGCCCCCAACACTCACCACTAGTGCTGCACGAGAGTCTCGGTCTCGAGTCTCGACTCGAAAAATTTCTCGGGTTTTTTGGGTCTCGGTCTTGAGTCTCGGGGTCATTTCTCGGTCTCGGTCTCGACTCTCGAGTCTCGGTAAATTTCGGGTCTCGTGCAGCACTACTCACCACTACACTATCACCAAACTTGCTCTTATTTCAAAAATCCTATCCTTAGGGTGTGTAAAATCCAAAATTTAACCCCAAATTCCGAAAAACGGCCAAAAAACCCGAAATTTTCCCGGAATCCGAAATTTCGGATCCGTCTGCCAAGCCCTGGTTTAAAAAATCAACGACATTTTGGAGAATGTTTGATCAGCTCCTGATTATTATAAATCAATCATTGTGTAAATCTTGGTCAATGAAAAAGGGCTAAACTCACCAATAGGGTGTCCAACAAATGAAATATAATGCGGCGATCAGACTAAAATTTGTCAAAAAATTATTCAAATATTAAAATATATTTAAATTTTACGATGTGTAAATGGTGATCCGACGCATCGGAATGTCGCTTCGAACTTGGCTGAAAAATGTTGCAAAATGCTTAAAAACAAAGTTTTCACACAATATTCACTTTGTGTGCCTGTACAGCTTTTGGATCAGACACGAATTGAAGCACACAATGAGCACCAACGGAACACAGTAGCCGAGCACAAATGTGCTGGACGTGAACCTGAAGTTGATTGTTTAAATTTATGGCGTTTTGGTGCACCAACAATTCAAATCTGGGCATCAATTTTGACCATTTAAAATAGAAGCGCCCCTCTCTAACAGTGGCGCTAGGAAAATTGCGCACAACAGTTTTGGATAGGGCCCGGTGAAATTAAATTTCCGGATCCGGATTTTCATTTTTGAAAATTTACCGAAGGGCATTTTTCCGGATTTTTCTGGATAAATCGGGGTCCGGAAAAATCCGGAAACATCAAAAAACCCGGATTCCGGACCCGGAAAAATGCGGAAACATCAAAAAACCCGGATTCCGGACCCGGAAAAATGCGGAAACATCAAAAAACCCGGATTCCGGACCCGGAAAAATGTGGAAACATCAAAAAACCCGGATTCCGGACCTGGAAAAATGCGGAAACATCAAAAAACCCGGATTTCGGACCCGGAAAAATCCGGAAACATCAAAAAACCCGGATTCCGGACTCGGAAAAATCCGGCCGGAGTTTGGCCCGACACCGGGCCCTAGAGTGGAGAATTTACACGGTGCGCAATTCTCTGCGCAATTCTCCGTCCTCCCTAACAGCCGTCCCAATTCTTAAGGACCGATCGTTTTGATGGCCGCCGTGAATCTCATAAAATTTCGGTCAATCCAAATTTCATTTCGAGAATCTCGACGAGAACTCTCGATCAGTCCCTTGGGCTCTAGTGTTTAACAAATTTTTTAAAATTATCGAAAATTAAAGAACAAAATTTTGCTTACCAGTAAAACGCCAGCGGTGGCAGCATGTCGGAACACCTTGGAAAATTTGAAGATTTTAATTTTTAACATTACAAAAATTGGATGTCTGTTGTTGTACAACACACACACACACACCAAACATACTTGAACACCCGAACTCTGGTGATGTTCACCACGCCAATGCGTTGCTGGTCGGGCAGTCGTAGTTGATTAAGCTTAACAATTAATTTTATTCGTTTATATATAAAAATGTAAATTTAAATCGAGATGCTCGTAACTGAATTTTAAAATTCGAAATCCGTAATACGTAACATCCCGTAACAGGAATGGGCGGAAATCTATTTAAAAAACGGATAACGGAAAGATTTTTTTAAACGAAAAAGGAAAAGCCCAAAGACAACGGAAACACGGAAAAATTTTAAAGTAAATTAAAAAATATATATATATTTTTTAAATAATTAATTTAAATAATTATTTTAATAAAATGGTCCAAAAACTGCAGAAATTAGTCACCTTTAGGCTTTTAGTGATTTATCATTTAAATATTTCTTTTTAAAAAGTCAAAATAAGAAATTTTATTGCATAGTTTATTATAATTAACATGTCCGACGGCGCCGATAGGTGCCATTTAAATTGTGCTTTGTTTTATTAAGAAATTCGCACAAAATTTTTGAAAATAAGCCTAAAAATTGACTAATTTTTTTTTACCAAAATCCCATTCTTAGGGGAGTATATTTTTCCGTTTTTTCCGTAAAAAAGGGCATTTTAACGGAAAACGGGTAAAAAGGCCAAAAAAGAACGGAATTCCGCCCATCCCGGGTCCGTAACATGTAATTACCTAATTGAATGTCAAGAGAAACTAGTTTCTATACGTTTTTCTGGTCGTAGAATCCGAATCCGACCTCCGTTTCGACCAATCCGAAGCCCGGAAAAGGTTTTTTGAACCGGTTTAAAATTTTGAAAAAAAATTAAGGAAAAAGCGACTTTTAAGTAAACCAAAGCCCGATAGGGGGAAAAGTTAGACAGTAAGGTGGAAAATAGCAGCCAAAGTACCGCACACTCGACTACGGCGGCCAGTAGGTGGGGCGCGAGACTCCGGGCTCTGGAAGAAGTCCGCGCGTGACGCGGCTGGGGGTCTCGCGCGCGCCCGCTCCGCGGGTCCCCGCGCGCTCGCCCCCAGTGGCGCTCGTCAGACTTCTTCCTCCGCCCTCCGTCTCGCTGTTGGCGGGCCATTACACGGCCTTTCATTTTATACCCGGCTTTTGTTGCTTAAAAGTCGTTTTTTGCTTAATTTTCAAAAATTAAAATTGGTTCAAAAATCCGTTTTCCGGGCTTCAGAATTGGTCAAATGGAGGTCGGAATTGGATTCTACGACCGGAAAACCTATAGAAACTAGTTTATCTCGACATTGAATACTAAATTTCTTTTTTCAAAAGGGGGGGGGGTACCATCTAAATAATACCCTTGAATTCCTTTACTCAATTTCAGGCATTCGTCAATTCAACTGCTCAGCTCAATTTCATCTTCTGCCTTCGGAGTTGGTCTTCTGCTTACATTGTGCCATTTGAACTAAAGAACAATTTGACGGGGGAACGATTGGAGTTGCGAAGCTTAAACAGCGACAAATGGCTTTTGGTTCGTTGTCCAATTGAGCGCGACGAAGACAAATGGGCCGAGTGGGAAAATGAGGCGGTTGAATGGGATTGGCATCGTCAGAGCAATCGCATTCACATTCATCTCGCAGACGCTCAGATCGCACGGGTTAAGGATCTTTAAAAAATGGCAACTTCACGCGGCCTTTTCAAAATGATGCATTTTAAGAAAATAAACGGAATTTAGATTTTCTGCACGCAAAATTTCCCAGAAAAAGCCGGTTCGGGTGCCAAGCCCAGGTGTCTCCGGACTAACCGGTTTGGCCCGGTCCGGGTCTGTTTGAGCTGCGAAAATCCGGGCACCCACCCGGTCCCTGCTTTTTCAAAATTCCAATCTCGACTACCATTTTTTAATATTTCCAAATTTAGCTCATTTTTGTTTCTTACACATTTTAATTTTTAGAATGTTTGACGCAAAAGAAGGTCCGAGTGAGCCCAAAAAGCGAAAGAACTGAGGACAGACAGAATTTGGAGGGAAATTCAAGCCGAGAAAATGGACTAAACACTTAAAATTGTTGATTTTTAACCACAAAATTCCGATTTATACATAATGGGCAATCGTGCAGAATTAGTCTCCCTGAAAATTTTTTGTTTTATTTATTCCACGAACCTTTTAACAGGTTTTTGACGGTATCTTAAAGTTTACAGGTCACAAAAAAAAAAGTTTTAAGAGAGTTTGACGAAATTTTGAGAAGTACTCGGGGGTTATCGAGGTCGCTGATCACAATATGCCATCACATTTACCGTATGAGATTTAACATGACGCTTTTAACGATGCCACTCCCAAAAAAAAAATCCCGCAGCGATATTATTTGTTATTTTCTGCGGGAAGGAGGGGACGAATCAAAGTCCGAGAGTCAATTCACCAATGATTCTTTCTTTATTTATAATTGCACAAATTTTGCAAAAAATTTTCTGATTTCGATTAGGGTTGCTCCCCGACCCCTCGGGGTTGGAAAAGTCGGGGTCGGGGTTAGCAATGTCGGGCTCGGGGACGACCAATTTTTCGGGGTCGGGGTTCAGGGTTGAAGAAATTTTTTTTGAATAAAATTTTATTTTTAAATCCGTTCATCATCTTTTAATTTCTAAAAAAAAAATATTTGATGGAATTTTCACGTCATGTTTGACTTCAAACAACTCAGAATAATAAAAATCATCAAAATTTTTCGGAAGGCAAAAACTTCTTCGGATTTGCAATCAAAAAGTTTAAAAAATGGTTGTGTTTTTAGAAGCTTTTTAGGAATGGGAGGAGTCGGCGGTGCCGATAGGCGCCGCCGGAAATTTTTTTTGAAAGTTTTAGCAATGTTTGTTAAGAAAATTGCTTCAAAATTAACGAAATTCGGCTAACACTTCTTAAAGTTCGGGGGTCGTTGGTCGGGGCTTAACCCAGTTTAGTAAATGTGAAAAAATGGGCTGATAATTGGCGGCGGGGGATTAGGACGTTCGTACGTCAATGGACAAAGGGAGGCCTGCTGTTAGTCGTTGTTTTTGGGTCTAATCGGAAGAAGTTGAACACTTTTTGATCAAAATTTTTGAGTTTAGTCAGATAGATGATCACTCAGCTAGAGCCAGAGTCTCTTAAGGGCTTGGGATCCGATCAATTTTTGAAGCTAAAGCAAGGATTTTAAAACAACATTTCGGGTCTGATCACATCGTCAGGTAGAGCCAGGGTCACTTAAAGGTTGAATCGGAAAATTTGATCAAAAATTGTTTGACAAATAGATCATTCAGTTCAGTTGGAAAAAGATCTCTTAAAAACATTTCGGGTCAGATCAGTCAGCTATAACACGGATTTCACATTGATTACACAGTTTTATTAAAAACAATTATTATGTTTTTGAGGTTGTCACACTGTTCAACGGCCTCTACCTGGCGTTTGACAGCGTGATGGACAACTTTCAGGAGTTCAAAGTGGAGACCATCGTGATTTTAATTGAAAATATTTATATATATTTTAAAATTATTTTCCAATTTAATTTCTGCAACCCGAAGTGATAATTTAATATTTAAAATCATATAAATTAATTAACACAAGTTACTCTAAAAAATAACAATTTTTTGCAGTTACTTCAACAGAAGCTAATGACAATTATTAAACGTGCAGCTGTGGACAATTTAAATTCGGCCAGTGTTGGGAATGGCGCTTCGTGCCGTCGAACCTTTTTAAATTAATATTTAAAAAAAACAAATTCCTGAAAAATTAAAATAATATTTTTTTTTTCAAAATTCTGATTAAAAAAACAATGACATTTTGAATGTTTAGTCCAATTTGAATTTCATCCAATTCCCGTTCGTCCTCATTTCTTTCTCCTCTTTTTGGGCTTACTCGGGCCTTCGTTTGCGTCAAACAAACTGAAAATTATTAATATTAGGGCCCGGATTTATATTGATTAAACGCGAAATATTGACCAAAAACCCCAAATAGTGCCAAAATATTGATTAAAAAATGTGCAAAAACTGACCAAATCCACAAAACTGACCAAATCCAGTCAGTTTTTGCGTGAAAACCTTCAAAAAAAATTCGTCATTTTTTATTAATTTTTCTCTCAGAATAGAAAATGTACATTTTTCACATGTTTTGGAAAATTTTATAAAAAATATATAAAAAATTTTGGGGGAAATGTCGATCTTTGAAGATGGATTTTTGGTCCAACAAAAAGTCATTTTTAGGAGTGCATTTTTGGTTTGAATTTTTGGGACAAATTTTGTCGTTTTTAAGGAAAAAGTCTAGAAATATTGATTTTTTTTTTCGGAAAAATGCCTAAAAATTGTATGTTTCTCAATAAAAATGCCTAAAATATTGATTTATTACTGAAAAATGGCGAAATATTGATTTATTCTCAAAAAAAAGGCTAAAATATTGATTAATATTGACTAAAAAGGCGACTAAATGTAAAATTTTTCGAAATGAATGCCCCATTTCTGGGCTTCTCTATGATTCCCTATTCTATTCAAAAAAATAGGTTAAAATCTGAAAATCCGGGCCCTAATTAAGCAATCAAGCTTCTTACTCGTCGCCGATGCCCCCCCTGTCTTTGAAGATAATGCCGAAGCGATTCCACTGATCACGCCATTCCCGCTTGACAGCCTCCTTTTCCAACTCGGCCCATTTCGCCTCGTCGCGCTCAATTGGACAACGAACCAACAACGATTCCCGTGGCAGGCCTTGGCGTCGCAACACCAATCGCTCTCCCGTCAAATTGTTCTTCACTTCGAATGGCACCGGCACAATGTCAGCAGCAAAACAAAACAAAGGCATGATGAAATTGACCGGGTTGACAGAATTGAAAAATGCCTAAAATGGAATATGGAAGGTATAAATTGGAGATTCCAAAAAAGAAATTCAAAAATCCACCATTTTGAGTGCTTCCATTCCCGTCGGACAAAGTCTGCATCGCAACACCTTCGGAAGTCCATCCCCGCGGGGTGTGTGCAACCATTTGGCCAAAGCTTGGGTAGAAGAAGCGCCGGCACTGTCATCGGCCGGGAACTCGGGAGAAAGATAATAGGAAGTGATCGCTCGAAGTTTTGGGCAATCGCCGAGAACGGTGGGAGAGATTCGGCGCAAACGGTCGAGAGTGGAGGAATGTAAGCGAAATCCACAAATGTTGTTTTTGATCAATGGCCAAATCCGGTGCCAAATGATTTCCCAACTGCGGTTTTGGTCATCGTCTGTGAAAATGAAAAGATTGACCCCGTTGGAGTCGAAAAGTCGGCGGATGCGTTCGAGAAAATCGATGACACTTCGGTCGATGTAACTAAAAGTATTGTAAAAAAATTGATTGAGTGAAAGACTTTTGTGGGCTTTCAAACAGGCGAGTATCCAGAAAAATTTCCGGAGGGGGAGGGAAGTCGATTCTTGGGATGTATTTTTCCCTTTTTATTGCATTTTTGTTAAGCAATTCCCCCAAAAAATTTACTCCATTTTTGTTAAAATTTTCAAAAAAGCGAATGTTTTTTTTGCGAATTCTGCTTATTTTGGGGAGGGGGGGGGGTGTAAATTTTTTGGAAATTTTAATGAATTTTAGGGGGGGGGGGGCATGCTCCAGGGACGTAACCAGGGGGGGGGGGGGGGAAGGGGGGGGCATGCCCCCCCCCCAAAATGAAATTTGACAAAAAAAACAAGAGGGGGACCCTATTGTTTTGCACTTTTACAATTTTTGACCAATTTTTTTAACAAATTGCCATCAAAAGTCAAAAAAATTTGCTTTTTTGAAAATTCCTTTAAACAAAATACCTTGGCACTCAAGCCATTTGAGCGCCGCGCTCAAATTGTTCAAATTCCCCCTCCCAAAAATTTTTTCTGGTTACGTCCCTGGCATGCTCCCCCCTGCCCCCCCCCCTCCCCTCCCTGCATACGCGCCTGCTTTCAAACAATTTAAACCGAAAATGACCTTATCCAGAGGCCTTCAAATCCGATCACTTTGTCTGGAAGCGGTTCTTGCGGAACTGACAGCCGACGCTCGACTTCATGGCCAATGCATTTGACAATTTTAGCGCAATCCCCATTAATTGCGCGAATGTACAATAGACCCAACGACCATCCATTCAATTTGAAATGCGCGTCCACCAAACGGTCAAATCGATCGCTGATCAACGCAACTTTTAGTCCGAGCACAAAAGGGCCACCACAGAATTTGAAAACATCGAACAAAACGTCGTCGCAAACGAAACTGAAAATTCGGGAGTTTAAATGAGATGAATGGGCGCAGCAAATACACAAGTCTTCGTTTCTGTTAAATTAGTCTAAAAACTGCAAAAATTTCTCGTTAAGCCAAAAAGGGCGGCGAAACCCTTCAAAAATTAGCAGGAATTCCTTTTGGCTGTTGCGAAATAAAGCAAAACTCACATTTCTTTCAACCGTTTCTCCACTTTCTTCGGATTGTCCGACATTTTTTGTTGTTGCAAATTCCAAATGTTTAATATGATTCTAATAAGCTAAAACTGTGAAAAGCTGGTTGGCATTAATCAAAATTTGAAAAATAAGAACAAAATAAGGACAAAATCTTACAAATAATATTTAAATTAAATGTGTTGAAGGGAAATTCGGGTCTCCCCCATCTCATCGACACCCAACTCATCAACAATCAAGATCGGACAATAACTTGCTTTAACCTTAACCGATTCAAAAATACTTAAATCCATTCAAAAGAGCTCGAAGAGTTGAAGCTAACATTAAGTTAAAGTTTTGTGATTGGACAAGTTTCAAAAAAGTTATGGCCAGAAAACCAATAAGAAACGGAATTTTTAAATTTTATCAAGTTTTCTAGCCGTAACTTTTTTGAAACTTATCCAATCACAAAACTTTAACTTAATGTTAGCTTCAACTCTTCGAGCTCTTTCGAATGGCGTTAAGTATTTTTGAATCGGTTAAGGTTGAAGCAAGTTATTGTCCGATCTTGATTGTTGATGAGTTGGGTGTTGATGATGGGTTGACCCCGGGAAATTCAACATTTTCAGCATTTTTCTCCTTTTTGTGAACAATTTGCGCTAAACTTTTTAGAAAATTAAAATCTGCAAAATTTTCAATAAATAAATAATTTAACAATTACAAAAGGAGAAAAACAGAATTTGTACATATTGGAGACAAATTCATCAAAACCAGGGGTCCCAGATGTGAGGTTTTAGCCCTCATTTTGTGGCTTTTTGATAGTCCAATAAGGCTAATTTTTAAAATCAGGTTTAGCCACTTCTTGTGGCTTTTTAGAGTTTGATGAGGTTTTTTGAGGCTTTTTGAAATTTTTCACTGATGAAATGGAAAATTTCTATTAATTTTGAATATTTGGCGTAATGTTCTTCCATGTTTTTTTCTGTATTTTCATTTTTAATGAATAGGGCCACAAATTATATAGACAAAAAATCTCGAAATATGGTCATAAAATACGGATGAAAAATTGTAAAATATGGATCAAATATAGGCAAAATACGAAATAGGCAAAAAGTGCCAAATAGGCTCCAAAAATTGGGTTTAACCAATCAGGTAGGTAGGTTATTCATATCATTTCTTGAAATTAAAAGAATTCTAGCGGAGTTTTTTTTGAAATATCAAAAATGCTTGAAAACTTCGGTCTTAAAAAGTTCGATAATTATGGGGTGCATTTTTGGCAATAAAACAATTTCTTGAAGGATTCACATGTAAATAACAAATTAACACCCACTCTAACTTATTTCATCATCATTGGTTACAAATGTTATGCATAAGTATTTTTATGCTTAAAAACCAAAAAAGAACATCAAGAGCCAAAAAAAAAGATTTTGGGGTCCGAAAAAAGGATATTTTACAAAATGTACAAAAATGCAGCAAAATGTTTATTTTTGGCATAAAATGTGCTTTTTTAATCATATTTTTCTTCGCCAACAATTTTCCTCAACATTCGGGGTTTGAAATTGCAGCTTCTCCCATGGAGTTTCGAAAAATTTGCCGATTTTCGATTTTTCAAAAATGCAATTTTTTTTTTTGCGAATTCTACTTTAGTAGAGGGGGGGGGGGAGGTCGGCGGTGCCGATAGGCGCCCGCCGGGAAAATTTTTTGATTTTCGACTCAATTTAGTAAGAGATTTGGTCCAATAATATGATCCTAAAAATCAGTACAAACAGAATTTGGATAAAAATTAACAAATATTGTTACATTTTGGACATTTTCAAGCGAAAAATTCAAAAAAGGATGCGAAAAATGCTTGAAAATTAACAAATTTGGCCATCTGTCTAAAGATTATTCAAACTTTAAACAAAAATTCTCCAAAAACTCCAGAAATCTCAAATAAAGGCCAAAAAAGGACGTGTACCCCAAATAAAGGACAAATCTTTAAAAAAAGGACATTTCTGATTTTATAGATTGGGATACCCTAAAAAAGGACAAATCTTTAAAAAAAGGACAGATGCGACCTCTGATCGAATAACAGAATAAAAAATGAAAACAAAAAGTTTTTTAAATCTTAGATGTCGAAATCATAGATTAGATGCTGTCATATGATAAATCTGATGTCATATCCGTGATCAGCGACCTCAATAACCTCTGAGTCCTTCTCAAAGTTGCGTAAAACCCGTTTTTTTGTGGGACCATGACCCCAATCGTTATGGGCGATGAATCAATCGGTGAGGGCAGACACCAGAAAAATGATTAACAAAATCGGCGAGTAAGGGCAAATTCCGTCCAATGTAAGGATTTAAAAGTTTGATTGGCCGCACGCAAAAACTAAAGTAGAGCCAATGTCGCTAATACTTTTTCGAGAACCCCATTCGAGAAATCTCAAACGAACAAAATTTCCAGTCTTTTTCCTCCTTTCTGGGAACATTTTTTTTTCGCTAAACTTTTTAGAAAACTAAAAGCTGCAATTTTTTAATAAATAAATAACTTAACAATTACAAAAGGAGAAAAACAGAATTTGTATTGGAAACAAATTCACCAAACACTTTCTTTTTTTGCGTGTAAAAGGAAAAAAAAGAGGTTAGAGTTGGTCGGGACCGGTCGGCCGGTTTTTGGAATCCCTGTCCCGGTTTTTGAAAAGTCGAAATCCCGAACCCGGCAGGATCGGGATTAACCGGGATAAAAATGCACCCCCTAAGAATGGGATTTTTGAGCAGAATATCCATATGGTTTAGTGGTGAGTGGTGGAGGCAGTTTAGTGTGGTTGGGGTGGGGGATCAAATCTCCGACTGTGTAAATAATTTTTTCCGGCTTTTCTGAACATTTACGATGGTTGTAAACAATTCTAAAAATTCTTTTACATTTTTCCCATTTTTAAAAAATATTTCAGATGACAATTCAAAGTTTTTCATTTATTTTTGTTGGACAAAATCAAAAAACCATAGGGGGCTTTTGTGTTGCATATCATTTTGGACCGATTTTGAACAATTTGGGACTTTATAGATGGGGGAGGGGAGAGTTGAGTTTTTACAAATTTTTATCAAATAAAATGTTTCCAATGAGATAAAATCAAATTAAGATTTACAAAAATAACGAGAATCATTGACTCCAAATACGACACAAGCACCATCAAATCGCACTTTAGAAAATAATTGTTCTTTTTATTGCGGAAATCCATTTTTATTTTTTGATACACACAGCTTGTGGGTTTTTCTGTTTGTTTGAAAGAAATAGAAAATGGGAAAAGCGTAAAATGAATTTCACAAAATCTTTCACATTCCGTCTGGTTCCGCCGTGTTGTTTTTAGAGACCGGACCGAACGAGATTCTCGATCGTAATCTCGATCGAAAAAATTTGTCATGACCGAGATTTTTCGAGATTCGAGAATTTTCGAGATTCTCAATCGAGAATCTCGATCGGTCCCCAAGTCCGATCTCTAGTTGTTGTTGTTGTTCACTTGCCACTGCGGTGGCCAACATAATCATGCTCGTACATTGGCCGTGTTGGCACTTTTTCCAATTCGGCAACCGCCACTTCCACCGGGGATGAGGTCGCATTGCCTCCGGAATGATTGATTTGGCTGTGCCCACATTGGCATTGATCACTTTTGCGTATTGAAGTCGCATCGAAGACTTGGCATTGGCATAAGTTGCACCCTATAAAATGACACCGACTGAGTTGAAGGCGGAACTTGTGTGTTGTGGAGGAATAGGAAAGCAGAAACCAATGGCGTTTTCGTTACCTCGATCACTCATTTTTGGTGAATTTATTTTAAGTGAGTTCGTAAAAGTGTTAGAGGAGCAAAAAGTGAGTAATTCGGTAATCTGATAGATAAAAATACTTATGAGAATAATTTTAAATAATATTTTTTCCAATATTATGGACGAATTGATCGATTAAACATTGAATAAATAACTGATAACCTTGTTTATGTTTACGTACAAAGAATTGAAAGTACAAATTTGTGTTACCCCTAAGGTGGAATGACAGAGGGCGTGCGTTGATAAAATTTTTTTGAGGAATCAATTAAGCCAGAAACAATTGAGCCGCTGAACCCCGTAAACCGGAATCCGGTTACTTTGTTTTATAAGCAACTGTAAAATTCATCGAACTCTTGTCCATTTTTTTCGATACAACCTGATAGATTATAATATTAAGAATATTTTTAAATATAGTTATTAAGATAATCATGGACGATTTGATCGATTAACGTTGAATAAATCACTGCTAACGTTTTGATGTTTACGTACAAAGAATTGAATGTACAAATTTGTGCGCTAAATTTGTTTTTTCCTTTGGCATTTGGTTACCTAGTTGTTGTTACGGACCTTTCGACACTGGACGTTTCGACACTGAGTTTAAAAGTTTCCAAAAGGGTCCTTTTTAGAGTTTCAATCCGAATCTGGCCTCAATTTCGACCAATTTCGAACCCCGGACTCGAACTTTTTTTCGAAAATTCAAAAATTTCCAAAAATAATTTATGTGTTTCAGAATCATTCAAAGCACAAACAAAAAGGCAAGTAAGTAACAATCTAATTCATTTAGTACTTTCCGTTCTGCTGGGGTCACAAATTTAAATAGTTTTTGGAAATTTCGAAAAATTGTTAGTATTCGGAATTGGTCGAAACAGAGGTCAGATTTGGATTCAACGGCCCCGAAACCCCTATTTTGGAGACATTAGAAACTCAGAAACGTCCAGTGTCGAAAAGTCCAGTGTCGAAATGTCCAGTGTCGAAATTCGTTTTCTTCACTAACGGACATTTTGTCCGATTTGGCTTACCGAACCTTTTGTCGTTTTCCTCACTAACTGACATTTTGTCCGATTTGGCTTACCGAACCTTTTGTCGTTTTCCTCACTAACTGACATTTTGTCCAATTTGGCTTTTTTGTCGTTTTCCTCACTAACGGACATTTTGTCCGATTTGGCTTACCGAACCTTTTGTCGTTTTCCTCACTAACTGACATTTTGTCCAATTTGGCTTTTTTGTCGTTTTCCTCACTAACGGACATTTTGTCCGATTTGGCTTACCGAACCTTTTGTCGTTTTCCTCACTAACTGACATTTTGTCCAATTTGGCTTTTTTGTCGTTTTCCTCACTAACGGACATTTTGTCCGATTTGGCTTACCGGACCCTTTGTCGTTTTTCTGACTACCGGACTAATTGTCGTTAGGAAATAATTGTTTAGACACCCCGTGATTACCTAAGAATAAAAAAATTGCAATCACTATCAGGCATTACGATTCAAATTCCGACTTTTTCTTAAAACAAAAACAAAAAAAATGTTTGAAGCATTTATTCCGTCCGTCCAATTCAAATGGGCATTTTCGGTTCGTTGGAAGTGCCGTCGCCACCAATTTGTTTCGTAAATTTGTAGGCACGGAACACAATCGAGTACACCCAACACCAAAAAGCAAGAAAAGCAATCATCAAAAGTATATAGAATGCAAATTCGCCTGTTGGTGAACTGACGAGCTGTTCATATTCTTTGGGTGAAACGCCAAACATTACTTAATAAAAAATCAATTTTTTTTTTAAATTAAAAAATAAATATAAAAAGGTTTTATCTAATCATTTTGTCACTGTTCGATTTCATTTGTTTTCAAACCCAAGACCCGCCGAATTCGAACAATTTTTGGAAAAATCAAAAATTTACAAAAATCAATTTACGGCCCTCGAAAACTTCAAAACGCATGAATTCGATTGTTATTTACTTGCCTTTAGTTGTAATTGTGATTTTTGAAGATTTTGAGGCTAAAAATAGACTTTTTGAGATTTTTAAAAAATTGTTCGAATTTGGTACACGGAGTTCGAGATTAGTCTAAAAGAAGGTCAACCTTTAAAACTCGATGACGAAATGATCAGTGACAAAACAACCGGCCATTTATAAAAAAATACCATAAATTGAATCGGGTGCTTTAAACATCAGAATGCGCTGCAGTACCAAAAATAAAATTTCGCAAAATGTGTACACCGTCGAAAGTGCCTATATTTTTAAATAATTAATTATTCATTCAGAGAAAACGCTTTAAAGTCCTTACAAATAAGGACAGAAAGGGCAAATACATTCGATGGGACCGTTTCCCAAAAATATGTCCACACAAAATTGGTAGCCAACAAAGCATTGACACCAAAACGTTCTGAAATTTGTAACATTTAAAATTACATTTAAATTTAATAAATATAATTTTTAAAGTTTTTACCACAGAATAGAAGATTGTCTTCGCGGTTAAACCAGTTGAAATGAACAAATGTCCGGCGATTAGGCCTCCGAGAATGTTCAGAACCGTAAAAATCCATGACATTTTATAAGCTCCCTAAAATTGCATTTGCTTAAAAGAAGCTCCGCCTAATTTGGGCTAATAAATTAAAAGTTTACCTCTGTTACATGACATCCACAACAGCACATCCATTTGTCAACAGAACGTGCCATTTTTAAGCTTAAAAGTCTTTTAAAACATTATTTTAACAAATTTTAATGAGCTAAATTAGAGCACTCAACAAATGAATGTTTTGGAGAAACCTAGGACAAAATCCGATTGACTTGAGCTTATCAATTATTTAATTGATCACGCAGTGTTTTGATGGAAGAAAACTTTTGATTTTATGGAGAATATGCGATGGCGCCGTCAAATTTTTCAAAATTTTTTTGGTACGTTTTTGTTAAAAACAACGTAAAATTTATACATTATTTTATGGTTTTAAAACAATGTTATGATTTAGAGAAATTTCTCCCAGCAGCGCCTCAGTCAGTCGAGAAAGGGAATGGTTTTACTTATTTAATAATAATTACCAGCAGCATATGGCCCCAAAACCGCGCGGGTACGGCGCGGCCAAAAAGGGCGCGGGTACCCATACCTATTGGAGGGGTCAGATCCTTTGATCTTGCCGCCCAAGCCAAAACCTATTGGAGGGGTCGGGGTCTTTGATCTTGAAGCCAAAACCTATTGGGTCTTTTGATCTTGCCGCCCTAAGCCAAAACCTATGGGAGGGCTCAGAGGCGTTGAACTTACCGCCACCAGACCAAAAGCTGGCATCGTCCGGCCGTCCGGGTACCGACCGCCCTTTGATCATGCCGCCTTCTACCTGATCCCAAAAGCGAGACATTTCAGTCCCAACCAAAACATCGCGGGGTTAGCGGATTAACACGCAACCCAAAGGAGCCAGAGGGTTGTGTGAGATGCCATAGTATGACTCTGTTATGACAAAATTATGACAATAATATGACAATAACGACTATGATGAGGATGACATCGATTGTTAATGATGATTAAGCAATTCTCTTTTGTTGCCCGTACTATCATAAGAGGTCTACAAAATCTATCTAGTCTGTGAATTTGGAACTGTTTTTTACAAACGATATACCATTTGAAAGAGGGGATTTTTCTGCACAAAATTACTTCACAAATATTTTTTTAAGGACCGGTGAACGATACTATGTGCTCTCAATGTAATAAGGCTATTGGTAGTAAAAAAATCAAAGTAATCCATCAATTTAACCGAGATCCAAGCCTATTGGATGTTTTACAAAAAATGCCCGGATTACACACAACTACAAACTAAAAGCTTAATTAAATTAGTCCCCAAAACCCATTGGGCCCATTGCCAAATCAATTTTTCCCCCCCCCCCCCCCGCCACTCAAGGTCATTTCGGCACCTGTCAATCAAACTTTCGCCGCGCACCAAAAATTTTCCCTCTCACCTGTCAATCAAACTTTCTCCGCGCACCAAAAATTTCCGGCTGACCTGTCAATCAAACTTCCGCCGCTCAAAATTTGCAACATGGAAAATCGATTTCACTGTTGTGACATTTTTAAATAGGGCATAATGTGATAATACATTTCGTTAATTTCTTCAATATTTTTTCCACCCGTTATTACCACTTTGCCCGTCCAAAAAATTAAGGCAATCAATCTTTTTCCTCTTTTGAGTTTAGACCACAAAAAATTTCAGGCTCATAAAAAACCTATTGAAAAGGACTAACCTTTGATCTTGCCGCCCAAGCCAAAACCTTTTGAGAGGTTCAACTCTTTGATCATGCCGCCCAAGCCAAAACCTATTGGAGAGGTCGGGTCCTTTGAACTTACCGCCACTAAACCCAAACCTATTGGGTCTTTTGAACATCCCGCCTTCTATCTGGCACAAATGCGAGCGGTTTGCGGTCAATTCAGTCCCAACCAAACCGCGCGGAGTTAAACACCCCTACTTTTTTATGGGGGCCCCAGAACCTATTGGGCCCATTGCCAAATTTAATTTCCCTCCCCCCTCCCTCAAGGTCATTAGGGCACCTGTCAATCAAAACTTTTTCCGCGCACCAAAAAATTTTGACGGGTCACCTGTCAATTAAACTTCCGCCGCTCAAAAGTTGCAACAAAAACATTTGGAAAATCGATTTGACTTTTGTGACATTTTTAAATAAGGCATAATGTGATAGTACATTTCGTTAATTTCTTCAATATTTTTTCCTCCCGTAATTACCAATTTTCCTGTCCAAAAAATTGGTCGTCAACCTTTTTCCCTTTTTGTAGCTTAGACCACAAAAAATTGCAGGCTCATAAAAAAACAAATAAAAAATTTTGGTGTTTCGATGTTGAAGTGAAAAGAGTGAAACGAACAAATGGGTGAAAAGGGAGAAACACAATTAGGTGAAAAGGGTGAACACAAAATAGGTGAAAAGAGGTGAAATCGGGTGAAATTTCACCTAAAAGTATATAGGACATGTGTTTTATGGGGGTAGTATGCATAAATAAAATGTCAAACTTAAACAGAGGAAATTTTGTACTGGTTAACCAAAACGAAAGTCTACCACTGTCATCTTCCACTCCCGCTCAACACTAAATTAAATTTATAATCCCCACAGAAAATTGACCACCAAAACAAACACATTTAAACTTTTCATTATCCGCCCGCTAAAAAAAAAAAAAGACTGCAGGGATGCATATTTACCAATCGAAAAAGAACTTGTTAATTTTAAGGAAAAAATAAAAATTTAAAATATGGGAAAAAGTAGTGTTTGTTGAAAACAAAGAAAAAAATTACAACACGAAACGTTCAAATAACTTCAAGTTATAAGTATTATAAGGAGGTTGACAAATATGAGAGGAGTGGTAAAACACGGTGCTGAATTTTGAGAATTATTATCAAAATTATGAGAAATTATGGTCGGAAAAATTAAATTTGATTCTAAATTGATGGTCTGAAATGAGAATAGAATGACAAATATGAAAAACAGTAGAAGTAAACCGAGAATGACAGTCAAAAGTGTGAGAATATTAGGGGAAAAAGCTGAACCATTTGAAACCTATAAAAGCAAATTCAAATACCAAAACATTATGAAATGTATCAATTTAGTCATCAAGTAAGCGATAATACAGCATTTCTGAAAAAGCTAGCTTCCAACAGTTCAGACCGAAAGAAGAACGAATTAATCGATTCTGCAACTACCGATCAAATTTTGGCAATTGTTGAAATTTGTGTAAACATTTTGAGTTTTAATTTCAAACTTAATAAAAGACAGAAACAAAGACTTGTTCAGTACGCAGATTTTTACCGGACTATTGCCAGATCCCGTTCAGAAAAAACAGCAAGAAAGGCGATACAGCAGGGAAGCGGAATAGCATTAGGAGCGATTTTAGTCCCGATTTTAAGCGTTCTAGCTCAACATTTGTTAGAAAAAATTATATGATGAAGTTTGCAAAGAAAATGACAATGGTCCCGGAGGCGGAATACCATGCATTATTAAATTCGCTCAGGGGCGGAGACTATTTGCAAAATGAAAAGGCCATGTTGGATGCAAAGATTATGCAAAATTTACAAGATCCGACAATAAGTGAAGATCTTAAAGCGAGTAGGCATAGTTGGCTCTATAAGGAGCGAAGAATGATAAAAGGAATGGTTGATAATAGACCGCAAAAAGTTGTGATTGTTAACCAAAACCCGGCACCTAATGTTGCACCATATTTGGGGGTTAGTCAGACGAATACCCAGGCAACCGAGGAGCCAAGAAAATTTATAGTGCCTACAAAAAGGCTCAGAAGAGAAGAAAACGAAAGTGAAGAAGTTGATAAAAACTTGAGAGATGAAAATACGAGGGAGTTTATCCAATCTTCATTAATTGAAGAGGAAATTCCATCCGAATTACAGTCCCCAGTTTCTTCAGAAACATCATCGATTTTTCAAACACCCGAAAAATTGCGCAGTACTACGATCTTTCACCCAAAATTGTTGGGGGATCTTTTTAATTATGTATCTAAAAACAAGGATACATTTAAAATAACGGCAATGGGGAAAGTTCAATCTAATAAAAATCTGCCAATTGATGATAGTAATTATAAAAACATCTTGAGATATCTCTCTGGAGAAGAGGGCGACACACCCCGAGGAGCGAAATTTCTAAAAGATCGGCTCTTAAAAGATGCGACAATACGAGAAATGGTTGACAGGTCAAGCGCTATGTGGGGAAAAGGTAAAAACGTTTTTATTAAAGACAACCCTATAAAAACTACCGGAACATTGCAGCAGAAGAAAAAACCATTTAAGCCACATTATGGGCAAGGCTATAGATAAGATGTTTAAAAAAGTTTAATATAATTTTGAATCTCCAACTTATAGCAGTTGCAAGGACTTTTAATTAGAGAAATTATAAACCCTGGAGTATAAAAAAGGAGCTCGAGACTATCTTGCTAGGCGGGAAGGATATTTTGATAGCGTTAATTTAATTAAAGATTCCGATTTTATGCGAATTAATTTAATTCATTTTCAATTTGCAATAAAATTGGGTCTGGGGCGTGATTGTGGTTTCGCGTAAGAATAAATTTCTCATCCCCCTCGAACCCCCACCCCTCACAACCATATCTAAACCATTCACACTTCCACCATGTCTTGAATTTTGTTGACTTATGTTTATAATATCGATAACCATCGCAAAATTTCCCCTTTCCATCTTTTATTGTGTTTAATTTTGACATTTTTTTTTATTTTGCATATTACCCTCTAAAACACGTGCCCTATATACTTTTTGGTGAACTTTCACCAGATTTCACCTTTTTCACCTATTTGAATTTCACCTTTATACCATTTGAGGTTCATCCTTTTGTGTTTCACACTCATACCATTTTTTGATATAACTAACGCTGGCCATACACGTAAGGTAAGCTATAGAAAGTATTTATTAGATGGGCTAGGAAAGGGTATTATTAAGGTCCCATACCGATGTTCGGATCCCGTTAGCTGATTCCAAACATTAGGCTGGACTAGGGATATGTCGAGTTTAATGCCACCCCATGCATCAGGTTTTTAATTCTGGCCTCGACTAGGGGCATCAATGAAGTTGCTTCAAAGTATCAGACACGCTCCAAACCAATACGTGGTTTTATCTCCTGCCGGCAATCTTCTGGGGCTCCTCTTAAGCCTCTTCGACTAGAATTTAATCATATTTTAACTCCGTAATCATGGCGATTTATTTTAAACCAAAATGATTTTTAGCATAATATAGAACTTAATAATTTATCATTTCTGGTTTTATTAAATCCATATTTATTTATTTTTATTTTATAGCCATTTCGTTAATCGATATTATAAACATAAGTCAACAAAATTCAAGACATGGTGGAAGTGTGAATGGTTTAGATATGGTTGTGAGGGGTGGGGGTTCGAGGGGGATGAGAAATTTATTCTTACGCGAAACCACAATCACGCCCCAGACCCAATTTTATTGCAAATTGAAAATGAATTAAATTAATTCGCATAAAATCGGAATCTTTAATTAAATTAACGCTATCAAAATATCCTTCCCGCCTAGCAAGATAGTCTCGAGCTCCTTTTTTATACTCCAGGGTTTATAATTTCTCTAATTAAAAGTCCTTGCAACTGCTATAAGTTGGAGATTCAAAATTATATTAAACTTTTTTAAACATCTTATCTATAGCCTTGCCCATAATGTTGGCTTAAATGGTTTTTTCTTCTGCTGCAATGTTCCGGTAGTTTTTATAGGGTTGTCTTTAATAAAAACGTTTTTACCTTTTCCCCACATAGCGCTTGACCTGTCAACCATTTCTCGTATTGTCGCATCTTTTAAGAGCCGATCTTTTAGAAATTTCGCTCCTCGGGGTGTGTCGCCCTCTTCTCCAGAGAGATATCTCAAGATGTTTTTATAATTACTATCATCAATTGGCAGATTTTTATTAGATTGAACTTTCCCCATTGCCGTTATTTTAAATGTATCCTTGTTTTTAGATACATAATTAAAAAGATCCCCCAACAATTTTGGGTGAAAGATCGTAGTACTGCGCAATTTTTCGGGTGTTTGAAAAATCGATGATGTTTCTGAAGAAACTGGGGACTGTAATTCGGATGGAATTTCCTCTTCAATTAATGAAGATTGGATAAACTCCCTCGTATTTTCATCTCTCAAGTTTTTATCAACTTCTTCACTTTCGTTTTCTTCTCTTCTGAGCCTTTTTGTAGGCACTATAAATTTTCTTGGCTCCTCGGTTGCCTGGGTATTCGTCTGACTAACCCCCAAATATGGTGCAACATTAGGTGCCGGGTTTTGGTTAACAATCACAACTTTTTGCGGTCTATTATCAACCATTCCTTTTATCATTCTTCGCTCCTTATAGAGCCAACTATGCCTACTCGCTTTAAGATCTTCACTTATTGTCGGATCTTGTAAATTTTGCATAATCTTTGCATCCAACATGGCCTTTTCATTTTGCAAATAGTCTCCGCCCCTGAGCGAATTTAATAATGCATGGTATTCCGCCTCCGGGACCATTGTCATTTTCTTTGCAAACTTCATCATATAATTTTTTCTAACAAATGTTGAGCTAGAACGCTTAAAATCGGGACTAAAATCGCTCCTAATGCTATTCCGCTTCCCTGCTGTATCGCCTTTCTTGCTGTTTTTTCTGAACGGGATCTGGCAATAGTCCGGTAAAAATCTGCGTACTGAACAAGTCTTTGTTTCTGTCTTTTATTAAGTTTGAAATTAAAACTCAAAATGTTTACACAAATTTCAACAATTGCCAAAATTTGATCGGTAGTTGCAGAATCGATTAATTCGTTCTTCTTTCGGTCTGAACTGTTGGAAGCTAGCTTTTTCAGAAATGCTGTATTATCGCTTACTTGATGACTAAATTGATACATTTCATAATGTTTTGGTATTTGAATTTGCTTTTATAGGTTTCAAATGGTTCAGCTTTTTCCCCTAATATTCTCACACTTTTGACTGTCATTCTCGGTTTACTTCTACTGTTTTTCATATTTGTCATTCTATTCTCATTTCAGACCATCAATTTAGAATCAAATTTAATTTTTCCGACCATAATTTCTCATAATTTTGATAATAATTCTCAAAATTCAGCACCGTGTTTTACCACTCCTCTCATATTTGTCAACCTCCTTATAATACTTATAACTTGAAGTTATTTGAACGTTTCGTGTTGTAATTTTTTTCTTTGTTTTCAACAAACACTACTTTTTCCCATATTTTAAATTTTTATTTTTTCCTTAAAATTAACAAGTTCTTTTTCGATTGGTAAATATGCATCCCTGCAGTCTTTTTTTTTTTTTAGCGGGCGGATAATGAAAAGTTTAAATGTGTTTGTTTTGGTGGTCAATTTTCTGTGGGGATTATAAATTTAATTTAGTGTTGAGCGGGAGTGGAAGATGACAGTGGTAGACTTTCGTTTTGGTTAACCAGTACAAAATTTCCTCTGTTTAAGTTTGACATTTTATTTATGCATACTACCCCCATAAAACACATGTCCTATATACTTTTAGGTGAAATTTCACCCGATTTCACCTCTTTTCACCTATTTTGTGTTCACCCTTTTCACCTAATTGTGTTTCTCCCTTTTCACCCATTTGTTCGTTTCACTCTTTTCACTTCAACATCGAAACACCAAAATTTTTTATTTGTTTTTTTATGAGCCTGCAATTTTTTGTGGTCTAAGCTACAAAAAGGGAAAAAGGTTGACGACCAATTTTTTGGACAGGAAAATTGGTAATTACGGGAGGAAAAAATATTGAAGAAATTAACGAAATGTACTATCACATTATGCCTTATTTAAAAATGTCACAAAAGTCAAATCGATTTTCCAAATGTTTTTGTTGCAACTTTTGAGCGGCGGAAGTTTAATTGACAGGTGACCCGTCAAAATTTTTTGGTGCGCGGAAAAAGTTTTGATTGACAGGTGCCCTAATGACCTTGAGGGAGGGGGGAGGGAAATTAAATTTGGCAATGGGCCCAATAGGTTCTGGGGCCCCCATAAAAAAGTAGGGGTGTTTAACTCCGCGCGGTTTGGTTGGGACTGAATTGACCGCAAACCGCTCGCATTTGTGCCAGATAGAAGGCGGGATGTTCAAAAGACCCAATAGGTTTGGGTTTAGTGGCGGTAAGTTCAAAGGACCCGACCTCTCCAATAGGTTTTGGCTTGGGGCGGCATGATCAAAGAGTTGAACCTCTCAAAAGGTTTTGGCTTGGGCGGCAAGATCAAAGGTTAGTCCTTTTCAATAGGTTTTTTATGAGCCTGAAATTTTTTGTGGTCTAAACTCAAAAGAGGAAAAAGATTGATTGCCTTAATTTTTTGGACGGGCAAAGTGGTAATAACGGGTGGAAAAAATATTGAAGAAATTAACGAAATGTATTATATGCCTTATTTAAAAATGTCACAACAGTGAAATCGATTTTCCAAATGTTTTTGTTGCAAATTTTGAGCGGCGGAAGTTTGATTGACAGGTCAATCGGAAATTTTTGGTGCGCGGAGAAAGTTTGATTGACAGGTGAGGGGGAAAATTTTTGGTGCACGGAGAAAGTTTGATTGACAGGTGCCGAAATGACCTTGAGTGGCGGGGGGGGGGGGGAAAATTGATTTGGCAATGGGCCAAATGGGTTTTGGGGACTAATTTAATTAAGCTTTTAGTTTGTAGTTGTGTGTAATCCGGGCATTTTTTGTAAAACATCCAATAGGCTTGGATCTCGGTTAAATTGATGGATTACTTTGATTTTTTACTACCAATAGCCTTATTACATTGCGAGCACATAGTATCGTTCACCGGTCCTTAAAAAAATATTTGTGAAGTAATTTTGTGCAGAAAAATCCCCTCTTTCAAATGGTATATCGTTTGTAAAAAACAGTTCCAAATTCACAGACTAGATAGATTTTGTAGACCTCTTATGATAGTACGGGCAACAAAAGAGAATTGCTTAATCATCATTAACAATCGATGTCATCCTCATCATAGTCGTTATTGTCATATTATTGTCATAATTTTGTCATAACAGAGTCATACTATGGCATCTCACACAACCCTCTGGCTCCTTTGGGTTGCGTGTTAATCCGCTAACCCCGCGATGTTTTGGTTGGGACTGAAATGTCTCGCTTTTGGGATCAGGTAGAAGGCGGCATGATCAAAGGGCGGTCGGTACCCGGACGGCCGGACGATGCCAGCTTTTGGTCTGGTGGCGGTAAGTTCAACGCCTCTGAGCCCTCCCATAGGTTTTGGCTTAGGGCGGCAAGATCAAAAGACCCAATAGGTTTTGGCTTCAAGATCAAAGACCCCGACCCCTCCAATAGGTTTTGGCTTGGGCGGCAAGATCAAAGGATCTGACCCCTCCAATAGGTATGGGTACCCGCGCCCTTTTTGGCCGCGCCGTACCCGCGCGGTTTTGGGGCCATATGCTGCTATTACCTAAATACTAAATGATCAAAGTGATGAATCAGATTTCCAATCACTTTTCACATTTTTATGGGCAATTCGACGAATGGAATGGGACGGACGGACAAGTTTCAATTTTTGTATTTCTTTGCAAGTTGCGACGCGACGTTCGTTTTCCCGTCAAATAAACAAAAAAAAATTTTTGTTAATTGGGCGAAAGTGATCGCGGTAGGTAATCAGCTCGTGGAATGCACAGAAATTACATTTTCAGTTAAAACCATGGTTTTCGTGCATGACTCGACAAAATAAAGATGCAGAAAAAATTGTTACAGTGGTGTGCAAAAGTAAAGCGACAATTTTTTTTGTTTGTTTAAACGCGCTATAACAAACTAAAAGCATTGTGAGACAACGGTTCAGGAGCTTTTTTGTAGCATTTTTTGTGCGTGCTGGGGCGTTTCGTAAAAACTGCAAATGGGGCGCTTTTCAAAAGTTTTTTGTTATAACTTCTTTTAAAGCTATCCAAATCAAACATTTTTAGTATTACTCGAAAGCTTAGGAGGAGGAGAAGCTATTAGCAAGCAAAAGCTAAGCGATTGGCCAAATCTCAAAAAAGTTATGCCCAATTTTGGCCAAAAGAAGCGTTTTCTGGCAATAACTTTTTTGAGATTTGTCCAATAGCTTAGCTTTTGCCTTTGTAAGCTTCTACTCACTGCATACTTTCGAAGGATATCAAAATTGTTTGATTTGGTTAGCTTTAAAAGAAGTTATCCCTAACCAACAATGAAATGCCCGATTCAAAAATTTCCACCCTTTTTTTGGGTCACAAAACCACCGTCACTCAGACACTAAAAAAATTCCGGTAACCAAAAAACGCATTAAGATCCAAATAAATTATGTAGGGGCATGGGACAACTAAGGACCTCAAACGTAGTGGAAGACCCCGGCCACTGAACACCTCCTTGACCCGTTAGATCATCAAGTTGGGGGTGGACCAAAATCCAAGCATTTCAATGCGTAAAATGGCCAAGATACGGACCTGGTGAGAGACACAGTCAAACGAAACGCCGTAGGCGAGCTGGGAGTTAGGCCTTGCAAACTGCAAAAGCACAACTTCCGATTGAACCAATGAAAAAAGTTAGGATTCAAAGAATTCGGCTGGTCCTCCTGCGGCACGCAGCTCAGGACAAACTTTTTACGGGCAAAAAATTCATAGCGAAGTGGCACACAACCACCAAAATGACAAAATATGGCTCCAGAATCTCCTCTTTCCAATGCCATTGGACTCATTCCCTTCACCCCTCTTCTCTTTTGGGTTGGGGAGGAATTACCCAATTCTTTGATTTTTGTGGAAAATTGGGTCAAAATCACTAAAAACTAATACATGGAGGAAATTCTTAAATGCGTCATGAAGCCTTGGATAGTTAGCCATTTCGGCAATAGGGAATGGATTTTCCAACAAGACTCCGCTCCGGCCCACCGGGCAAAAGAAACCCAGGACTGCTGCAGGTCCAATTTCCCGGTTTTATCGGTGCTAAGGAATTTTCCCCGTACTCTCCTGACTTAACCCCATAAATTATTGGCAAATTTGGAGTCAAGGGCCTATGCCAAGCCCCACGAAAATTTGGAGGCGCTTTGACGTTCCATTCCCCGGGAATGAGAAAAAATATTGCCAAATTAAAAAATTATGAATGGTTGTAAAAACTTGATGAAAACGACCGCTGTGATCTAATATGATTTCGTGCTTTTCAGAGGGAGGCCGGTAAATTGCTCTTTGGTAAATTGCTCTCCGACCATTTTTGGAAAATTGCTCAGTGAACGTCCCCAGTCAACAGACAATTCAGTCCCGGGTCTGTAACTCTCCAGGGAATGGTTGCCCAACAAAAATTTTAACAGAAGACAACTGTGCTCAGGACCCCGGCAAGGGTCACGGTCTTTGAAGCCAATGAATACGCGATTCCACTGATGACGCCAATCCCACTCAACAGCCTCCTTTTCCCAATTGGCCCATTTCACATCGTCACGCTCAATTGGACAACGAACCAACAACATAAGCCATGGTCTAAGGCGTCGCCACACCAATCGCTCTCCCGTCAAATTGTTCTTCACTTCGAATGGCACTGGCACAACATCAAAAGAACAATACCAAAGGATGATGAAATTGACCGGATTGGTCGAATTGACAAATTCCTTAAAGAGGAATAAAGGAATAAAAAATAGAGAGTCCAATAAAACAAATTCAAAAGCTTACCAGTTTGAGTCCTTCAATGCGTTCCAAACGAAATTGGCAGGATTTCAACACCTTCGGAAGTCCAAGGCGTGGGCAACTATTTGGCCAAAGCTTGTTTAGAAGAAGCGCCGGCAGGTCCCCGACTGTGTTAATAATTTTTTCTGACTGACTTTCTCTGAACATTTACGGTCTAGTAAACAATTCCAAAAATTTTTTTTAATTTCCCAGTTTAAAAAAAAATTTAGATGACAATTACAAGTTTTCATTTCATTTTTTGATTGTACAAATTCGCTGACTAAAAAATATAAAACTTTGTTCAAAGTTGAGCGAAATCCAAGGACGCTCAAAAATTTGGCCAAACCCCAATTTTTGCTTTTTTCAATCTTGAGTTAAAATGTTTAAAAATTCTGCTCCCAAAAAATTGCGTATTTGTAAAATTTTGGTTGCAAATCTTTTAACAAATTGAGTCAAAAATTTAAAATTTTCTCGGCGGCGCCTTTCGGAACTGTCGACCCCCCCCCCAGATTAAAGCAAAGTTCTCAAAAACCTTTAATGCTGACCAATTAGACAGGAGTTGAAAGTTAATAATTATTCATATCGGAGTGAAGCACAAATAAGATAGAAAAACCATTTTTTATTATTCGGATTTCGGATTCCGGAAAAATTATGGATTTTCGTGAATTCGGATTTAAAATCCTTTCGAATTTTTGGTTTTCCGGAATTTCGGAATTCGAATTCCGGATTGGCGATTAGTGGAGGAATGGGCGAAAGAAAGAGCAGCAGGACTTTTTCAAAATAAATCAGTACGCCGAGCTGAAATCTCAGTTACGCGCCGTTTGACCAATAAATACGATTTTATTTGTGGTTTTTCACGAAGATTTTAGGTCGCTCCAAAAAAAGTTCGTTTTCTGAGCATTTTGCCCCAGGAAAAGTGATTTTTTTTTATTTCGCCTTTTAACCACCGAAGCACTCATTTTCCCTTAGGCATATTTTTTTGTCGTCGTCTGACAATTTTATGTGTCCTTTTTATTCGTCCATTTAATTATTTTCCGTTTTGCCTGCTGGACAAAATATATTTGTTTGTACAAATTGTGGGAGTAATTTTCGATTTTGGAGAGGCAAATTCACATTTTAAAAAGGCAAAGCGCGCTGACAAATGAGCATTGTAAATTTAATTTTACAATCGCCTTTAATTTGTGCTCTTCGGTGGATCAAATTGTAAATGTAAAAAATAGAACTTTTTTAGAAAGCATTTTTTTCGAGAGTGGGAATTCAAAAGGAGAGCGGGGGGAATCCCGTACATCCCGCGGGAATCTCGCTCCCGCTCGAAAAGAATTTCGAGAATTCATTCTTTGCTTTTATGTTAAAAATAGTCTGTTTTAATTCACTTTTTAATTAAGCGTTGTGCTTCAATCTATGGCCTCATTTGCAGCGGAAAATATTGTTGGCAAATGCTTTGTTAGTTTTGTTTTAGTGAAAAATTTATTAAAATTCCCCCAATATTTTTGTTGTTCAACAATTCCTTTTTGCCACTTACAGAATGACAAATGTCATATTAAGCAAATTGGCGAGGGCGGTTTTGGTTATGTATACCTTTGCGAGAATAAATATGCAAGGAGTCAACGCTACGCGCTCAAAATGATCCCGGTCAGTTCGAAAATGCTCGTCTTTTTTAGAGATTTGGGTAAATACTTTTGTTTTGCAACATTTGTAATTTTTGATCAATTTATGATCAAATTTGTTAAATCTTTAAAAAAATCTGAACCGTTGGGACCATTCCAATACTAAAAAGCTTCAAAAATCCATATTTTTAAATTTTGTTGCACATTTCAAAACACCGGCACCACCGACCCCCCCCCCCCCTCCCCCTGCAATGTAAAAATCCGAAAAATTTTATTTTTAAGCTAGAGCCCACCAAAAAGCCGAAATTAAAGCTGTGAATTCAATTTTCGAATTTTTAATTAATTTTTCCTAAAAAAATTAATTAAAAAATTGTACGGCGCCTATCAATGAATGCCCTGCTTAAATTTGTTCAGATGCCTGAGGTTGGACGGCACCACTCGGTGGACCCGAAGGCTGAAATTGAAATTCACCGGCGCCTGGCCAAGGCGAAGGGACGCCGTTTCGTAAAGATTTTGGACGACTTTATACTGGACGGTGCGGTGTTCATTGTAATGGAATACTGCGAGGAGGGCAGTCTGGAGGACTTTGTCATCCGGAACAGGGGGGCGCCCATGGAAATTTTGTTGGGTAAGGTTTGAAAAAAATTTTTAAAAAATCCCAAATTAAATCGAATTGGTTAGAGCGTTTTTGAACCCCGGAGTCTAGAAATTATTGCAATTTATCGCTTTCATGAGGTCGTCGTCCGTCATCTCCAGGAGTTCCAGTTCCGGGAAAAAAATGTTTTGAAAACTCCGTGACCAAAAATCCGAAAGTTTGGAGTGCAGACACTTTTACAAATCGATTGACAGATTATGTAATATTTTGTTTCAGCAACCGATGTACTGCTTCAACACGTCGATGCGCTGAAGCTGATGCACACCAACAAGATCATGCATCGCGATTTGACGGCCGGCAACGTCTTGATCAAGGAGATATCCCATGGCCAAGACGGTGTTGTCAAAACGGCTCCATGTGGTATAAAATTTTAAACTAATTTTCAAGAAAAAAATTTGTTGCAAAAAAAAATTTTTAGAAAGTCACCGACTTTGGGTTGTCCAAGCGCGATGTTCAAGGCCAACTACGTACTATGCTTGGCACACCGGCTTTCATGGCACCGTAATTTTTTTTTGGTTGTAATAGTAAATTATTACATTTAAACGCAAAATAAATTTATTGTAGTTATTATATTAAAATAATTAATAAGGAAATCAACGACAATTAGAATTCTTTCCACATATAAATATTAATTAAAAAATATTTTTTTTAAAAATCGTTTACGTTTACAAAACTGTGTTGGTTTGCTTTCTCATCATTTCCGTACATGCCGACCACCAAACAAAGCGTAAAATCATCACCACCGCGAGCACACGCGATTGGAGTTGCTGGAAAATGCACACAAAATTTGTTTGTCTGGCGCAGCTTTTTCGTCAAATAAATTGCCCCCGGGGCAACTTTTTTCGTCAAATAAATTGCCCCCGGGGCAACTTTTTTCGTCAAGTAAATTCCCTCTTACCTGGATGGGCGTGTAAACGTTGCGCACAAAAAATGCCTCGCCCCCGGGCACAGATGCATGCCCCGGTCGGTCAGCGTGCAGTCGTCGTGCATTTTTTAAAAACAAAAAAATCTAAAAAAAAATTAAAACTAATTAAAATCTATCATTATAAAAAAAGTGCAGAATTATTTATTTTCCAATCTTTGTTTTTAACTTTTATATGTACCGTTTTAAACTCGCGCAATTCTTTCAATGGACTGTTTGAAAACATTCAAAAGTTCGGAATTAAATTGCCTTTAAACATTTTTAAACTTTTTGGCAGTAAACATTTTTGCCCGAATTGGTAAAATAAAAGTGTAATTTTCTGTGATCAATCACTTTTGCCCAATTTTTAAATTTGTGTATTTTTTGACGAAAAAACGAACGTCGCGCGACTCGCAAAAAACCAAATTTAATTGTCTGGCCCATTCCATTATTCGTCGACTTGCCCATAACAAAAATTGTGAAAAGTGATTGGAATTTGTCTGATTAATCACTTTGATCATTTACCGCCCATTTCGAAGTTAATTAGCCAATTCTTCTCTTGACTGACAGAACGAAAAAAAATGTTTCCGCCTTTTGTCAATGGTGTCATTTTTATTTTACTCAATTTTATTTAATTATTGAAATGATATTGCGTGAACCTTTGTCATAATAAATTTGCTTTAAATTTTAATAGATTTTTATGCTTAAAATGGCGCGTTCTGACGACAACTGGATGTGCTGCTATGGATGTCATGTAACAGAGGTCAATTTTAGTAATTAATTAGTTTAGAACATAATTAACTCTGAAATGGCGGTGCTTCTTTTAAACAAATGCAATTTAGGGAGCTTATAAAATGGCGTGGATTTTTACAATTGTGAACATTTTCGGAGGCCTAATCATCGTACTTTCGTTCATTTCAACTGGTTTAAACGCGAAGATAATCTTCTATTCTGTGGTAAAACATTTTAAAATTTATATATTTTTAAGATAGATTAAATTTAAATAATATTTAAAATAACGCAAATTTCAGACCACATTGGTCTCATTGCTCTGCTGGATACCAATTTTGTGTGGGCATATTTGTGGGAAACGGTCCCATCGAATGTATTTGCCATTTCTGGTCTTATTTGTAAGGACTTTAAAGCTTAATGTCTTAATGAAATGCTAATTATAAGGCAATTTCGACGGTGTACGCATTTTTCGCAATTTTATTTTTACTGCAACGCATTTTGATGTTTAAATCGCCGGATTCAATTTATGGTATTTTTTTATATTTATTTTTAATAAAAACAATTCTTTTTTGTTTAGTAATGTTTGGCCTTTCACTCCAAGAATATGATAACATAATCGTCGAATCTTCAACCGTCGGATTAGCATTCTTTACACTTTATATGATTGTTATCTTTGGTTTCTGGTGTTGGGTGTACTCGATTGTGTTCCGTGCCTACAAATTTACAAAACAAATTGGTGGCGATGGCACTTCCAACGAAACGAAAATGCCCGATGGGAAAATGGCGAAATATTGATTTATATTTACTAAAGAGTCGCTCTAATACAAAAATTTTTTTAAATGAATGTTATTTCTGGGCTCTTTCGCACAAAAAAAAATTTAAAAAAATAGTGCGGGATTCCCGGTCACGTTCCCGCAGAACAGGGCCCGTGCGAATTCCCGCAAGATTTCCGGTCAGGGCTGGGTAAACTTCGGCTTCGAGAGACGCTTAAATTTAAATTCCGCAAAAAATGAATTCAATTTAGTTTACAATCAATGGCATTCAAACTTCATTTGAAAATAATTATGATTTTATTTAGGTATATAAATTTACTTTCCAATCTCTGTTTTTAATTTTTAAACTCGCGCAATTCTTTCAATGGACTGTTTGAAAACATTCAAAAGTTTGGAATTAAATTGCCTTTAAGCATTTTTAAACTTTTTGGCAGTAAACATTTTTGCCCGAATTGGTAAAATAAAAGTGTAATTTTCTGTGATCAATCACTTTTGCCCAATTTTTAAATTTGTGTTTATTTTTTGACGAAAAAACGAACATCGCGCGACTCGCAAAAAACCAAATTTAATTGTCTGGCCCATTCCATTATTCGTCGACTTGCCCATAACAAAAATTGTGAAAAGTGATTTTCGCTTGAATTGGTAAAAAAGAAAAATGTTAATTTTCTGTTGTTTATTCCATCACCGAATTGATTATCTACTGATCACTTTTGCCCAATTTTTAAATTTGTGTTTATTTTTTGACGAAAAAAGGAAAAACAAAATTGAATTTAATTGTCTGGCCCATTCCATTCGTCGACTTGCCCATAACAAAAATTGTGAAAAGTGATTGGAATCTGTCTGATTGATCACTTTGATCATTTACCGCCCATTTCGAAGTTAATTAGCCCATTCTTCTCTTGACTGACAGAACGAAAATAAATGTTTCCGCCTTTTGTCAACGGTGTCGTTTTTATTTTACTCAATTTTATTTAATTATTGAAAATGATAAATTGTGTTGAATCTTTGTTACAAAGTTTTTTTAAAGTTAGCACAACAATTTATGTTCAAATGTAAAAAGATTTTTTTAAATTTTTTTAAGGGTTTACAGGAAATTGGTGTTTAAATTGAATTATTTTAGAATTGAAAATAATATTTTTAAAACTTAAAATGGCGCGTTCTGATGACAAATGGATGTACTGTTGTGGATGTCATGTAACAGAGGTAAATTTATAATTTTAATTAATTTAGTACAAAATTAATCTCTGAAATAGTAACGCTTATAAAACAATACAATTTAGGGAGCCTATAAAATGGCGTGGATTTTTACAATTGTGAACATTTTCGGAGGCCTAATCACCGTACTTTCATTTATTTCAACTGGTTTAAACGCGAAGATAATCTTCTATGCTGTGGTAAAAACATTAAAATTTTTTGTAATTTTAATTTAAATGTTTTTAAAATGTCGCAAATTTCAGAACGGTTTGGTGTCAGTGCTCTCTTGGCTACTAATTTCGTTTGGACACTTTTGTGGCATTCGGTCCCATCGAATGTATTTGCCCTTTCTGTCCTTATTTGTAAGGACTTTAAAAACGTATTCACTGAATGAATATGCTTAATTATTTAAATTTAGGCAATTTCGACGGTATACGTATTTTTCGAAATTTTATTTTTTGTGCTGCAACGTATTCTGATGTTTAAATCGCCGGATTCAATTTATGGTATTTTTATATTTATTTTTAATACAAAAATTGTTTTTTGTTTAGTTATGTTTGGCCTTTCACTCAAAGAATATGAAAATATAATCGTCGGATATACAACAGTCGAATTTGCATTATTTGTACTTTTGATGATTGCTTTGCTTGCTTTTTGGTGTTGGGTGTACTCGATTGTGTTCCGTGCCTACAAATTTACAAAAGAATTTGGCGGCGACGGCACTTTAAACGAACCAAAAATGCCCTATGGAAAAATAACGAAATATTGATTTATATTGACTAACAATTCAAATACATATCGTTTGTATTTTTGTCGTTACTTATTGGTTGCATCGCTGGAAAAATAATCCGGGTTGACGGGCCTAAACCCGGGTTTCTCGTCTTTTGGGGTGCTCATCTACCTCAACTCGAATAGAGCCCGGTCGAGACTACAATCTTGTCTCGAGATCTCGCTCGAAGAAATTTTCCGAGATTTTTCCGAGAATCTCGTCTCGGAGATCTCGAAAAATCTCGGCTCGAGATCTCGCTCGAAGCTCAAGTCCGGGCTCTAAAAAATCAAAGCAATCAATTTTTAAATACTTTCTTTTTATTACATAATTTATGTTAGTAGCGGATTTTAGTTTTTTTATAAATCGGCAAAGTTTTTATAAAACAAGAAAGAAAAAAAGAAAATTTTTTTGTGGTTTAATTTAATTTAAAAATTAAGTTTTAAAATCATCTCAAGTTATTTAAACATAGTTTCAAATTATTTTATTTTGTTTTGAAATAATTAAAAATTTTAGAAGGGAGGGAGGGCATATAGGTACCCGGGTTTTATTTAACCCGGGTTAACTTAACCCGTAGACAAGAACCAGGACACTGATCGGAAGTCCCGACGATCTTTCCTCGCGAAAGGATAATTTTTTAATTCAATAGGAAATAGGGATTAAAATGTTTGATTTAATTTGGTCCGCTCAATTTTATATATGGAAATAAAAATTTTGGGTTTTTATTTAGTTATACTAAATTTATTTTTCAACCTTTTGTTTTTAACATTTAAACTCGCGCGATTCTTTCGATGGAATGTTTGAAAACATTCAAAATTCGGAATTAAATGGTTGCCTTAACACTCTTAAACTCTTTGGCGTAAACATTTCGCCCGAATAAGTAAAAATTAAAGTGTAATTTTCAATGGGGCGAATTACCTATCGATCACTGACAAATAAATTTTTATTATGTGACAAGAAAACGAACGTTGCGCCTCCCAATTAAAAACAAAATTATATATTTGCCCGTCCAATTCCATTATTCGTTGAATTTCTTGTAACAAATATTGTGAAATGATTGGAATCTGATTGACCACTTTGATCATTTACCGTCCATTTGAAATGTATTTAGTAATTATAAATAAGTTCTCAACTGACAGAACGAAAAAAAACTTTTAATTTACTCAATTTTATTTAATTATAGAAAGATAAATTGCGTCATAAAAGCCTTTTTCAAAGGGAATAAAATTGCATATTTACACGAAAAGCTTAACATTCGGCTTCATTCAATTCGCGTTAAGAAATTGGCGTTTAAATTGAATTAATTTCTATTTTTAGAATTAAAAATAATATTTTAAAGATTTTTAAGCTTAAAAATGGCGCGTTCTATTGACAAATGGATGTGCTGTTGTGGATGTCTTGTAACAGAGGTCAATTTATAATTAATTAACACAAATTAAGCGGAAATGGTTCTTTTAAACAATGCAATTTATGCAATTTAGGGAGCATATAAAATGGCGTGGATTTTTACGGTTCTGAACATTCTCGGAGGCCTAATCGGCGCACTTTTGTTCATTTCAAATGGCTTAAATGCGAAAATAATCTTCTATGCGGTGGTAAAACGCTATAAAAATTATATTTATTTTTTGTAATTTTAATTTAAATGTTTTTAAAATGTCGCAATTTCAGAATGTGTTGGTCTCATTGCTCTGTTGGCTACCAATTTTGTGTGGACATATTTTTGGGAAACGATCCCATCGAATGTATTTGCCTTTTCTGTTTTTATTTGTAAGGACTTTAAAGCTTATTGTCCTAATTAAATGCTTAATTATAAAGGCAATTTCGATGGTGTACGCATTTTTCGAAGTTTTATATTTTGTGCTGCAACGTATTCTGATGTTTAAATCGCCGGATTCAATTTATGGTATTTTTATATTTATTTTTAATATAAAAATGTTTTTGTTTAAGTAATGTTTGGCCTTTCACTCAAAGAATATGAAAACATAATCGTCGGATATACAACAGCCGAATTTACATTATTTGTGCTTTTGATGATTGCTTTCCTTGCCTTTTGGTGTTGGGTGTACTCGATTGTGTTCCGTGCCTACAAATTTACAAAACAAATTGGCGACGACGGCACTTCCAACGAAACGAAAATGCCAATTTGAATTGGACAGACGGAATAAATGTTTCAACATTTCTTTTTTTTTTTAATTTTTAATTCTGCGTACGTAAACATAAACAATCTTTTTTTTATCAGCGATTTATTCAACGTTTAATCGACTAATTCATCCCAATTTTCAAGAAATATTCGAATAGAAATGGCAAGAAATAGAAGCTTTCCCCGGCTTAAAATGCTTCCTGATTTCTCTCATTGTTACTAGAGTTGGTCGTGACCGGGATTTTTGAGAAAAATCGGGACCGGGACCGTGAAAGCGGGGATCGGGACCAGCATTTTGAACTGGGAAACGGGAAAAACCGGGACTGGCAATGGGGGAATTTTTTTTTTGTTGTAATGGTCAAGGGTGAAACAATATTGTTTTTTTATTATAAATCAACTTCAATTACCTCATCGTCCATTTTTTTTTGACAATTAGGGGCTGAGAAAATTGTTGAAAATTTTAACGATATTTGTTAAGAAAACTTGGGTTTCTGCATTTTTTGACACTAAAGTAATTAAGATCACTCAACTTTGAACAAAGTTATAAATTTTTTAAATATTCACTTAATTAGTTTTGCTGAGCAAAAAATGAATAATAAAAAATTTTTCGGTGTTTGAATCCAAAAAAGCGGGTTTTCGGTTCGGTTAACCGACTTGTGACCCACCCTACTGGAAACATTTAATATTTGTTGCGAAGTTCTAATCACTGATTCGAATTATTACCTATTGGTTATTTAGTCTACTCCTTTCTGATCGCAAATTTGTTTTCAAACGAATTATGCCACCATTATTGGGTAATAACAAATTTAATTTTTTTAAATTGCGCGCGATTCAAGGATTTTGGCCGTGGTAGAATTGCGCACCAAAAGCAATTCGGACTTATAACATTTTTTGACCTAAACCGATTAGCTCAAACATAACTCCAAATGAAAGCTCTCGATGAGTAGCTAATAAAGCTTTGCGATTGCGCAATACTTAAAAAAGTTATGGCCATAAAGACCAAAAATGGCCATTTTTTTGAGTTTTTTTACTTGTGTTTGGCCATAACTTTTTTAAGTATTGCGCAATCGAAAGCTTGAATACAGTTGCTACTCATCGAGAGCTTTCATTTGGAGTTATGTTTGAGCTAATCGGTTTAGGTCAAAAAAAGTTATAAGTCCAAAGTTTCGTGAAACATCGTTCAGTTCCATGGCCGACATTCCGGCGGGTGATAATAGCCGGCCGCGCATTGGTCACAGTTTGGCCCAGTGAATTGGGCCAAGCATTCGCAGTTTCCGCTTTCTTCGGCACAGTTGCCCGTGTGTTTGGTCGGGTCGCAACGGCATGCTTTAACAATACTTTAGTAATTGAAGCTTAATAACAATTTAGTAATTGAAGCTTAATAACAATTTAGTAATTGAAGCTTAATAAAGATTTGTTTGGTCTAAATTAGGGTTGGACGGGACCGGGACCAGTACTGAAATGGTCTATTTTTTCCATTTTGGTACTGAAATTTTAGTCCCGGTTTTCAAAATTCCTTTAAAATCCCCCTTATAATGGTCCCGGTTTTTACCAAGCATTTTTTTTTCTTGTTTTTGTCCAGTAGTCCCGGCTTTTTTTGACCGGGACCAAATTTAGTCCTGGTCCCGGTTTTTTTTTCCCAAAAGTCCCGGTCCCAGTCTAAATTGCAACCATTTTTTTTTTGTTGTTGTAATTTTTAAGTCAAAAATTGGGGGGAAAAAATGCAATTCACGTTGGCACACGTCCAAGTCCGTCCACTGCTTGCAGGTCGGTCGGTAGAAGCCTGGCGTGCACTGGTTGCAGTTGATGCCTTGCGTGTTGTGCTGGCAGTTCAGACAGCGTCCACCGCCCAAAGACCTTTAATAAAACAAATGTTACGCTTTTTTGTAAATTTTTTTTAACAAAAGCATACTAAAAAATCCAGAAAATAAATTTTTTTTTTACTTTCCATGAATGTCCAATGAGGCGTTGTTCATGTCCAACTCCTGCTCATATACGCATTCGCCCGAGTGGCCATGGCAATTGCACGGCTCGCACACAAACGGGTCCGTGTCGTGACTTGCACGCCACTTCTTCTGCACGTACCCGGACTTGCACCGTTCGCATTGGTCGCCCTCCGTGTTGTGCTATACAAAAATAGGGAAAAAAATTTTAAATTATTAAAATGTTTTAAATTCAAAAAACAAAACGCTTTTTAGCACCTCGCATAAGCAAAGTCGCGCGCGCGGTCGACTCGGGTCATGCGCTGCCTCGCAGTTGGCGGAGTGTCCATTGCAAATACATCGGCCAAGCAAATGCAATTCTTTGATACCGTAGTAATACTGTAAAGTGGCATCTCTGTCACGGTTACTGTACAAATCCATCAGATGGCTCGGCCTCAACAGTCGCAGTCTAACATTGGTGGCCTTGATGAACTGCTTGAGCATGGGCGACCCGCCAACATTGTTCTTTGATGGACGACCTTCGACCAGGGAGATCGACATTTCGGCATTCTTCGTCGGCACCAGTCTGCCAAAATCGCTTGAGCAGAACACATCATCATCTTTTATAATTGGTAGCAGAGAGCGGATCCCGAACAGCTAGAAGAAAGATTTATAATTAAAAAAAGGTTCTCATGAACGGTCAAAAAATGCATTCCCGACGATTCCCCGATGGTCCCCGAACATGCCATCCCCTAAGTAGGAGATCATTATCGGACTTGGGGAGCAATGAGTACTTTTGAAAATATGATTGACATTTTGAATTAACTCTATTAACACAATAAACTACCTAACTTATTTTAAAGAATCATTTTTATTTTTTGGTGTTTTTAAAATAAATATCACAAAACACATTTTATTTAGGTATGACAACAAAAATCTAAGAAATCCAGATTTTTTGAGTCGTCATAAAATGCAGAAAAATTAGCGCAATTTTTCAATCAAAAATTTAAGAAATTTTAAAAATTCAACACGGTAAAGACTTTTTCGAAAAAAAAAATAATTTTTAACAAAAAAATTCATAACAATTTGTTTGAATTAAGTTTTTAAAAAACGCTAATTAGATAAATACAAGAAATAAAATTTATAATTTTATGCTTGCCCACTAATAAAATTTTCTAAAATTTTTATGAAAAACAAAATTAATTAACAAACCTCGACCCCGAAAAATAAATAATAATCAAAAACATAATACGCCAACATTACATACACTAATTATGTACTTACCCTTAAGCATTCGGCTGCCGTTGTAGCGAAATATTGCCATGTTTGGTAAGTTTTGCCAAAGTCCGCGCTGCGTTCCAGAAACCATGCGCCGGGCTTCGGGCTGTTCGCCATTTGGATGAACATGGAGACAATTTGGAATTCCTGATCAGAGTGATGATCAACAAAATTCAACCCCTCTCAAAGATTAAGCATCAAATCAACAATGTCTTGGGTACAGTATCAACTCCCTGTGTGCATTATTCGAGTGAGATACTACTGTACAAAGCATATTATTGCCCTTTGGATATATTGTAAAAGCATAAAAGCTACAGTATCAACCCCTGTGTGTGAATTAGATACTGTACAAAGCATATTATTGCCTTTAGGATATACTGTAAAAGAACAGAAATTGCTTTTAGAATGGTGGGTACAGTATCAACCCCTGTGTGTGAATTAGATACTGTACAAATCATATTATAGCCTTTAGGATATACTGTAAAAGAACAGAAATTGCTTTTAGAATGGTGGGTACAGTATCAACCCCTGGGTGCATTAAAATGAGCATAATTAGCTAACTTACTGTACCTGCTCCAGATCGATTGTGATGTTCACCTCGCTGTAGGCCATGCCGCGCGACAACGGCGGGCTCTGGTACCAGTTTGGCGTGCCGTCCACAAGGTTTGATGCCGGATGCGCGGACGCAGTGCCCGCTTCGCAATAGTCACAATCTTGGCCACCCGTATAGCGGCTGGCACCTGCATTTTGAAATTGATAAAATAAGTTTGAAAACAACAAAATATATTTGGCATTTTCTTCTTCTTCTAATGTTTGCAGTTTAAATTAATTCTGGAAATTTAACAAACAATTTTAAAAAATCAAAAAATCCTTCCGGAAATTAGAAATTAAATTTTGAATAATTTACATTAGTTTCAAGAATAATTTTTTTATTAAATTACCATTTTTTTTTATCTCCAATTAGAATTAAATTAGTTAATTTAAATTTTGACAATTTTTCCATTTTATTCACCTGCAATTGCGCAGTACATCTCCCGTATTGGCCGTCCATTCACAATCGCCACAGGTTGAGCTGGCGCTGACCTTTAAATGTGAAATGGTCGTCAAGATTTGAATTTTGTCGAGAATCAGAGTGCCAAATCTTTTGGAGAGTCCCTAAATTGTCTACGACCTGGCGGCCTTTGGCAACATTGAAGCTGGGCGGGGTGAGTGGGCCGAGACGGCTTGAACTTGTCGACGACGGCAGCGACACATTTTGGCACAATGCCAATGTGAAAAACAGTGAAAGAATTGGGAGCAGCAGCAATTTTGTTGTTGTGAAATGGAGAGGCGATAGACTCTTTTTATATGCCCGAAACATTTTCGAAATGAGCAAATCGATGGCACCAAAATTTTTGCTTAAAAAGAACCAAATATTTATTAAGCATTAAAGGTTGGGCAGTTGGCAAAAATCGGATTGGGGGTGGGGGGGGGGGGGTACGTAACAACTACGTCTTGCGGACTGGCCATAGGAGTAAATTGAACAATTTAGAGGGAGGAGAACATCCCTGGGCTTAAATAAGTGATCGGGGAAAAGCTACCTACTGACACCTTCGAGCGGGGGGACAAAGAACACACGAGTGCTGTGAGGAGGTTGTCGCGGGTGACGGCCTAAGGGTTCTGCTGTTGCTGATGTGCCTTTAGGGCCCCGATCTTTGGTCCTCTCCTGCCTATGTCTCCTCCGGCGACGGGGCCTCGGATTGAGTGAGTTAATTGGGCGGTGTTGGTTTGTACCACCACCACTACGGAGTCGATGGAGGAATGGGGATGGGTATTTATTAGTGCTGCACGAGAGTCTCGATATCGAGTATCGACTCGAGAAAAGTCTCGAGTTTTTTGGGTCTCGGGCTCGGGCTCGAGTCTCGCGTATTTAGTCTCGATTTTCGAGACTTTTTTACACTGGTAAAAATGGCATTTTTGGTGAAAATTCATCACAAATTTTGAGCTTAAATATTTAAAAAATGCATAATTAATATCTTTTGCACAACGTTTTCCTTGAATCTCTTGTGGCTTAGTGGTTAAATTCTTGTTTCTTATTTTCCTTAGCAGAGGTTCAATCCCCCGAGTGGAACCACTCTTTTTATTCTTTTAATTAAATACTTAATTACTCTTTTTTACAGATTTATAGTCAAAAAACAAAACCTAATATGGTTATTTTTTTTTGCAATTCCTCCTTCCTACACCTAAAAAAGCTTACAAAAATTACCGCATTTTTCATCGTACATAAAAAGCTGTAAAGAAATGAAACAAAACAATTTGTATTCAATATACCGCGATAATTTATTGTAAAATTGTTTTTTTTAATTACGCAAAAAGCGTTTTTAAAACAATATTTGTATGTATTTCAACGTTGGCAGGCTTGGGTAAGGCATTTCAGCGGTATTAGGGCTTACCGTATATACTCTTTTAATTCCACCGACGAATTAGAGGTGGTGGCATTAATTTTCAAATTGTTTGGCGATATGTTCATCTATTACGAAAATTCTTCACTTTCCATTAGGGTGGCACGGGCGGTACACATCATTTCAGTGCCCACACTTCAGTGCCGGTACACTTCAGTGCCAGCACACTTCAGTGCCAACATTTTTTTCTGAAAAAATGCAGGAATCGCGTGCAATCAGATCAATATTTTGTAAAAGTAACCAATAATGTTTTTAAATACGCCAACTCGTTTTTTAATCAACTCGTTTTTATCCTTAAATTTCAAAAGAGCTTAGGTGTTCGTTAGGCTTAGGCCTAAGCCACCCTGGCTTGGGGTTCGTTAGGCTTAGGCCTAAGCCACCCTAGCTTGGGGTTCGTTAGGCTTAGGCTTTTGTCCAATTTTGATCATAAATGCATTTGTTACTAAAAAACGAGTCTCGGTCGGGATCTCGATCTCGCCGGGCTCTATTTTATCCTTTTTGCTTCTTATGGATTGAATATTCCTCCATTGCTACAAAAATACAATTTGTAAAAAGATTCAAAATGTTGAATTCTCAATTTTAAAAGTTCATGACAAAGTTTTTGAAATTAGACCTTATTTGCTTTATTTCTAATTTAAGCGGAATCAAAATATTGATCTGATTGCACGCGATTCCTGCATTTTTTCAGAAAAAAATGTTGGCACTGAAGTGTACCGGCACTGAAGTGTGGGCACTGAAACGATCGCCGCCGTGGCACGGGACCGGGACTTTTTGGAAAAACCGGGACCGGGACTTACCGGGACCAGAAAAACCGGGTTTGGACCAATTTTCTTAACAAATCCCATCAAAAACCATAAAAATTTGACCCCTAAATTGATTTTGGAGAAAATTTTCTGCTGGAAAAATTCTTTAAGAAAAATGTAATAAACCCCAAAAATACACCACTAAAATCAAAACTTTTTCCCGAAAAAATTCCCTAAGAAAAGTGTAATAAAATCCAAAAATGCACGGACCCCTAAAGATTGACTTTTTCGAATTTTCAAAAAATGCACCCCTAACGATTGAGACTTTTTTCGAATTAGCCCCTCTCTTCGAAAAAATTCCTGTGTACACCCTTGGAACACACTCATAGTTTGCATTTTCCCGTTACATTTTGTCAAAATGTCTCGAGTCTCGGTTCAAGTCTCGAACATCTCTATTGTATTGAACTGTATCTTCTTAATCGTACATCACTGATTTGGAACGTTGAACAAAAAAGATTTATGCAAAAATTATTTTGTGTCAAATCTTGTATAACCCAGGGTCCGATTCTTATCTTTTTTTGTTGTAGTACTTTTCCATTTTTCTTGGAATCTTCGCTTAAAATGTCCAAAATTTAACAATATTTGCTTATTTTATTCAAAAAAATTATATATAAATGCGGTAATTTAAAATTTTGATTAAATTTTAGGTACCTATAATTTTCCAATCTTTGTTTTTAACTTTTCATTCATTGCCTTTTAACCCTCTCTTCGGGCGAAAACTTTCACCTGAATAAGTTAAAAGAAAAGTGTAATTTTTCTGTTATTTATTCCATCAGCGAATTACCTCCCGATCATTTTTGCCCAATTGTTATTTGTGTTTATTTTTTTGACGAAAAAACGAACGTCGCACGACTCGCAAAAAACCAAATTTAATTGTCTGTCCCATTTCATTCGTCGATTTGCCCATAACAAAAATTGTGAAAAGTGATTGGAATTTTGTCTGATTGATCTTTCCCCAGTTTTTAGGAATGGGAGAGGTCTCCGCCGGGTAAAATTTTAAGATTTTAACGATATGTAATAAGAAAGAATCTTTGTCATAAATAAATTGAATTCTTTTAAATTTTAAATTTTAAACTTAAAAATGGCGCGTTCTGATGACAAATGGACGTGCTGGTATGGATGTCACGTAACAGAGGTCAATTTTTGTAATTTAATTAGGTAGTTTAGAACAGGGGTGGGTCGAAACCTTTCGATTTCGGGTGGGTCGAAACCTTTCGATTTCGAAAATCGAAAGACGAATTCTTCGAAATTTTTTCAAAAGAGAAATTGTATCAAAGAAATTTTGTATTTTTTGAGACACTTTACGCACATTTTTCGTGCGTAAAACATCTGTTATTGTTGTCTTATTGGTCTGTGTTCCCATCAGGGTTGCAGCGGATCATCCGAAATCCGTTATCCGAAATCCGGTGTTTTTCTCAATCCGAAATCCGATCCGAGAAATTTTGGGTAATCCGATCCGAAATCCGGATAAATAGACTTTTTTTGTCTGATATTTTTCAACAATTTTTATAAGAAAAATGAGACAAAAATGTAAGGTATTTCTCCTAAGTAGGTCGATGGCTTAGTGGTTTCTCGTTTTGGTGAGTCTTATGTTATGTGTTGGGTTCAAACCCGCTTGAGTTCAGGCACTTATTTATTGGTTTTCCCCCTCTACTCAAATAGGCATCCCCTCATTAATAAGATTTTTTAAATAATATTCTTTAATTAAAAATGCGCGCAAAAAAAGGATAGATACAAGAATTTTTTTCCTTTACAATATCATTAAAATATTCAAAAATTTCCCCGGCGGCGCTTGTCGGCGCCGCCGGACATCCTCCACTCTTACGTAAACTAGTTTTTCCCCGAAATTCCGAAGCAAAATGCTTAATTTTGTAAAATTTTGACTACTTTCTTAACAAAATTGAGTCAAAATTTCAAAAATTTTCCTCGGCGGCGCCTATCGGCACCGCCGACCCCCACACAAAGAGCTGTCCGAAACCGTCTTTCCGCCGAGAAGCTCGAAAAATTACTTTTTCTTCACCATAATTTGCCGCTTTGCGATTTTTCATATGAACTTAAGGGTTACATTGAATAAATTGTTATACCGAAAAGTTTAAAAAAAAATCACAAAAGTTTGAATTTTTTCAACTAAAAAATTTTTCCATTTTCTTTATCCGAAATCCGGTGTTTTTCTCAATCCGAAATCCGATCCGAGAATTTTTGGGCAATCCGATCCGAAATCCGTATCCGACTTTTTTCCCAATCCGCTGCAACCCTGGTTCCCATCACCAAAAATCCGTTGGAGGTTCAAATCCCCTCCATGTCATGTACATTTTCTTTTACCCTTTACACTAAATTTTGCCAAAAATCATTGGAAAAGAATAGAGACACCGGAAAATTGGTGTGCCCCAATTTTTAAAATTTGAAATGACCTTTTGTAAAGATTTGCAGAGCTCCCAAAATCAGATGTTTTAGCCTCATTTTGTGGTTTTTGAGGACAATGAGGCAAAATTTTCAATTTTTTAATGCAAAAAAGCATCACATTCTTTCCAATTTTGTTGCCAATCCCTTAACAAATTGAGTCAAAATTTCAAAATTTTTTCCGGCGGCGCCTATCGGCACCGCCGGACGCCCCTCCCTTTTCCAAAAAATGTTTGAAAAATCCTGCGCGAAAAAATGTGTAAAATTGCTAAAAATGCTCTTTTGTGACAGGAAGTTGCTCAAATTTGGTCAATATTTAAAGTAGGGTCGCCGCCCGGGGGGGGGGGGGGGGATCCCCGGTCAAACCGGGGGGGAGGGGGGCGGGGGTCGGCGGTGCCAATAGGCTCCGCCGAGAAATCTTCATTAAATTCATCTGTTTTTGGATAGGGAAATTGATCCAAAAATTCTTTTTTTACTTGAAAAGGACTAAAATTCTTTAAAAATTTTCAACAAGTCTGTCAATACCGGGTTTTTTTTTGCAAATTTCAACCATTTTCAAAAGAAAATTAGAATTTTTATTCGCCAAAAGCCCTCGATCCAATTTAATATTATTGTTGTTAATATTTTTTTGAAAATTCAAGGATACAATGATGTCGAGTTAATGATGGAAAAATTTTTTTTGTTTAAAAAAGGTATATTTGTTCCACTTTCGAAGGGTCTATTTCGTTTCGATTTCGATAATTTCGAGGTTTTTCTTTCGGTTTTCTTACGAAAATCGAAATAAAAAAATTTCGATTTCGACCCACCCCTGGTTTAGAACATAATTAAGCTATGAAATGGCGGTGCTTCTTTTAAACAAATGCAAATTTAGGGAGCATATAAAATGGCGTGGATTTTTACAATTGTGAACATTCTCGGAGGCCTAATCATCGTACTTTCGTTTATTTCAACTGATTTAAACGCAAAGACAACCTTTTATACTATGGTAAAAAGATTTAAAAATTATATTTAACTTTTTTAAATTTTAATTTAAATGTATTTTAAAATAACGCAAATTTCAGACCACATTGGTCTCATTGCTCTCTTGGCTACCAATTTTGTTTGGACATTTTTGTGGGATTCGGTCCCATCGAATGTATTTGCCCTTTCTGTCCTTATTTGTAAGGACCTTTAAAGCGTATTTAATGAATGAATATGCTTATTTATTTAAAATACAGGCAATTTATACGGTCTACACATTTTTCGAAGTTTTATATTTTGTACTGCAACGCCTTCTGATGTTTAAATCGCCGGATTCAATTTATGGTATTTTTATATTTATTTTTAATACAAAAATTGTTTTTTAATTTAAGTAATGTTTGGCGTTTCACTCAAAGAATATGAAAACTTAGTCGGATCTTCAACAAGCGCATTTGCATTATTTGTACTTTCTATGATTGGTATTCTTGCTTGCTGGTGTTGGGTGTATTCGATTGTGTTCCGTGCCTACAAATTTACAAAACAAATTGACGGCGACGGCACTTTAAACGAAACGAAAATACCCTATGGAAAAATGGCGAAATATGGATGTATATTGACTAAAGAGTCGCTCCAATTCAAACGTTATTAATTTTTTTTTTGTGAAAAATTAATTTTTTTGCACAAAATTGACTACCACTCAAGTAATAGGAGATGGGAAAAAGCTACCATGACAAACCCTACTCCCTTTTGTTTATTTACAGCACGAGTGGTATGTATTATGTTTAAGCTAATCGGTTTAGGTCGAACAATATTATAAGTAGAGCCCGGACTTGAGCTTTGAGCGAGACTCGAGACGAGATTCTCGAAAAAATCTCTCGGGTCTCTAAATAAACAAATACCGTATTTCCTCTATTAGTAACCCATGGGTTACAATTGTTCAAACCCCCCTCGAGGGGGGGGTTACAATTAGAAGGGGGTTTCAAATAGAGGGTGGGTTACTATTTTTCAATATAGGTTTTTCAAAAATTAATTAATAAATTAAATTTTTTTATTATTTTTTAAATCAAAATAAATTTCTGTAATAACAAAAAACGTCACAACAATATTTTACTTGAACAAAATTCATAATTCCACTGATCCGTCACTAACAAATCCATTTTCTTCGTCTTGCTCCACGTCAACTTCCTCAAAAAGTCCTGCAATGCCCTCCGCCAAAAAGTCAAACTTGGCCATTTCGCGTGCCTGTTGCAAACGCAGCATCCCATTTGGAACCGGTCCATCTTCTTTGAAGCAATGAATTTCGCCATCTTCAGAGCCGTCAAACGCATTGGTTATTCCGCATGTCTTAAATTGATGAAATTGTTTTTTTAAAACACCAAATTTTTGATAGGTACCTACTTTGAATGATTTTGAGATATTTTCTTTCGGTATTCCCTCCCAAGCTTCGTAAATCCAGTTCAAGTAAATGTTCATTGGTGCCGCGCGTGTGTTGCCGCTTGAAGTCGTCGTCTTTTCTCCATGAAGCATCCAGTCTTCGTACTGCTGCCGAATCTTTGCCTTGAACGGTGCATTCCAGCTTACATCTGCTGCTTGGACGAATTTTGTGCAACCTGAAACAGTTGTAACAATTTAGAAAAAAAAATAGGGTTGACCTCCGGGCACGACCGCTGTATCAATTTTAAATTGTTTCAATGAGTTTTTTGTTGAGTCGCTGATGTGGCAGCGAAAAGAAAGAGAGCAGCTTTTGCTTCTGTTTTTGCCATTCTCTGATGTTCTGACGATCTATCGTAAACTTCCGACTGGCTTTATTGATTGAATGGGATTTGATGAAGTCGAGGACTTCTAATTTTTCGTCGATTGTAAAAATGCGACGTTTTTTTGAAATATTATTACGATCCTCATTAGAATCTTCGTCACTCATTTCTTTATTATAAAACGCTAAATTTTATACATAAATGGTATGGCTGAAAAACTTAGGTCATACTTAGGTACCTAGTTTTTAAAACTCACAGCTTGGGGAGGGGTTACAATTAGAGGGGGGTTTCAAATAGAGGGGGGGTTACTATTTTTCAAACCCCCCTCGAGGGGGGGTTACAATTAGAAGGGGGTTTCAAATAGGGGATGGGTTACTAATAGAGGAAATACGGTAACCAGGCAATTAGGCCGGGGAGGGAATTTTTTACAAAAATTGGCAATCTTTGTTAAGAAAAGCACTGTTTTCATGAAAAATTTTTGGAGTCGAGATCGAGAATCTCGAGCTTCTTTTGAGCGAGACTCGAGACGAGATTCTCGAAAAAATCTCGATCTCGAAAAATCTCAAAAATTCAGTTTTATTCGAGACGAGATGTCGAGACGAGATTTCTCGAGGTCGAGATTTTTCGAGATCTCGAGACGAGATTCTCGTCTCGACCGGGCTTTAATTATAAGTTCTTTTGGTGCCGAATTTTCAGGCATTCCCCAAAATGTCCAGAATCCGATGAACGGACCCCGATTCGCTTTTGGCCAATTCGCTTTTGACCCGATTCGCTTTTTTTGGGACCATTCGCTTTTTTTGGGACGATTCGCTTTTTTTGGGACGATGCAATTTTTTAAGTGTATTCAGGGGTTATTGAGGTCGCTGATCACGAATATGACATCAGATTTATCACTTGACATCATCTAATCTAAGATTTCAACATCTATGTTTTTATAAAAGTTTAAAAATTCTTTTTTTTTCAAAGTTGAGAAAAAGGTGTTTTTAGGGGTATTCGGGGGCGTAGAATCCGAATCTGGCATTTATATCTACCAATTTTGAGCTCCGGATCCGAATTCGAATTTTTTTCGATTTTTCAAAAATCCAATTTATTGATCAAAATCGATGGCAATACACGAGATTACAACAAGAGAGTCGGATTCGGATTCTTCGCTCCCGAATACCCCTAAAACACCTTTTTCTCAACTTTGAACAAAAAAAGAATTTTTAATTTTTTATAAAAACATAGATGTTGAAATCTTAGATTAGATGATGTCAAGTGATAAATCTGATGTCATATTCGTGATCAGCGACCTCAATAACCCCTGAATACACTTAAAAAATTGCATTAAACCTTCAAATTTCGCTAATAAATGCTTTTTTCTTACTAAAAAGCGAATCGTCCCAAAAAAAGCGAATCGGGTCAAAAGCGAATTGGCCAAAAGCGAATAGGGTATTTACCAATCCGATTACATCTCTGGTGTGGGGAAAGGATTTTGGTACCCTCCTCTTCCCTTTTTTGAAAAAATTTTCCGCTGCCGAGTTGTTAAAATTTCTTAAACTCTAAAATAATTTTTTAAGATAAAAAAAAATATGAACAAAAAAAACAAAAAAGTTGAACAAAGTTCAAGAATCTGTTTGAGAGAAAAAACGATTTTTAATTGTGCCTATCGGCACGCATCGCCGGACCCCCCCCCCCCCTCTCTCATTCCGGTTTCTCCGGTGCATTTTGGTTCGAAATTCGGAATCCGAAATTTTCGGAGGGTCCGGATTTCCGTTCCAAATTCCGTCAAGAAATTTTTAAAACTTCGGATTCAAGCTTCGCAAATTACGGTTGCGGATTTTTTTGGTGATTTTTCCGCCTTTTCGGTCCGCAACAGGTTTTGGAATGAAAACAATTTTCAAAACGATTTGTAGTAATTTTTAAATTCTAAACTAGGGTTAAGCCCCGACCCCCCCCCCCCCCGAACTTTAAGAAGTGTTAGCCGAATTTCGTTAATTTTGAAGCAATTTTCTTAACAAACATTGCTAAAATCTTCAAAAAAAATTTCCGGCGGCGCCTATCGGCACCGCCGACTCCTCCCATTCCTAAAAAGCTTCTAAAAACACCACCATTTTTTAAATTGGGCCAAGTCAAACATGACCTGAACTCCACCAAATAATTTTTTTTCCAGAAAATTACAAAATTCCCTTTATTCTAGATTTTTAAAGATGAACGGATTTAAAAATAAAAATACACCATTTTATTTAACATACCTATACCCAGAGGTGCCAAATGATTTTTGAATTTTTGACTCAATTGTTAACAGATTTGCAACTTTTTCAGAAAAATATGTGCTTTTTTGCATTAAAAATGAGATTTTCATTAAGAAATTTCCCAATTATTTCAAACCCATCAGACAAATCTTGGTTCGAGTCCAACTTTAGGCAGCCATGTTCAACAGGGCGCTCAGATAGTTCCACTCACCTCCCCCCAAAAAAAATTTGTTTTTTTTGAAACCTTAAGAAAAATTGCCATAAAATGCCACTATTTTGGAGCCGGTTGCCATAATTTCCTCGAAGGTGATCTGAGCGCTCTGATGCTCAACCCCGGACCTTTTGTCGGTCGGATCCCCCCCCCCCCCACGTATGATTGGTTTTTTTTTTGAATTGGGGCGGTGCTGCTTTTGTTGTCGGGGAAAGAAAAATATTTTGAAGAATAAATAAAATTATATTTTTCGTCCTCAATTCCTCCCCCCCCCACTCCCATTGTCAGTCGGGCTGAATGAGCAAATACCCCGTTATCGATTCAGTCAGACCTACGCACAATTTTTCGCATATATTATATAGGCAAATGGTGAAAATTTGAACATTTCAAAATGTTTCAATTTTCTATTTGCTCAATGATTGGAGGAGGCTGAGATTTCCTTTATTTTTTTGGTTTTTTTTCCTTGGTCGATTGTGTAATACCAGGGTTGCCATCTGTACTTTTTTTTTAAAGATTTGTACTGTTTTTGAGAGTCAAATTCTTTAAAAAATAAAATGTACTTTTTTTAAAGATTTGTACTGTTTTTGAGAGTCAAATTCTTTAAAAAATAAAATGTACTTTTTTTAAAGATTTGTACTGTTTTTGAGAGTCAGATTCTTTAAAAAATAAAATGTACTTCTTAAAGATTTGTACTTCGCTTAAAAAAAGTGTCCAAAATGTAACAATATTTGCTAATTTTTATCCAAATTCTGATTTTGTACTGATTTTCAGGATAATTAGTAATTTTTGGACCAAATCCCTTAACAAATTGATTTCGATGGCAACCCTGGTGTAATACATATTAATTATTAATGAAATTGACATGGCGAGCCCGTCAGACAACCTCATTTACTTTTTTGGTATTTACTATTAGTCGCACTTGCTCATAAATTTTGCAATCAATCATTGCTTCATTAACGCGAACTTTACACCTTTCCATCAACTCAACAACAAAAACAACACATTTAATGTTAGCTTTTTCAAGGTCAATTAGACGACATTTAAACCACATATAAGTGGGTAGTAATATGTATTATCATTAGGGCTGGGATTTATATGTGCTAAAAATCCCAAAAAATGCCAAAATATGTGCCAAAAATGACCAAAATCTAGTCAGTTTATGCATAAAAACCTTCACTCAGCTATCTTTATTAATTTTGCTCCTACAGTTGTACATATACTATTTTTCACATGCTTTGGTATAAAAAATATCAAAAGTAAAAAATTTTAGGGAAATTAAAAAGTCCATCCTTAGGGGTGTATTTTTTGTTTTTATTGCATTTTTCTTAAGGAATTTTTTGAAAAATGGCGAAATATGTGCTAAAACTCTGAAAAAGCTTCTCTCATGGTAAGGAATCCACTAAAAAAATATGTTAAAACATAAAAATCCCAGCCTTAATTATCATTTTGTTTACTTACAATTTGACAAATGGTTTTAATTTTTGATGGAATTTTTATTTGGATCAAATTTGTAGTAAATAGCCATCCATCATTCATTTATTACAAAATTTGTTGCATCCGCTCATCAAATGGCATTGCAACAAAACGGGGAAATGCCCTCCTCCCCAAATGTACGGCAAAAAATTGTGCCAACAAAAAAGAATGTGATCACAATTGGCAAAGTGAAAAGGCGTGTCACGGAGTTGAAGTGCGCGGAAGTCCGCTGGTTCTACAAGAACAAGGAGGACGCCAAGTGGACGCCCTTTAAGGGTTCGGGTTTTTTGACAAATTGAAAAAACTTGGCCAATTGTAAGCCTCCGATTTTTTTGGACATTTTTAATCATTGGGTAGTGAGGAGGCTTTGTGCCTAGCACCCGTCGTTGAGCAACCGGTTTTTAAAATTTTGTCAATACCTGACCAGGCCCGGGTATGAAAATTTTTTTCCAAAATCCTTCCCTCCCAGAAGTACAAAAATTTTATAAAAACATTATTTATCATTAAAAAAGTTCCCCGGTGGTTTTTTCGTTTTCATCCTCTCCCCCAAATTTTTTTTTTGGATGCGCCCACCCTAGGGTAGGTAGCTTGAGCCTGGTAAGCCGGATTTTTATTTTTACAAAATATTTAGGATCAGCACCGGACCCGGTTGGTCCTATCCCTCTCTCTATAAATTAATGGTTTCAAAATTCTACCATAAATTCAAAAAAAAAACAACTGATTATTACTAGTTATTGCACTCAGAAAAAAAAATTACTTTAAAAACAAAAAAATATGTTCAGGCTTTGACTCGACAGTGTTGGAGATTGCTTACCGAAGAAAGGTTGGCATGCCGTTGGACGAGGCGGCCAAAGCCCATGTGGAAACGGTGGCCATCCCGACGAGTTCGGTGATTGTTTTGGACGGCAATTATCGTGCCGATGACCAAATGGAGTCAGTCAGTGCCATTTATTGGGGCGAGGACACACTCAAGGTTTGTTTGTCGCTTGGAATTCAATGAACAGAAACAAAAACAAAATTTTCAAAAAAATTTTTAGGGTTCATTTTTTTGGGAATTTTTGGTTGACAAATGAGCAGTTGCGAAACTCCGTTTTTTTTTTTTTTACCAGAGAAATGGTCCCAGTTTAGCATGGTGGCGAGGGCGTCGTTTGGAGAAAAAAAAAATTCCCGAAATTTAAAAAAACGGATATTTTTCATAAGAATTTTTGACAATTGTTGCTTGGACGGGACCGAATGATTGGCCAATTTTATGCTCTCCTTGAAAGGGATCTTTTTTCTTTTCTTTTTTTTTGAAAAAAATGGCCACATTTTGCTTGAAAAATGGAATAATTATTTTGATAAGAATTTTTTTTTTTTGAGAATTTGTTGCTGGACGCGACCAAATGATAGACCAATTTTATACTAACCTTGAAGAGGCCTTCATTTTTTGATGGAATGGCCACATTTTGCTTGAAAATGGAATAATTTTCATAAAAATTTTTGAGAATTTGTTGCTTGGACGCGACCTAATGATTGGCCAATTTATGAAAAATAGCCACATTTTGCTTGAAAAACAGGAATAATTTATTGCAGATTCATCGCGGTTCGTGGTTCTACGCCGACTCTTTCCAACCTGTTCGGTCCGACTTTGCCGACGCGATTGAGGCTCATCACCTGAAGAGTTTCAGGGACAATGTGATTCCGGAAACGCCGGTGTTCAGCGACTCTGAGTCGAGCAAAAAACCGGGTAAAAAAAATTAGAATATTTTTTATTAGGAAACTTTTCTTTTTTTTTTGTAAAACAAATGGCCTGAATAGAAGACAAAAACTCGAGTTTAGAAAAATTCAAAATTTTTTTGTCTCTTTCTTTTTATCAAAAAAAAAGAAGTTTTTTTTTGTCAAATACATGGCCTGACCAGTTCAAAAATGTGTTTTTTCTTGTCACAACGAATTTGTGCAATTCAAAAATTGTTTTTTTTTGGAAAATAGCATTTCACAAAAAAACGCGTTTTGGTGGGGTTCTTGATGAAAGAATAATTTGTTTTCATTTATAAACTTTTCAGTGCTCACCACACTGAAATGGAATGAGAAGGAGGTCCGGTGGAATTCGGTTGTGGATTTGTTCATTGCTGGCCGGAAGGGGCGAGGTAATTAATTGAATAACAAGAAAAAATTAAAATTAGTCAAAATCCAACAAATTCCAAAACTTCGAGTTTTTCCTGCAAATACTTAAACATAAATTATGCGATTATTTGATTAAACATAAATTATGCGATTATTTGATTTTTTAACTAATTTGAACGTTTTTAAAAAATTTGTATTTGAATAGAATTTTTGTTTTTAAAATTTGTATTTGAATGAAATTTTTGTTTTTTAAATTTGTATTTGAATAGAATTTTTGTTTTTAAAATTTGTATTTGAATAGAATTTTTTGTTTTTTAAATTTGTATTTGAATAGAATTTTTTGTTTTTTAAATTTGTATTTGAATAGAATTTATGTTTTTAAAATTTGTATTTCAATGAAATTTTATATTCCAAAAAAAAATTTTTCGTCTCTATAAACTCATCCCCCGCAGTTTTGCGATGGGTGACCCGCGCGGATGGCAACGTGCCGTTGCGCCGTGGCTTCAAAGACGAGGCAGATGCGCTGGAGGGGATGCCCAACTTTTCGGACCTCATTTTGGTTGTTCACGGTAAGGCCCCGAAATTAAATTTACTTCCTCAAAAGATAAATAATTATTATAATTTTAAGCTTTTTTAAATTTTAGCACTTACATTATAATTGCCACTTTTCTTTTATGATTTATATTAAACTTAGAATTAATACCCTATTATTTTACACTTTTACAATTTTTTGATCAATTTTCTTAACATTGCCATCAAAAATCAAAAAAAAAAAAAAATTCCCCCGGCGGCGCCTATCGGCACCGCCGGGCCGCTCGCTCCTGGTGCTCAGATGGGAATGCCTTTTGAGCGCCGCGTTCAGATGGACCAATTTCTCCGATTTTTTCTAGCTACGTCCCTGGGGGCACGTACTATATTTAGGATTTTGCTCTGGAGGGGGGTACCGAAAATTGTCCGATTTTTAGGGAGTGTATTTCCGTTTTTATTCCATGTAAGTAATTTCCAAAAATGCCAAAAAAAAAAATTTTTTTGAGAATTTTGCTTCACTTCTGGGGGAGGGGTCAGCAAATTTTTGACTCAATTTGTTAAGAGAATTTGTCCAAAAATTACGCATTTTGTAAATCAAAAGGGTCCCCTATGGTTTTTTTTCCTCAAATTTTCTCTTTGGGAGCGGGGGGGGGGGGTCCCCCTAAATACGTCCCTGGGGGGGGGGGTGGGGTGGGGGGAGGTCTTACAAAAAACAAAACAAAAAAAATGTTTATTGGCATTTAGAACAACAAATTCAAAAAAAAAACAACTCCAATTTCACAGGCATTGGCCAAAAGGGCTACCAGCATTTGATTGCCAAAAATTCGGCCCAAATTCGTGAGGCGATGTTGCAATTGATGGACAAAAACTACCCGAACGAGAAGCGGCGGCCCGCCGTGTTGCCAGTGGAATGGCGCTCGGCATTGGCATTGGACGATGGTGCAAAACATTTTTTACAATTTTTTGAAAATGGTTTTTTTTTGTGAGTGATCAGATCGGACAATGTCTGTGAGATCAGTATGATTTTTAGTTGAACATATTAGTCAAAAAATTTCAGCAAATTTATCGAAATGTCAAAAAAGAATAAAACATTTAGCAATTACGAAACGTTTCTGTTCAAAAACTAATTAGAAACGAAATTTGTTGGATTAAAATGAAAGTTTTTTGAATTATTAAAATGTTTACAATTTTTCGGTGTTTTTAATAAATTTTGCAATGGTCGATAATGCCGCCCGAGCAAATTGGATAATTCTCATTGAGGAAATTGTTCAAAAATTGACCAAATTTCGCTCGGGGTTGGGAAACAGATGAAAATTTGGCCTTTTAACACTAAAAAATGTAATAAAAAAATAATAATTATAAATATTTTAAGGTGTCACCGATGTGGCAACTCTCCCAAAAGTTGGTGATTTTCTCGTTTTAACGGCAAATTTATGTTATTATATTTTTATTTTGCTCAGATGGAATTTGCCCGGTCCACCCTCAATTCAACTCTGATGGATTTGGTGAAAAATTTGTTTTTTACATTTTTATTTTTAATTTAAAAATGTTTTCTTATTGGCCACAGATGTACTACCAATCGCCACTCTACCGGACAGAGATTGTGAACGGCGTGATCCGCTGTTTGAACTCAATTTACACAACATTCAAAGACAACAATCCGGGCTTTGATGGTTGGTTAGGAAGCCAACCTCATTTTTTTTGTTTAAAAAATATTTTTTGGAGTTTAATTATTGGACTTAAACTTTATTTTAAAATCTTTAAATATTCCAAATATAGAGTAAATTGATTTAATTTTTTTCATATGAGTTTTTAAACCATTTTTTGACATAAATTTTGAGCAAAAAAATATTTGTTTTCGTTGGAAATACATTTTTTCGTTGGACATAAAATTTAATTAAAAGAAAAACCAAAATGAAAATTGGTGTTTTAAATTTGTCCAAATTTTGGGTTAATTTTTTTTTGGATTTGAACTATTCAAAAAAAAATTAAAAATTGATTCATTTTTTGAATTTGTTGTGTAAGCATTCATTCATTCCCCCAGGCCCCGTGTCGATTGTGGGCCATTCGCTTGGCTCAGTGATTGCCTATGACATCATGACGCGGTGGTCGCCCTTTTTGCTCTACGACAAAATTGTGTCCAGCGCAATTGAGGAGAACATGCAAAATTGTGAGGAGGTTGGTCAACGCAAACTGCTTGAAGACCTGCACAACAGCAGAAAACGGTGAGAAACATTTTTTTGTTTGTTTATTTATTATTTTTTTTTTTTGTATCTGGAAAAATGATTTTAATGGGGAGTAAAAATTAAAACCAACGATGATTTATTTTGGCTAAATCCCCACTTTCCCTAAAGCAGATCCGGCCGGGTAAGGTTAAATAAATAAAAAAGAACTTGAGGACCGATCAAGATTTCGATCGAGAGTCTCGAAAAATAATTAAACGATCGAGATTCGTGCGAGATTATTGAAAATCTCGATCGGTTCGTGCTCCTAGTTAAAATGCAGGTTCAATTAAAATTGATCGATTTGTACAAAAAAAAATTGTTAACAATTTTTATACCCAAAATGTTTAAATAATGGATCCATGTTTTGAAAATTTGCATTTTTTTTTCTCAAAAGTTGAACTTAAAATTTGCAGAATTTTGGAGGTGCAAGGCTTTATGGAGCAGATCCTCATCAGCCAGGAGGAACGGATTAAGTTCAAAGTCAAAAATTTGTTCTGCCTCGGCTCACCGCTTGGTAAATTATTTATTGATTTTTTAAAGCTTATTTTATTTAATTAAAAAAAAAAACTTAATAATTTTTTTTTCTTGACATTTATTTAAATAAATAAATATGTATTTTAGCGATTTTCATCATAATGCGCGGCGCCAACTACAAAAGTGTGATCCCACAACATGACCAATTGGAGCGCATCTTCAACATCTTTCATCCGTATGACCCGGTGGCCTACCGACTGGAGCCGGTGTTCCACGAAAATTATCGGCACGTTCGACCCATGAAATTGTTGAGGTGTGGGGTGGACGACAAATAAATAAATAAATAAATAAATATTTGTTTTAATGTTTGTTTTTGTATATTTGTGCCCTTGTCGGGGCTAACCGTATCCATATTATAGAGCTCTTCGAGACTTGAAATTTACCGAGAACCGAGACCGAGAAATGACACCGAGAACCGAGAACGAGACCCAAAAAAACCGAGAAATTTCTCGACTCGAGAACCGAGACCGAGAATCTCGAACAGCTCTAATCCATATTACCTGAATGCCAAAAATTTGTGGCGCACCATTATGTTATTCGTTTCAGTTGGCATTGATTTTAGACACTAAATTATAGTATTAATTTTTTTTTAAAAGTTTGAATAAATTAAAAAAAAATCATTTTTCTTGAACAGTTCGACGAACGCGCGTCAGTGCTACGAGTCGGCGGTGTACGAGTGCCATGCCAGCTATTTGAAGAGTCAGAGCAAAAGCAAGAAGAAAAAGAAGGGCGCCGGCAAAAGTGGCGAGGTCATCCCGAAAACGGCGATTTTTATTGACATTTTAAATTCAATAATTATAAATATATATAATTCAATCAAATCACAACGATTTGATTATTATTGGGTTGAATCGGGCCCGTTTAGAAGGGGTTGACTGATTGATTTTGTACAATCTTAAAATGACTTTTTGTTTTCTGATTGCCCGTTTTGGCGTTTTCCGTTTGCACTAGGGAAAGAGCGATCGAGATTAGAGCCTGGCCGAGATGAGAATCTCGTCTCGAAAAATCTCGACTCGAGATCTCGAAAAGTCCCGACTCGAGCTCGAAGCTCAAGTCCGGGCTCTAATCGAGATTCTCGTCAGATCGAACAAATTTTACCGAATATTTTCAGTGACCTCGAACAAATCTCGATCGTTTAATTTTTTTCGAGATTCTTGATCGGTCCTCAAGTCTTTTCTCTAGTTTGCACGCTAAGGAGGGTGCGTGGTGGCTTGAAGACAGGCCAAAAATGATCCCAACAAGTAACGAACCAACTTTTAATGCCCCAAAGGGTGTTTAATTATTGTCTCATATGGGTCATTAGTGGATTATTTATATCGATTAAAAATATATATTATTAATTTAAAAATTTTTTTGCAGGATAAATTAGTGGAGGACAATGAGAGCAAAAGTGGGGGCAAAACGCACACACAATCGGAAGGTGACGATGATGAACAGCACCACTTCAGGCACGGTGCCGACTCCGACTCCGATGATGATGCACCGTCAAATGGTGAGAAAAAATGCTCACACGTGCCACGTGGCCAACGCGCCGCAGGGCTTGGCTTCTTGGTGTACGTACACATACAGAAACATTGCTGTCGAGCTTCTTTCTTAAATACAATTTTAAAATGAAAACAAAAAAATAATGTTTTCGTCAGGGTCACGTCATCATCAGCAGACGACGCGTCGAACATCGCCAACCGGTGCGGCGCCAAACACGCCGACAACTGCGCACGGGGCGGGCGACTGTTCCGCAACATTGGCAGCGCCGGAAGAGGTAGGCTGACCTGTTCAAATTGTACATAGACCCATTTTTTTGGACCACGGCATGTGCGGGCGTGCCTGTATGTGTAATCCTGTATTTTTTGGCATTCGATCAAAATGCCAGTGCCATTTTTTGTTTGTTTGAAGGTTGACAGTGCATGTGAGGCCGGCGAGGACGGTGATGGTGGAGCTGGCCAGCAGCATGAGCGAACAGCGACGGCGGCAACACCGACGAACGACGTTCTGCGACGCACTTTCACTGCTTTGGAACAAAATGGTGGTGGTGGGGGTGGTGCTGTTGGAGGAGGAGGTGGTGGAAGAGTTCAAGCAGCAGTACCAGCAACTGCAGAGCTTGGCAAAGATGAGTTTGGTGGCGAAGGGCGATCTCCAACTGGTGCAGCCGTAGCAGAAACAGCAGCCGCAGCCGCAACCACAGCAGGTGCTGCTGCAGCCGCTGCTTCGTTGGATGACCCGAAATTTGGCGATGCGGCCCATCTGGTTGAGGAGATTCCGGCGGAACGTCGACTGCCGCTACGTCTCGATTTTCAGGCACTTCAAATGAATGCATAAATGATGATGTTTTAATTTGGGATGGGTTGAAGAATTATGGAATTTTTTTTTGAAACTTATTTAACAGACATGGTGGACTAATTTAGCCCCACTTTTTACACAGATTCAGCCGGGCGCCGTACCAAATGGTTATTGGGCAATGCTGCGGTCGCACTTCTCCTATTGGTCCCTAATTATGTTAATTAACCCTCAAGCAAAAACCAACACGGAGGTGGGGGGGGGGGGATAGCGGGGGACTTTATGATATTGAGTCACATTCATTATTGATCTTGCCCAATGTCCAAACTCTTTTGATCAAACATAGACCATGTTTTGTTGTAAAAATGATTGAAAATTTCATGGTGAGGGGAAAATGTTTTTCTTGAAATTTCCATTTAGTCAAAAGCCTTGTCACGACAGTTTTTTTGGCTTGGCTCGGTCGGACAATGATTCGAAAACTTTTTGATACCACGTGCCCGCATTTTCAGGACCAACATGGACCTTGCGGCTTTCATACTCAACGCCATTTACCCTCCACCGCCGCCGTCGTCGTCGTCGTCTACCTAAAAATACGTTTTGTGAAAGTCTCAAAAATTCCATTTTTCAACACATTATTTACATTTTGCGATTTTATTGTCTCTCAACACACATCCGTATAGTTGTTTTTTTCGGTTGTCATTATAATTTGACAGCTTCGAATTTTAGAGTGTGGCTTAATTTAATTCTCAAAAACCAAACTTTTTTTTTTTCTAAATGCCGGTGAATGCCTCCCCCTCCACCGTTTTTTGTTGTTGTTCCCACTGCTTTAAGACAATAATGTGTGATTCTCAGGAAGTGATGAATGTGTAGAGGGAAGGTACAACATATTACATAAACATTTGTGAGAATGTAATTTATTATTATTAATAAATATTTGCAGTAATTTTGAATAGTTAAAAATGGTTTTTAAAAGCAAATTATAGTTGTGTTCGTTTAAAACAAAAAAATGAGACGACAAAAACCTCTGATCATTGCCAAAGAAGCAGAGCCAATCGTTTGACCTTTTTTTGCTTGTGAAAAGCTTCTGAATATACACCGATCGATCATTTGATGCTTTACATTTTTTATGACTAAGTGCCTCAAGAAAAAATTTGTGTACGCTTCCCCCGCTGAGCCCGAGCATTGATTTTCCGTCCCCATTCTTTCATATTCCGTCCGCCCCATATGAAAATCACGTGGCCCCTCCCCCCAGGAGCCCTTCTCGAGATTGCCTATTTAAGAGGAGAAGGAAGCCATCAGTTCCATTCATTGTTACTTCCATCCACCAAATAACTATTCCTTATAAGCCGAAGCCTGTCCCTCATCGTCCGCCCATCCCACCAAGTCCCCCCACCCTCCCCGTCCGTCCATCGCAAACCAACCCTTAACGGTTTGCGAGCCGTCCTCAGAAATACAACCAGTGCGTGAGGAGGAGCAATGAGTTTGCTCCTCCGCATCAGCATCACGCCGTGCGTGATCCGTCTCAAGCACTATCTTGAGACGGCTCATGAGAACCTGGCCAAGAACTTGGCCGACAAACAGGTCCGCGCACAACTCAGCGCGGGACGCCAAGCCATCAGCAAGGCGATCGCCGTGTTGGAGAAGTTCAACGACAAATGGGGGAATTTGTTGATTCGCCTGAAGGGTGATGCCCTTCTGGAAGAACAACAGCATTACATGCAATTCCGTCCAGAAGGGAAGCCCTTCATGGAATGGGTGGACCAAGCCCGGGGTGTCATTGACACCATCGAAGAGGCTTTGGGCCTTTCCGAAAACGGGAGGCTAACCGCCTCGTCCGTCCAGCTTCCGCATCAAGCGGGAGTGCCTGTGCCCCCTCCTCCTCGCCACGGCGTTGCCATTCCCCCAATTAGCCTCCCGAAGTTTTCGGGAGAGCCACAAAAGTGGCCAATCTTCTGGAAGCTCTTTAAGAGCTCAGTGGAGAGCCTCCAAATTGAGGACTCCAAAAAGCACAAATATTTGTTGGGGTGTCTCCCCGATAAATGCGAGGCTCGTCGTGCAATTGCACTCTATCCACCTTCGGATGCGAATTATCCGAAGGTGGTGAACATCTTGAAGAAGCGGTTCGGAGACGAGCAAAGCCTCGTCTCCAAAACGTTCCAAGCAAAACTGCCGAAGACAGAGGCGGAGAAAGGAAAGGAGGGGGCCAACAAGCCCCCGGAAACTCGACCGGAAGGCGTTCAAAGCCTTCCACCGGGCCGCCCAGTGCCCCCCGGACACTCTTTCAACAAGAAAGTCCGTCTGGCCACGGGCGATCAGCCTGGGTACAGCGGAGGGTTGGCAGGAGGTGCTCCTCCTCCGCCTCCTCCCTTTGTCTTGGATGCGGCTTTCCTGGCGGAAGCCATCCAAACCATCAGCAACACGGTTCAGAACCTCGTGACGGGCCAGCAGCTCATCCTGGAGGGACTTCTCCGCGTCGGGCCACAATCGGAGCCGCCGCCGCCCCTCCCGCGCCTCAGCGGCGGCAACGCGGAGCCGCTGGGTGTGCCATCCGCCCGCCGTCGATCGCCGCAGCCGCCTCCTCAGCATCGCCGACGCGGCTCCTCCACCGAATCGGAGAGCGCTTCAAAGAAATGCCGCCATTGAATATGCCGCACCAGGCGATCGCAAATCGATAGAGTATAAACCCTTGCCGCTGGGACCGATCATAAATTTTTCGTTGTTCATTTCAATTCATTTGATCATTTGCGGTCTTCACATTTTTACATTGTCCTCCATTTCCATCCACCAAATAAACGATGTATTCCTTATTATTCAGTTGGCAAAAATGAAGTTTTTAAATAGCAATTCTTTTCGTACGTCCCGCCAAAATCGGGCAAAATGTCCGGTAAGGATGCTTTAAGACAATGAAAACAAGGTCATTTCATTTGGGCTGATTGCCAACATTAATAAATGAAAATTGGGAAATTGAAGGTATAAAATTTTGTACAAATATATAATAAAAAAATCATCTTCTGATTGTCAATGATTTTAATCGACATTCTCAATTTATTGGAAAAGCATGCCCTGCTTCACTCTCATGCCAAATCGAAAGGGAATTCCCTGCTTCACTCTCATGCCAAATCGAAAGGGCATTCCCTGCTTCACTCTCATGCCAAATCTGAAAATCATTTTCATTAGCATACATATTTATGAAAGCGCAAATGTTGACACTGATTTTTATTTTCTTTATAAATTATTTGGAAAATTCCGTTGGTGCGCCGTCGCCGCCCCAATGGGATTTGATCAATTCGGGCAACAATGTCCAAAAATTTGCCCAGCTTATTGAAGACATTTACAAACAGTCTCAGCTTGCTAAATTGGCGTTTAACTTAACATTTGTTAAATATGCGTCGGAACTTGCTAAATTTCGAGTGATCGACAACAACGAAGAAATGCGCCCGACCTTCAAGGCCTATTCAGGCGTTCTCCTCGGCATTCAAGATGAATTTGTTGGATTTCGACATTATTCCTATAATTTGGACAATTTTATTGCCAACGAATTCAACAAAAACATTTTCTGCACTAAAAAGGCAATCCCCAAAAAGGTGGTGGACCAAATTATGCAGCTGATCTTCTCTTTTGCCGCGCGGATTCTCCTTTCTGTGACGTCAGATTTGAAATCATTAATTCCCTAATCATATACATATATATCAGGGATCGGCTAATTTCGGATTTTGGGTTTCGGAATTTCGGAAAATACCGGGATTTTTGGCGTTTCGGATTTCGGGTTTCAGAATTTGAGCAAAATTTCAGATTTTCACCCCTAAGAATGGGATTTTTGATGTATGAAACAGTTTGTTGTCGGTATAGTGGTGAGTGGTGTGGCAGTTGGGTTCAATTAGTTTAGTCATCATGATTATTATTCATATGATTTCAGTTATAAAACATCTATTGGCATTGGCGAATGGCAACTGCAAACACTTTTGTCGGCTTATAGAACTTTGGCTGCACAAAACGACAATAATGAAGATGGGTGGGTATGATTTAACCAGGCATGGCCACGGGCATCCGGATATCCGCGCATATAACCGGATACGGACGAATAACGGATACGAGATTTTGAGCACGGACGGATACGAAAATTCGTATCCGTGAAAGTGCCTAAAATACTTACTAAGCAATTTTAGAATATTTCCATTTCCAATTGTTCAAATTGACGCGAATGGGGATCATTTGTGGGCTGAATTTATTAATCAGAACATATCCAAGCAATTCATCGGTAAGGAATTTAACGAGAAATTGCCCACTAAAAACATGGTTTTCGTGCATAAATTGGGCACCAAATTTGGACAATTGGACACCAAACTGATAAGGGATATTTATCGCCCTAAAAGTATTAACTAAAATGTAAAATTTTTTTATTTTGATGCCCAATTATCCGTTTGGTGACCAATTGTCCGAATTTCTTTGCAAGTCAACTCTTTCTTATATGGATTTATTGTAGCCTTTTCAAATATTAAATGCCACATTATTGCAGAAAACTTCAATTTTGTACTAAAACTCTCGGAATTTTCACTGTCATACTATGACGTTTACAAAGTGCTTGAAGCAATTTTAATTGAATCAAATGCGGCGGCGCCCAGTACCATCAACAACAACAACAACAACAACAAACATTTGCCCCCAAATGATGAGCCTCCGCCAGCAGTGTACGCGTTTTTGAAGCAGTACTTTGTTGCCAAACTTGATCACAAATCAATGGGGCAGTCAAACGTGAAAAAAGTCGACTGCGCGTTCGTTCATTTTGGAAGAGAATTGGAACGCCGTTTAGTGGAGCACACCAGTCGCATTGATTACCCTGGCTTCGCTGGTTACGTCCAGCGAATGGAGATTGAATGCGGGAAAGCGCCACACATTCAATGGAGCACTCCCACCAAAAATATGCCTTCTCCGAGGAGGTTTTCAACATTTATTAATTTCAATCTAAAGATTCAACATTATCAAGAAAAACTTTAAAAAAGCATTTACAAATTAGCGCGATGCTAAACACTAGAGCTGTTCGAGAGTCTCGGTCTCGGGTTTTTAGTCTCGGAAAACGAAACTTTTTTGCACCCCTAAAGATGGCATTTTTGGTGAGAATTCATTACAGAATTTTAAGCGATTTGAAAAACACATAATAACAAATCATTTTAAAAAGCTTTACCTAATTTAATATTTGTCGAAAGCCGATATTAAATTCTAGTGTGGCTCAGTGGTTAATCTGTGGGTCTTAAATTATTTGTCTAAGGTTTGCTACTCCCCGAATGAGAATCTTTTTGTCTTTTTTTAATAAATTATTCGTTTTTATTGATTCTTAGTCGACAGAAAACATCACTCAGAAAACATTAAAAGATAATTTTTGGCAAATTCTAGGAATGAATCAAAAATTTGATTCTCGGCGGAGCCTATCGGCACCGCCGACTCCCCCCCCCCCCCCCAGCCCCCAGAAGTTTTCAAAAAAACTTGGATTCATTTCTCGGTCTCGAGTCTCGGTAAATTTCAAGTCTCGAACAGCTCTACTAAACACTCAAAAATATAAGTAAATAATATACTTTTTTAAAAGATTTAAATTTGTTTTTTGTTTTGAAGTAAACAACTCGAGATGGAATTGTTCCACGAACCGTTGTGGAATTACGCGAGAGCAATTCAAATTGATTCGCACGCATGCAAAGGCAATTTTTGATTTAAAATAAAATTAAATGAGGTGTTTTGTAATTTTATTTTAAAAGTTCAAAGCAAATTTGAGAATAATTAAGAGTTTTAGTAAAATTTTAAATTCGCTTGATTTTAAGTTGTTTTACAATTTGCTGATGCATTGAGTAAAATTGTTGTTAATTTTAAATTAAACTCCAACAAAAAGAACAAAGAATATTCAATGGATGGCATAACAAAGCTAAATGAATTCAATGTTTTGCGTGAAGTTATTAATCTTTTAGCCGTTGCCGATAACGAAAATTATAAAAAATTGGAGAATTTTAAAAGAAACAATTCAAAGATGGAGAAAAAGCATTCATTAAATGAGCTTTCGACGCTACTAAAGAAAATAATCAAGGAGTACAGCTGCACAAACAGCTCATGTCCATTACACGGATATTTGAATTTGTTGAAATGTCGACAAAAAATAGTTCCTAAATTTGGTCAAATATTATTCGAAACTTTCAATAAATCTTCGGATAATGTAAAATATGACGAAACACGGCAATTATTATCCTTTCCCTCGGCATTGAGTAATCACATTCTCAGACGTCTTAATGTCTTCGTTCAGAGGTTAGGCGAAATGTCTTGGTTCGGAGGTTAAGCGAAATGTCTTGGTTCAGTGGGTAGGCGAAATTGCTTGATTCAGAGGTTAGACGAAATCTCTTTGGTCCAGAGGTTAGGCGAAATGTCTTGGTTCGGAGGTTAGGCGAAATGTCTTGGTTCAGAGGATAGACGAAATGTCTTGGTGTCGGGGGTGCCAACCCTACTCAATTTGTTCATTTCATACAGAGCAAAATCTGCATCAATTTCCAATTTTGGCGATAAGCTGGACTTTGTGAAAACAATTCAAAACATCGCTTCAATGGACAAAATTGAGTTTAAACAGCGCAAGAGAATTCCGCGGCCTGAAAATTCGGAACTTTTCAACTTTCTTTTTACATTGGCAATTCGTTTATCTTTACAAATTGAGCAAAATGATTTAGCTGAAAAATATTTGGAGACATTTTTATTCGTCGTCAATCAAAGTTTTGGGGAATATACATCTTCTGGGTAAATAATTAATATTTAACAAACAAATTTAGTTTACTATTTTAGTGTTTTTGCGTTAAAAATCAGAAACATAAACAAAATGGTGGAAGTAAATCTTCCAACTTGGAAATTGCCTTATTTCATTTATTTGGAAAATAGAAAAGAGTTGGAACAGGAGAATGCCTTAAGTGAGTATTTTTAATTTATTTAAAAATTCGAATATTTTTTTATAATTAATTCTTTTTAACAGAAAATTTCAAATTTATTCATTCATTGTCCGAATATTCACCGACAATTTATGAAATCATAAAAATGGCGAATATTCTTGGTGACATAAACGATGGACAAATTTGGATTAGCCCATCGGACTCCGAAATTTTTCTAAAAGTTTTGGAATATTTGACGGGACAAGAAAAGCCTGAGGAACAAATAAAAGTGCCAATTCAAAAAGAGTTTTGTATTTTGGCATATTTTGTTGAAGATTTATTGTGGAAAGCGGCGGAAAAAAACAATTTTCTTTTTGACGGGTCTAAAGAAGAGTTGTTTCGTAGTTTTATTTTGGAAAAACATCAATTGTGCGATGATAAACCGTAAGTTAAATGTTGCATTTAAAAAAACAATGCTTATTTTGTTTAAATAAAATAAATTTATGAATTTAGAAAAGAAGAAGAAATCAGAAAACATTTCCGGGATATGTTGCAATACGCCAATGTAATTCAAGTCCAAATCGACCCTCATAAAGGTTTGGTCCTTTTATGGGGTCCCACCCAACTCATCCATACCCAACTCATCCATACCCAACTCATCCATACCCAACTCATCCATACCCAACTCATCCATACCCAACTCATCCATACCCAACTCATCCATACCCAACTCATCCATACCCAACTCATCCATACCCAACTCATCCATACCCAACTCATCCATACCCAACTCATCCATACCCAACTCATCCATACCCCCAACTCATCCATACCCAACTCATCCATACCCAACTCATCCTACCCAACTCATCCATACCCACTCATCCATACCCAACTCATCATACCCAACTCATCCATACCCAACTCATCCATACCCAACTCATCCATACCCAACTCATCCATACCCAACTCATCCATACCCAACTCATCCATACCCAACTCATCCATACCCAACTCATCCATACCCAACTCATCCATACCCAACTCATCCATACCCAACTCATCCATACCCAACTCATCCATACCCAACTCATCCATACCCATCTCATCCATAGAGCATAACTCGCTTCAACCTTAACCGATTTAGAAAGTCTTAATGCCATTCGATAGATCTCGAACAGTTGAAGCTAATGTTAAGTTAATGCTTTGTGATTGGATAAGTTTCAAAAAAGTTATGGCCAGAAAACCGCTCAAAAATCGGAATTTTTAAACTTTCTCAAATTAGCTTCAACTGTCGCGATCTATCGAATGGCGTTAAGACTTTCTAAATCGGTTAATATTGAAGCAAGTTATGCTCTATGAATGAGTTGGATATGGATGAGATGGGTATGGATGAGATGGGTTTACCCCCCTTTTATGGTTTATAAATATTGAATTATTGTGAATTTGTAACGCACTCTTTGAACAACTCGAGAATTTTACATAATTCTCACCAGAAAATTCACGAATTCTATGCATTTTTTAGTCTTAACAATTTTTTCCTATTATATGTCATATAAAAGATATGATTTTTTGATCATTTTTTTATGTTTTTTACAGAATTACAACAAATTATCCCTCCAATAATTGAAGAACTTGAAGAAATGCTGCAAAAGGGGGAATGGAATTACGCAAATCTAAATGCTATGATAAGAGTTGAATGGATTTTGCTTAAATTTGATCTTGAACGACTCGGACAAATTGCCGATTGGGAACAAATTGACAAAGTGGGGGGAAAATGGCGCAAAATGTACAAGAAATGGTTTCCCAAAAAGGAGGACAATAAGGTGCCGGATTTTGCAAAATTGATGGAAGCCATGAAGGAATATTTAAATGTTTTGCTATCGGGCCAAGTTTGAAGCATCAGCCGAAAGATTGAACTGATCACCTCCTTCGATCGCCAATTTCTTTTCCCCATTCTCTCAATTAAATTCTTATTTCTTTTAAACTCCATTATCCTTCTACAACAACTAATCATCAAACTGTTCCACTGAAATGGTAACCCCGGCGGGTGGGACTCGAACCCACGACCTTCACCCAACCCGTGGGCAGCACTTCCACTGAGCTACCGGAGGCGTCCCATTCTTAAGCCCTCGCCTCGCGGCGTTTTAACCGTCCACGTTCAACCAGCGGAATCAATCCCCCCTTTCTTACAAATACTTGATATCTACATTTGTCAAAAACTAAATTCACCTATCTGTCTTAGAGTGTTAAGATTTGATTACAATACTCAATTTAGGGGTGGCACCCCGACCCTAACCCCGCAAATTTAGACCATTTACGCACGAAAAACGTGTTTTTAGCTTGGTTTGAAGCTTCTAGAACGCATTTCCATGTGCATATTTTTGCATATTTCACGATTATGGAGTGCCTTAATCAAACATCAACAAAATGCCGTCTGCTTATACCGTATTCTCCCTACAATCAAAGCACCGTGAGGGGGGGGGGGGAGACTCATTGTCTTCTCGCATTGCCTTTTCAGTAACCACCCGAAACTTTTGAAAGACAGATTTCCCCCTGTCCGATTTTTGCAATCTCGAGTCCGTAAAAAATCCAAAAACCCCAAAAATTGCCAAATTCACTTTTTAGGAAGTCCTTCATGGAATGGGTTAGACCCTTTTATTAGGGGTGCATTTAATTTGAAGAAATTTCGATTTTTAAAAAAAAAGTCCCCCAAAAAATTGCATTTTTTCAAAAATGCACCCCTAAAAATGGATTTTGTCCATCCCCGTACGGGGATCCCCGTTCCCCGGTTTGTTCATGCCCGAAAACGGGGATCCCCGGTTGTTCGTCGCCATTATCTTAGGCATTTTGCCAACAATTCTTTAAGAAAAATGCAATAAAAACAAAAAATATTTCCTAAAAGCCACAAAATGTTTTTCCAAAAACTGCACTCCTAAAGCGGGTTAATGGCATGCCCTGCTTCACTCCTATTCCGAAAATGCAAAGTTGCCAAATATCGTCAATTCGTCTCTCGTTTTTCAAAAATCCTTTTGGCAACCAATCCCTCTGCTTTGCATGAATTGTGAAAATTGAAGGCATAAAATTGCCACAAAAATATATATAATCACTGATTGCCAACATTAATAAATAAAAATTGGGAAATTGAAGGCATAAAATTGCCACAAAAATATATATAATCACTGATTGCCAACATTAATAAATAAAAATTGGGAAATTGAAGGCATAAAATTGTCACAAAAATATATATAATCACTGATTGCCAACATTAATAAATAAGGGAAATTGAAGGCATAAAATTGTCACAAAAATATAATTAATTATTTTCTGATTGCCAACATTAATAAATAAGGGGAGACAAGATGTCGAGTCGAGATTTTTCGAGATCTCGGGACGAGGTTCTCGTCTCGACCGGGCTTTATTGACAACATTAAACTACTTGGAGATTTTTAGAAACTATAAATCCCATCCCTAGTTATGACGAAGAAACATTGAATATAAATCAAGATTTCATTTGTCCGAGTTCCTAAATGAAATGAAAATAATTTTCTTTAGCAAATTATGAAAGCGCAAATGTTGGCATTGGCACTTATTTTTATTTTCTTTATAAATTATTTGGACAATTCCGTTGGTGCGCCGTCGCCGCCCCAATGGGATTTGACCAATTCGGGCAACAATGTCCCAATTTTTGCTCAACTTATTGAAGACATTTACCAACAGTCACTTCAGTTTATTGACGTTTACGTGCCGTTTAAATTGGAATTGGTTAAAAATGACAAAGTGTCGTTTAACTTCACTTTTGTTAAATATGCGTCGGAACTTGCCAATTTTCGAGTGATTGGCAACAACGAAGAAATGCGTCCGACTTTCAAGGCCCACGCAGGCGTTCTCGACTTTCGAGACGAATTTGTTGGATTTCGACGTTATTCCAATAAATTGGACAATTTTATTGCCAACGAATTTAACAAAAACATTTTATGCCGTGAAAAGGCAATGCCCAAAAAGGTGGTGGACCAAATTATGCAGCTGATCTTCTCTTTTGCCGCGCGGATTCTTCTTTGTCTGACGTCGGATTGAAAATAATTAATTAATAAATTAAATTATATTTAATTTTTAGTTATGGTAATTATTATTCATATGATGGCATTGGCGAATGGCAATTGCAGACACTTTTGTCGGCTTACAAAATTTTGGCGGCAGAAAACGGGTGGGGTATCAGGGACAGGACCAATACTCGCATTACAATATGTCGTTTTTAAAAGATATTAAATTAATGATTTTTTAAATTTAATTGCATTATGTATTTGCAAATTAAATCCGCTGCCCACGAAACATCGAAGCCACGAAATACCGAAAAAAATAAATTTTTTTAATAGTTGATAGATAAAAAGATGGGGTATACAACGGCGTAGAGTCCGAATCTGACCCTCATTTCGACCAATTTCGAACCCCCGGATCCGGATTCGAATATTGTTTCGAAATTTTAAAAATGTTCAGAAATCAATTTGGTGTCAAAATCGTTCTCAAAAAGCATCAATTCGGGTCCGGGATTCAGAATTGGGCGAAATGGAAATCAGATTCGGGTCTACGGCCCAGAAAACCACTAGAAAACCTATTTTGAATTTCGAAAAAATGTTCGAATCCGGGTCCGGGGTTCGGAATTGGTCAAATTTTATAATTTTTAACGGCTTCGTCAAGGAAATTGCGCAATTTTTTTTTGCAAATTCTACTTTACAGGGGGGGGGGGGTGGGGGTCAGCCGGTGCCGATAGGCGTCGCCGAGAAAAGTTTGAAATTTTGATCAAAATATTCTCATTTTCAAGGACAATCTTGAAAATAAGGGCATTTGTCATTTTTTAAGATCAGAGGTCCATTTTCAAGGACTGTCGTTGCCATTCAAGGACGAATACGAGCCCTGTTTTAAAAAAAACCAGGGCATTATTAAACGAATACAAATTATTTAGCTCGAGGAGGACTCGAACTTTAGGCAAACAGACTTTAGCCACACAGTTTAACCACTGAGTCACGTCACATTACTGGGGGGGGGGGCGTTATAGTTTTAAACTATTTTTTTCCTGAAAGCACCTTGGGGTACTTTTCCGTTATGGCGCCACACATTCAAATTTAAAAAAAGCCCCCCAAATTTGCTGAAAACATCGTATATCGGAGTTTCAAGGATGCTGATCACGAATCTGATAATATTTTTAAGATCTGACAACATCTAAGATTTTAAAATCTATGATGGATTCGTTAGGCTTAGGCCTAAGCCTAACGCGCCCCGAGCCAGGGTGGCTTAGTAGATTTTTGCTTGTTCAATTGGTTTCAGCACCTAAGAAACACCTATAAAAGTGGTTTTATGTGATTAAAAGTCAAAAAAATCAATCATAGATTTCCAAAATCTTAGATGTTGTCAGATTTTAAAATATTGTCAGATTCGTGATCAGCTCCCTTAAAACCCCTATAACGAAATTTTCAAAAAATGCACCCCTAAAAAAGGACTTTTTTACGACTAAAAATTCTGCCCACCAAAAAAAATGCAATTTTTTAAAATTCTCCATTTAAATCGGTACAAATTGTCTTTTTTCGAGATAAAAATCTCGAAATTTCCGACAGTCCGGGTCTCGGAATTTTCGACAAATTTCCGAGATTCGAGACCTGGACTTTCGAAAAATCTCGGCAGGATCTCGATCTCGCTGGGTTCTAAATATTTCATATCATCCATTTGAAGGTTTTCTCATGCTTTAGGAAAATTTACATATAACGGAGTTTGGGCTCAAAAAAGTGCCTAAAATACTAAAAAATTTTAGAATATTTCCCTTCCCAATCATACAAATTGACGCGAATGGGGAACATTTGTGGGCTGAATTTATTAATCAGAACACATCCAAAAATACTTCAGAACAAAAGCAATACATCGGTAAGGAATTTAAATAATTAATTAAGGGATATCACTAGAGATCGGCCCGATCTCGATTTTTAACTAGAATGTAAAAAAATTCATTTAATATTTTTCCGTTTGGTGCCTCAATTTTTCCAAATTTTGTTGTCCAATTGTCCGAATTTCTTTGCAAGCCAATTCTTTCTTATATGCATTTGTTGTAGTCTTTCAAATATTAAATGACACATTATTGCAGAAAACTTCAATTTCGTATTAAAACTGTCGGAATTTTCGTTGTCATACTATGAAGTTTACAAAATGCTTGAAGAAATTTTGATTGAATCAAGTGCGGTGCCCACAAGTACCATCAACAACATCCATTTTCCCACAAATCCTCCGCCACCAGTGCAAGCAGTTCACACGTTTTTGAAGCAGTACTTTATTGCCAAACTTGGTAGCAAATCAATGGGGCAGTACATCGACTGCGCATTCGTCCATTTTGGAAGAGAATTGGAACGACGTTTAGAGGAGCACCAGTGGCGTAGCCGGGGGGGGGGCAAATAAAATTTGAGGAAAAAAACCCATAGGAGGGACCCTTTTGGTGGTCACTTTTACAATTTTTTGACCAATTTTCTTGACAAATTGCGATCAAAAAAAAAAATTTCCTGACGGCGGCGCCTATCGGCACCACCGGGCTGCTCCTGGCGCGCAGATGGGAATGCCATCTGAGCGCCGCGCTCAGATGGACAAATTCCCTCTCGCTCCCGAAAATTTTTTCTGGCTACGCCACTGAGGAGAGCACAACAGTCGCATCTATTACCCTGGCTTCGCTGGTTACGTCGGCCGAATGGAGGCGGAATGCGGGAAAGGGCCGCACTTAAATCAGCCTTATTGGAGTACCAAAACCAAAAACACGCCTTCTCTAATGAGGTGTTTATTCAATTTAGATACCGTGTTACTTCTTTTAATCCAACCCTCTCTAATTATCCCACCCTCTTTAATAATCCCGCCCCCTCGGAGGGGTTGAAAAATAATCCCGCCCTCTCTAATAATCTAATAATCCCGCCCCCTCGGAGGGGGTTGAAAATAATCCCGCCCTCTCTAATAATCCCGCCCCCTCGGAGGGGGTTTTTACGGGATTCGAGTTTTTCAAGATTCTCGATCGTAATCTCGATCGGTCCTCTAGTCCGATCTTTAATAAAAACTCAATTTTGTTTTGAAGTAAACAACTCGAGATGGAAATGTTTCACGAACCGTTGTGGAATTACGCAAGAGCAATTCAAATTGATTCGCACGCATGCAAAGGCAATCTTTTCATTTAAAATAAAATTAGACTTAAAATCTAAAAACTTTTCAAATGTAAAAAAAAGAAGATTATTCAGAATTTTAGTAAAATTTTAATTTAAACAAAATATGAGTTTTTATTTTTGGTTGATTTTAAGCTGTTTTACAATTTGCTGATGCATTGAGTAAAATTGTTGTTAATTTTGAATTGAACTCCGACAAAAAGAACGAATATTCAATTGATGGCATAACAAAGCTTAATGAATTCAAACTTTTGCTTCGAATTATTGATGGCATTGGTGATACAGAAAATTATGAAAAATTGGAGAATTTTGAGAACAATTCCAAAAAGCATTCATTAAATGAGCTTTCGACGCTACTGAAGCAAATAATCAAGGAGTACAGCTGCACAAACAGCTCATGTCCATTACACGGGCATTTTAGTTTGTCTAGAAATCAAGAAATTCTTTCTAAATTTGGTCAAATATTATTCGAAACTTTCAACAATTATTCTGATAATGTAAAATATGACGAAAACCAGCAATTATTATCTTTTCCTTTGGCACTGAGTGAACACATTCTTGGACGACTCAATGACTTCGTTCAGAGGTTAGGCAAAATGTCTTGGTTCAGTGGGTAGGCAAAATGTCTTAGTCCAGCGGTTAGGCGAAAGTCTTGGTTCAGTGGGTAGGCGAAATGTCTATAACTATAGCTTTAAAAGTTTAGAACTTTCAAATATTATCTTTTACATTTGGTTTGGTTGATTGGCTTTTACCTACGACCTTCACCCAATCCGTGGACAACTTTCAAAAACTAAATTTGCTTATCTTTCATAGAATTTTTAAGATTTCTTACAAATACTTAATTTGTTCATTTAATGCAGCTTACCGACATCAATTACCGACATTGGCGATGACCTGGACTTTGTGAAAACAATTCAAAACATCGCTTCAATGGACAATTTTGAGTTTATACAACGCAAAAGAATTCCAAAGTTTTCGAATCGGAAACTTTTCAAATTGCTTTTTATATTGACAATTCGTTTATCCTTGCAAATGGAGCAAAATGATTTAGCTGAAAAATATTTGAAGACATTTTTATTCGCCTTCAATCAAAGTCTTGGGGAATATACATCTTCTGGGTAAATAATTAATATTTAACAAACAATTTAGTTTGTTCCCCCTAATTTTAGTTTTTTTGGATTCAAAATCAGAAACATAAACAAAATGGTGGAAGTAAATCTGCCAACTTGGAAATTGCCCTATTTCATTTATTTGGAAAATAAAAAAGAGTTGGAACAGGAGAATGCCTTAAGTAAGTGTTTTAATTCATTTAAAAATTCGAATATATTTTTATAATTAATTTTTTCAACAGAAAATTTTGCCTTTATTTATTCATTGTCCAAATATTCACTGTCAATGTATGAAATCATAAAAATGGCGAATATTCTTGGTGACATAAACGACGGTCAAATTTGGATTAGCCCATCGGACTCCGAAATTTTTCTAAAAGTTTTGGAATATTTGACGGGACAAGAAAAGCCTGAGGAACAAATAAAAGTGCCAATTCAAAAAGAGTTTTGTGTTTTGGCATATTTTGTTGAAGATTTATTGTGGAAAGCGATGGAAAAAAACAATTTTCTTTTTGACGGGTCTAAAGAAGAGTTGTTTCGTAGTTTTATTTTGGAAAAACAGCAATTGTGCGATGATAAACCGTGAGTTAAATGTTGCATTTAAAAAAACAATGCTTATTTTGTTTAATAAAATTAAAATAAATTTATGAATTTAGAAAAGAAGAAGAAATCAGAAAACATTTCCGGGATATGTTGCAATACGCCAATGTAATTGAAGTTCAAATCGACCCTCATAAAGGTTTGCTTCATCTTAAACTATTTTTCCCTATTATGTTATATAAAATCAAAGTTTTTGTTCACTTTTCCAAGTTTTTACAGAATTACAACAAATTATCCCTCCAATAATTGAAGAACTAGAAGAAATGCTGCAAAAGGGGGAACGGAATTACGCAAATCTAAATGCTATGAAAAGAGTTGAATGGACTCTGCTCGAATTTGATCTTGAACGACTTGAACAAACAGCCGATTGGAAACAAATTGACAACTTGCGGGACGAATGGCGCAAAATGTACAACGAATGGTTCAACAATGTCGACGACGAAAATGTGCCGGATTTTGCAAAATTGATGGAAGAAATGAAAGAAAACCTAAAGAAAATTGAAGAAATTGTTTCGCTCTCGGGCCAAGTTTGAAGCATCAGCCGAAAGATTGAACTGATCACTCCTTCGATCGCCAATTTCTTCCAATTTTCTCTCCATTAATTTCTTATAAACTCCATTAAGTTCTAATTTTGATGATATATTCCTAATTTCGGAAAGTTTAAAATAGGTTGAACCCCGTCCCCGACCCCCGCAAATTTAGGCCATTTTTGGGGATTTCCCCGACCCTTCTAATTGTGCAAGCACTTATTTTTTTGTGAAAAAAACAAATTTCTCATAAAAGTCACTATAACTTTTCTAATTTTAAATATTATGAAATAAAATTTCACTGATTTTTCCGCACAAAAGTATTTAAGATCGCTCGACTGGAATAAAGTATTAATTATTCACCCAATTTTGCGCAAAAAATGAAAATAAAAAATTTTGTGCGTTGTCATCAAAAATATTTTTAAATAATCGCAAAAAAAAATTATAATTATTTAGAGATTGGTCGGGGACCGGGTTCGGGGAGCATCACTACTTAAAAACAAAAATATGGACAAAAAGTGAAAAAAGAAATGATTCCCGAAGTTGGACAATTTGTCGAGGCTTTTGACACGGCAAAAAAAAATTCCCGGCCAAAGCCTAATAGGCCTTAAGGCACCTTCGGGATTTTTTTTAAAAGCTCCGAAAAAACGATTTTAAAAGAATTTAGTTAAATTATTCCAATAAAATAATTTATTCAAAAAAGCCATCGCTTCCCACTGATTCATCCTCTATTTTTGTTTGAGAAAAATTTAAATTGAATACAATTCTTTTCCAGGGAGAGGAGAAGCAGAAGGAGAAGGAGGGAGAAGGGAAGCAGAAGGGTAAGGATGGAGCGGAAAAGCAGAAGGGGAAGAAGGGAGAGGAGAAGCAGAAGAGGAAGGAGTGAGAGAAGCAGAAGAGGAAGTAGGGAGAGGAGAAGCAGATGAGGAATGAGGGAGAGGAGAAGCAGAAGCGGGGGGCGTCCATTGAACTTGAGCTGGAGTCATTGGCTTCTTCTTCCAACATGTCGAGGACTGAGATGCGAAAAAAATCGGTAGGGCTAAGCAAGGGTAAAAAAAAGACACCAAAAAGATTGTATAATCATTGTTTAGGTAAATTTTTGTTGTGATGAAAGGCGAAAGTAGCATAAATGAAATGGTTGAAATATACACATAAGTAACAAATAAATGAGTTATTGTAAAAAACAAAAACCAATTTATTTTTGATGACCCCCCCCCCCCCGATTCCCACACAATTGGTGGTTAAAAAAATATAAAAACGACAACAAAATCATTTGACTGTTGCAATTGCAAAGGTATTGGAACGACCCCAAAAATCAATTGACTGTTGCATTCCGTTATGCTACCCTCCCTCCCACCTTCTCATTTCTACACTTTCTCATTGACTAAGAAAGAGAAACTGGAGAGAGAGCAAAAGGCACAGGCGTTTAGAAAGATGAGAGAGCACGAGCACAGAGAGAGAGAGAGATGAGAAACGCACGGCTTCCTTTCCCTTCCCCCCCCCCCGGCGCACGCCCTCTTTCCTTCACCCTTTTAGCTTCCCCCCCCCTTTCTGTCTCTTCCCCCTCTCCGCCCATCCCACCCCCTCATCCACCCGCCCCCAATACAATAATGACACACGCAATACAATGAGCCATCCCAAAAGGCGGGAAATACAGGACGTCGAAAAGTGTTTCCGGGGAAATACGGGTGGGCTAGGAACTGGGAGGGAAAGATGGGAGGGCAACTAACTACTAAAGTGCCTAATGGGGGTTTTATTTGCACTTTTAACTATTTGTCTTGTGAGCGTGGACACCGACTTTTTAAGCAAGGACAATCGGTCGATGGGTAATTTTCTGATCACAATTTTTTTTAAAACAGCTCGCTGTTTATTTTGTTATTTGGCAACAAAATGTTTTTAATTATAATGAAAATGGAGTGTCCTACAATTTTAAGCAGAGGGCTCAAATCAGGCACTTCTCGGCATTGGCATTGGCGTTTTGGCACTTGGCATTTGCTGAGGCGTCGTCTTTTACGGTGTTTGGCGCAAGCAGAAAACGGGAAGGTATGCGGTTGCACAAAAGGACAACAAATGGAGCTGGCCCGGCAAATTGAAACATTTATTGAGGAGGTTCAAATTCTGTAACAATTTAAATTAATTTAAGAATAATTATGTGTTAAAATTATTATTTTTTAAAATAAAAGTGAATGAAATTAAAAAGAAAATTGAGAGGATTTTTAAGCAATTGAAAATTTTCAAAATAGGCAGAATTCTTCAAATTTTTAAACTTTTCAGCGAGAAAGCCCGAACAGCCCCGCCGGTCGTTGGCATTTGAAGCGGTTGATTGCGCGCATCCACAGTGACGAATTCTTCTGTGTGTTCGGTGAGCGCGGACGGAAGGCTATGGAATTTTTCGAATATAATTCAATTCGAATTAGCGCCACCGCATGGAACTCTGTGATTTTTAATTAAAAACGCATAAAATTTGCTTTTTATTTGTATGGCAAATTTATTTAAAATGTGCTTTCATTTACTTTTGAACAATTAAAACTTTTGTCGAATTTTTTGAGTGCTAAATTCAAGTTTTTTTGCCAACTCAATTTGCCTGTAACTTTTTCTTCATAGTGCTTTCCGACGTAAAGTAAAACTTAAAATGCTCCTAATGCAATTCAATCGAAATTGCCATTTGGCTCCGGAAACGTGGCATTCGCACCGTTTTGGGGTTCTTTGCCACGGTTATGCCCCGTTTTTTATAGACTTACGCCCCGTTTTGGGGTTCAGTGCCCCGTTTCTGCCGCAAATTCAATTTTTGGGTTTTGGCCATGGCAACCCTAGTCCCATTCAATTATTCACGCGATTTTGAATTTCATTTGACTTTTGATTTGTTAACACATTAAATTTTTAATGATTTAAAAACAGGGCTGCGATCTGGCAAAGACAAGTTCCAAGGACAGACATATTTTTCAAGTACATAACAGAAAAATTTGGCGAAATCCAACTTTTGGCTCAATTTGTTAAGGGAATTGCAACCAATTTTATGAGAGTACGGCGACGCCGAGAGGCGCCGCCGTGAAAATTTTTTTGGAAATTTTAACAATGTTTGTTAAGAAAATTGATGGAAAATATACCTAGTAAATTGGGCATTTCCCCTTCTGCTACGCTTGACAAAATTGTATTGTTTTTCCCATTCGGGATTGAATACACTTTTACGCTTTACTGAAGACATGCTAAAAAATAGAAAATCAAGAATCAACTCTTTTGAGAGCGCGGGCACATTTTTGTTAAAATGACCATTTTCTATTGAAAATTTTGAATATTCACAATGCCAAAACATGAATATTTCCATTAAAATCCCAATATTTTCAACACTCACGCCAAACCATCATTTCAAGGACAATCTTGAAAATAAGGACATTTTCAATTTTTAAGATCAATGGTCCATTTTCAAGGACTGTCCTTGCCATTCAAGGACGAATCGCAGCCCTGTTTAACAATGTTCCTGTGGTCAGTGATCGATGGGTCCGTCTATGATTTTTTGTTGAAAATCTCTTCAACGGTTATCAAGTAGTGCTCGGCAAATGGCTTCGATCGATATTCGATAAGATATTTCGATAAAATATCGGTATCGAAAAATATCGAATTAATAGATTTTTTTCGATACGATATTTCGATAAAATATCGGAATCGAAAAAAAACCGATATATCGCGATATTTTTCGCAAATTTTTTTTTGAATCAATATGCAAAAAACGTCTTAAAAACAATCAATATTATTTATAAGCCATTTTTTTTATTATTCAAAAATATCTTCCTCATTTTTTCAACTTCTATTGCCTCATTCACCATAAATTTTTTTGAGATTCTGATTAACTTTTGGGGGGGGGGGGGGGGGGGTTGGCGGTGCCGTTAGGCGTCGCCGGGGAAAATTTTTGAAAAATTTAACAAGATTTGTTAAGAAAATTGGTCCAAAAATTAGGAATGTTGCAAAGAAGCCCTCCCCTCCTTATAGTTTTTTGATTTCGTCCAACCAAAAAAAGAAATGAAAATTGTGAATTGTCATCTAAAATTTGTTTTAAAAATTGAAAAAGTTAAAAGTTGAATTGTTTACACCACCGTAAAAGTTCAGAGAAAGTCAGGAAAAATATACATAGTCGGGGAATTGAACCCCAACCCACTTACGCTTAAACTGTACCAACAACTCACCACTACACCACAACCAAACTGCGATTTTACGCTCAAAATCCCATTCTTAGGGGTGCATTTTGGATTTCCAAGGCGCTATTTTAACATTTCAATACGATATTCGATACGAATTTCGATAAAATATCGGTATCGAAAAATATCGAATTTATAGTTTTTTCCGATACGATATTTCGATATCAATGTCGCGATATTTTTATCGAAATATCGTATCGTGCCGAGCACTATTACATTTGGTATAATGTTCGATCTAAAGGTTATAAAGCATTCGGCACTCAAAACCCCTTTCGACCTTCGGACCAGTTGCCCTTATAACTTGCTTTCCGACGCAAATAAGGTAGACAAACCGTAATGTTTTAAATATTTAAAAATAAGCCTTCCACCAAACTTCAATCGCATTCTTCAATTTCCCTGGACTTTTTGTGTTTGAACTTTTTTCATTAAATACGTGCATTGTTTAAATTAGCCAGATCAGTAGTGATCACAAAAGATTAAATAATCGATGAAAAGCTGCTTGTCAAGATGCCCAAATTCTCAAAAATTGTCGGCATTTTCTAGGATTTTCGTTGAATTCTCAGCCATCAATCCGTTTTCACGCGATGGCACGCGCTCACGCCTTCCTTCGTTCAGCGGTCCTGCGGGCGCTGCTGCAAGTATTTCTGCAGCTGAGGCAGTGCATGGACACGCTCCACATATTTGATCAGCCCCGGGTACGCCTTGATCGTGTCCGGCTCCATCTTGATGAAGGTGTACAAGAAGTTGCTGACCTGAATTGAGACGACAATCAGGAAAGGTTAGAGAGTTTTGGTGCGTCAAAATTTCAACAATTTTTTCAAATCTAAAATTTCAAATTCTTAAACAAAACGCCAAAAATGTTTGCCTGGAAGTCCACCATGGACAAGCCGGACGGGAGCATATAGTCCGAACCGGACTCCTTCAAAAGCGCCTCAAACAACGGAAAAATGCGCTTGACGCCTGGCTCAAGCACTTCCGAACGGAGTTTGTCCTTGAAAAATATTCAAATTGATTTTTTAAAATACATTCATGCTGGAAACAACATTTTTTATAATTAAATATTTTAATTGCTCTTTAAATCGGTGTTTTAAATTAACATGAAAAAATAAGGGAAAATCTAAAGATATAATAAAATTGCTAAATAATTAAGATAAAATATTTATTTATTTAAAAATTTCTAAAATATATTTACAAAATTCATTTCTAATTTAACAATCCTACATATTATTATTTTTATAAAATTTCATTAGTTTTTGATTAAATTAAATTATTATAAAAAGCAATTGAAGCGAATGCTAATTAAAAATTTCTCATTTTTTATTTTGAAAAAAATATAAATTCACCAAGTCGCCTTCGCGGAATCCCAGTTTAGTATAAATGTACGGGGCCAACTCCGTGTAAGCATCCTTTTGGAAATTGATAATTTCGTCGGCCTTCGCCTTCTCCCACTCATCCTTCCCGGCCAATGCTAACAAAAAGTATAAATTTAAAATATTTTGAGAAATTTTCATAAAAATTTTACCAAATTTTTCTGCTAAAAAGCGCAAAATCGTCGTGCTTTGGCCCAGCTGCTTCCCGTCAACCTCCAACACCGGCACTTTGCCGTAGAAAAATTCTGAACACCAAAAAAGTGGTCACAAAATATTGAATTTTATGTGTTTGTTTGTTTGTTTACTTATTTTAAAACACCAATTTTATTTTTTTGGCATTGTGCCAACCAACACTTACTCGACTTGTACTTGTCCTGCCATTCATCCATGCTGCCGAAGCGAACGTCTTCAAATTGTTGGCCAACATAATGGAGGAGCAGACGAATGGGCTCGCCTACACCGCGAGCATCGAAATAATACAATTTGTATTGGACCATTTTTAGATTGATTAATTTATTATTTCTTAAGTTGTTGGCATTTTTATTAGATCATATATATTTAAATCGAATCGCTGAGAATTTTTTCGAATATTTTAGCGTCAAAACAATCTTAACCAATTTTAAGGTAAAAATTAATCTTCGAAAATCTGTAACATTTTGCCAATTTTAAAAACCTCAAAAATTGGGAGGGTGGGGAATTTTGAGAGGGGCGATTTTCGTGGGGACAACAATTTTAGGGGGACAATTTTTTGGGGGGACACAATTTTAGGGGGACAACAATTTTAGGGGGAAAATTTTAAGGAGATAATTTTAAGGGGACAATTTGGGGGGGGGGGGGGACACAATTTTAGGGGGAACAATTTGGGGGGGGGGGGAGGGAGGCAAATATTGGAGCTGCTGGTCAGTCAGACCACTAATCAATAAATGTGTTTGAAGGGGGAGCAGAGAAAGTGAATAATCCTCCCTTAATAATGGTCATGCAAAAAATTGTCGGACGACGACGAAAATGAGAGCTTTCTGTGACCGTGGCGGAAATCTCTCATTTTCCCATTATATTTTTTTTTGTCGTTGCGTCCGACGATTTTTCTGCTGCTTTGTATTGATGAAATAATATGCACACGAAAAACATGCTTTTAGTCGAAAATTTCGTCATTTTAACCTCAGTATTAAAGTTTATTGAAAATGAAATTGAAATTCGTAACAAACAAAACAAAAAATATTTTGAGAGTTTTCGCCGCTAAAATAGTGACAAAATTAGGCAAAAATGGCTTTTCGCAAAATTTGCCACTTTCTTTTTGAGCGTTTTTTGAAAAATTTCATAAAAATTCAAAAAATATTTTTTTAATTTCTTGTTTCTAATTTAGAATTTGAATTTTTCTTGTCAAGGGATCCTACAAAATGTTTTTTTTTTGACCAAAAATGCAAAACATATAAAATCGACTTTTTGCACAAACTTAAAGATAGAATTTCGAGCATTTTGAGATTTTGAAAAAAAAAACTCAGTTTTTCTAGAATTTTTTTATGTTCCAAAAAATGATGTGAAATACCTGACTATAATTTTTACTATGTTAACAAAAAAGTTGTTAAGCCATTATTGTCATTTTTATACACATTTTTCAATTCAATTTGCGCCATTATTTTAGCCATTTTTTTCTCAACTATTTAATTAACTATTTTGAGATTTTTCTTAACTAAAATCGTCGCCCTATTAGTGGAAATGGGTAAAATAGTAAAAAAAAATTTTTAAAGTCGGAAAAAAAGTGTTTTGGGGTTTTTGGTCCGATTCTGACTTCCATTCCGACCCGGACCCGAATTCGAGAAAATTCAAGGATTATCCAAATGCACAAAATTACATCGAAAAGGCAAAAGTAATGGTCGAATTCATTCTTTTTGGATAATTTTGAGGCCAAAATTTTCCGAATTTTCAAAAAATGTTCGAATTCATGTCCGGGTTCAAACTCGGTCGGGATGGAGGGAGGTCATTTCGGATTCCACGCTCCCAAAACCCCTAGAAACAACACTTTTTCGACTTAAAAACATTTTTGTTTTCTTGAAAAAATAGGGGGGGGGGGGGAACAAATTCAACTTTTGTGCTTAAGTGAAGAAAATGAATGAATGAAATGCATTTGGTGGAGGTATACAGCAAATTCTCGTCCTTTAAATAGTAAACAAAAAGTGTTTGTAGTTTGTGCGCGTTGCGGTGACAACAAACTACAAAAAAACATTTAAGGCCGATAATGTATTTATTTTTTTATATTTGTTGTTTTCGGGCAATTGGGTACAATTATTGTGGCGGGCTGTACACAATTAGTAAGAATTAGTAAGCCTGTGTGCTGCATGACGAGGTGGCCGCCGCCGCCGCCGCGTATTTTTGGGTGTGCAAAAAATTGGGGCACCAAAAAAATATAAAACGGCAAATCGGGCACGAGGAAATTGGGTGCCAACCAAAAATAAATAAAAAATGAAAAGATTAGGCACCGAAAATTGGCAAATGTGCGCCAAGTAAAATCATTTAATTAGTATAAATGCATTTTGTTTTTTTATTGTTCAACTTTCTGGCGTACAATTTCTCTAATTTTCACGGGCGCACAATCTTTTTAATTTTTGGTACCCAATTTTCTAAATTTTGCGATCGGATTTTTATCCTGATCCTGGTCAATTCCGAATCCTGGTCCTGTTCAAATGCCATTTTGACCGTTTTTGGTCGGGTTGGCATTTTGACCGTCTTTGGTGGGGTTGGCATTTTAGCCAAGTTGGCATTTTGACCGTCTTTGGTGGGGTTGGCATTTGGACCGTTTTTGGTCTGGTTGGCATTTTAGCCAAGTTGGCATTTTGACCGTTTTAGACCCAGTTGGCATTCTGACCGTTTTTGGTCGGGTGACATTTTACTAGTGTTCGGCAAATGGGGTTTTTCGGTAATCGGTAACGGTAATTCGGTAAATTACCGTTACCGAAAAATACCGAAATCTCAACAAATTTCTCGGTCGGTAATCGGTAACGGTAATTCGGTAAATTACCGTTACCGAAAAATACCGAAATCTCAACAAATTTCTCGGTCGGTAATCGGTAACGGTAATTCGGTAAATTACCGTTACCGAAAAATACCGACTAAAAAATTTCGGTATACCGACCGGTAATCGGTAATTTTGGATATTTTAAATTTCAGTTTACATAAACAAACAATTTATTCAATACTTATAATTGATAATGGTCAATGTTTTGTTGAGAAAAATAAGCATTTCTGCTGTTTGTGGGTTTAATAAATTGCGGCGGTAATTAAAAACATCTCTTGCTACAGAGAAAATCCTTTCACTTTCAACAGATGTCGCTTGCGCCGAAAGGTAACGGCGAACAATGGGGGACAAAATAGGGAGCATTTTTTCATTCTCTTTCCAATAATTAAAAGGATCACTGTCCAACGGCTCCAAATCAGCTTTCCTGTACAAATTCAATTCAAATTCAATGTCCTCAGCCGGTTGACTTGAGCCCTTTGTTGGCGTTTTTCGAGCAACAAATTTATTCGCGCGGGACGCAAAGAAATCACCGCACTTCTTTTTTGGAGATGGGGGCCTTTCTAAGAAATAATTTAATAGAAAAAATCGAACAAATGAAAAAAGTTTTTTAATTTAAGATAGTAAGTACCCTCATCAATATTAGCTACATCAATTAGAACCATTTCTCCACTATTGGTTGGCAGCAGAATGTCCGACTTGATCCATGAATGAATTTTAGAGGCAAATTCCAAACGGTTTGGCACAAATTGGTCCTTGAATCTAGGGTCAAGATAGTGGGCTACGGCATAAATCCTATTAAAAAGGCATTAAATTTCGAGTTTTTTTTGGCTGACTTTTTGCTTTCCAAGTTTGAAAATCGTTCACGGATTTCGCTTATAAGTTTTCTTTGCTCTTCCTCAATGATCGGATAATTCTTTTCGGTTAACTCCCCAAGCAAAATTTGACAAATTTTTCGATTGTTCCGGGGCGCGTTTTCATCTCACTTTCTTGGAGCTTTTTTTAATTTTTCAGCGAATTCTGAATGCTGTTTAACATGAGCGTGTAACCCCGAAGTACTTGCTGCAGATGTCTTAATTCGCTTTTTGCATTCATTGCATTCTGATTCGTCTTTATTCAATTTTGTATAAAGACCAATATTCCAAATTAAACTCATATTCAATCTAAAAACACAGTGGGAGCATCGTCGGGTAGCAATTTATTCAATAAATTAGGGGGAATTCAATCAATTCAATACATTATTCGCCAAAATTAGCATTTAAAAAAATTACCGATTACCGAAAATTACCGCGGTAAACAGAAATGGCTCGGTCGGTAATCGGTAACGGTAATTCGGTAAATTACCGTTACCGAAAAATACCGAAATCCCAACATTTTTCTCGGTCGGTATACCGAATCGGTAATACCGAAAAAATTACCGCGGTAATACCGAAAATTACCGCGGTAATACCACCGTGCCGAACACTACATTTTACTATTTACAAAATTAAGCAACAATAAAAAAGTAAACAAAAAACGCGGATTTCAGCTCATTGGTAAAATCCGTCATAGCGAGAACCCAAAAGGTTTTCTTTAGTTCTGAAATGCCTAAAACCGGAAATTTTATTTTAGACTTTTTTTCGAGGCCAAAATTGATTTATGCTTTGAAGAATACGGCCCAAAAATAGTCTTTTCGCGTTGGTTAGGAGTTTTTTTGGTCAAGTTTAAAATTGCATAATTTGCATTTCTTCTCATCGGTCTTTGCAAATCTTCATCGGTCCCGTCCTACCTCCCGCGGATGCCATCCTCGGATCAATTGGCCCCTTCTCATTCCCTATCTTCAAAAAATTCTTTCATCTCAGCGTCCTTTTTCAACTCTTGCTCAATTTCACAACATTAAAATATAAAAATTAACAAAAAAACAAAAATTTTTCCTCCAAAATGACATACAGTTGTGGAGGTGCTGGGCCCGTAGGGAGGGAGTTTGGGAATGCGCACCTTCCCACCAATTACCTCGAAAACTGCGGTTCAGAGTTTATTCCCATTCCAATAAAGTGCCAAAATGACAATGGTCGAACACGAAATCAGGAGAGAGTGACGAAGTTGGCTGGGGTGAGGCTGTATGGCGGCTCCGTAGAGGGGAGGGAGGATGAGTTGAGGGAGAAAACTGATGAAAGATGGGATGTTCTCTTCTATTGTGATCGGTGCTCAATTTATAGAGGTTGGAATCCATTAGCCGCGGGGTGAGACATAACGGACGGTGTTGGGCAGAACGGAATGTAGATTTGATCCGTGGTGGGAAATCGGAAGTCCCGGCGGAGAGATGGAACGGAAATTCAAACTGGGGGGGGGGGGTCACGTGTATCCTTTATGGACCAATGGATTTTGTCCTTTGGGCATATCGCCTTACAATACCCAAATTTCCTCAACATCCAACAGCTCAGCCAAGCGCTTCTGTGTTTCATCATACAAATGTGCGCCGCTCGTCCTCCAATCAGCTGAGCCGTCGGGTAATAACATTTCAAACAGCCATGGATAAAATCATAACCTCAATACACGTGCTTCTGCCGCTCCCAGTCTCTCAATATATTCGTTCAATTTGTATTTTCCGACTTGCTCCTCCCGCCCATTGCCCGCATGTTTAATGTCCACATTGTCTTTTTTGCTCCTCCACTCCAAATATTTGATGGCGATCACGCTGGCTCTGTCCAGTTGCATTCATACAACTCCTTGGCAACAGATCAAACCCACCCGTAATGTCCTTGACCAAGATCCTCCAGAACTCAATTATCGACTTCAGCAAGATCACCGAGTCGTTTCGCCAATAATTCTTCAGCTCCTTTGGCAAATAAAATGTCGTCTTTTGTTCTCGCTGTAGCACTTCTGGAATTTGTCAAACTTCTTTTTCACCGATCCTGGCGAATAATCTTCCATGGGCGGTAGCTGGGCATTCCCTTGTCAGAGCATTCGGTGCACGTCACTCTCGCCGAGATGTAATTGATCACATGTTCCTTTTGATCCCCTTTATAAATCTTGTCTTGTGACGTCTCAGAATCCTAAAATTTAAAAAAAATTTGCCATCGGACTTATATTGACTTACCCAAACTACATATCCTTTTCCTCCTTTTCCGCAATCATCCTTGTTTTGGGGCATGGCAGATTCGATTCAACATGATCGGCAGAAAGTCTCCCCACATTTGTGTTTACTCTTAATTCTTGCACTCTCGCACCGTTTCCAAATGTTGCACGTTTGATTCCTTGGTGGTAATTGTAGCATTGTTGGTTGTAGAAAAATCGGCGACACTTGGGGCATTCAATTTGCATTCCTCTTCCTTGGTGCATGGCATTCCTCCAACTCATGCCAAATAGACATTCTCAATTTATTGGAAAGGCATGCCCTGCTTCACTCTCATGCCAAATCGATGCATGCCCTGCTTCACTCTCATGCCAAGTCCACGTTCTCCTGCTTCACTCTCATGCCAAATCGAAATTCTCAATTTATTGGAAAGGCATGCCCTGTTTTACTCTCATGCCAAATCTACGTTTTCCTGCTTCACTCTCATGCCAAATCCACGTTCTTCTGCTTCACTCTCATGCTAAATCAACGTGTATCAGAGTTGCTACATAAGTGAAAATAATTGTCTTCAGCATACATATTTTGAAAGCGCAAATGTTGGAACTGATTTTTATTTTCTTTTTAAATTATTTGGACAATTCCGTTGGTGCACCGCCGCTTTACCAATGGAACTTGACTAATCCGGGCAACAATGTCCCAATTTTTGCTCAACTTATTGAAGACATTTACCAACAGTCTCTTCAGTTTATTGACGTTTTTGTCCCGTTTAAATTGGAATTGGTTAAAAATGACAAAGTGTCGTTTAACTTCACTTTTGTTAAATATGCGTCGGAACTTGCTAAATTTCGAGTGATCGACAACAACGAAGAAATGCGCCCGACTTTCAAAGCACACGCAGGCGTTCTCGACTTTCAAGATGAATTTGTTGGATTTCGACGTTATTCCAATAAATTGGACAATTTTATTGCCAACGAATTCAACAAAAACATTTTCTGTCCTGAAAAGGCAATCCCCAAAAAAGTGGTCGACCAAATTATGCAGCTGATCTTCTCTTTGGCCGCGCGGATTCTCCTTTCTGTGACGTCGGATTGGAAATAATTAATTAATAAATTAAAATAATTTAATTTTAGTTATGATGATTATTATTCATATGATGGTATTGGCGAATGGCAATTGCAAACACTTTTGTCGGCTTACAAAATTTTGGCGGCAGAAAACGGGTGGGTATCAGGGACGGGATCAATACTCGCATTAAAATATGTCGTTTTCTAAAAGATATTAAATTAAGGATTTTTTAAATTTAATTGCATTATGTATAAGCAAATTAAATCGGTACAAATTTTCATTTGTTTTGTAAAAATTTTGAATAACTCTTTCGTTAAGTTCCGGTGGCAGGATTTTTAATATTTTTTGAATTAGTTTGAATAGGAGGGGGAGGGCGGGAGGTCGGCGATGCCGATAGGCGCCGCTGAGAAAATTTTGCATTTTTATGTAATTTTTCAAGGAAAATGGCCCAAAATGCATCACGGAAAGGCGAAAAATGATTAGAAAAATTAAAAAAATTAAATTTTTGAGTTAAAAATTATCCGGACATTTTTGTGGCCGGAATTCCGGGTGGTTAATTACTTGCGAAAAATTAAAAATTTCAATCTCGCCGGGCTCTAATTATTTCATATCATCCATTTGAAGGCTTTAGGGAAAAAACATTTACATATAACGGAGTTTGGGCTCAAATTTTTTAAAAAAAAAGTGCCTAAAATACTAAAAAATTTTAGAATATTTCCCTTCCCAATCTTACAAATTGACGTGAATGGGGATCATTTTTGGGCTGAATTTATTGATCAGAACATATCCAAAAATACGTCAGAACAAATGCAATACATCGGTAAGGAATTTTAAATTAATTAATTACTTTGTTTTGCACAAAATATACCCTTAAAGTTCAAAGTTTTAAAGTATTTTTTATTTCAAAAAAAGCACAGGTTTTCTCTAGAATTTTTTGAATTTAAAGAAAATGATAAGAAATACCTGATTATATAATTTTTCAAGATTTTTTGTCCATATAATTGTGGCCCTATTAATGACACATTATTGCAGAAAACTTCAATTTCGTTTTAAAACTGTCGGAATTTTCGTTGTCATACTATGACGTTTACAAAGTGCTCAAAGAAATTTTGATTGGAATTCATTTTCCCACAAATCCTCCGCCACCAGTGCAAGCAGTTCACACGTTTTTGAAGCAGTACTTTATTGCCAAACTTGATCACAAATCAATGGAGCAGTACAACGTGAATAAAGTCGTCTGCGCGTTCGTCCATTTTGGAAGAGAATTGCAACGGCGTTTAGTGGAACACACCGGTCGCATCCGTTACCCTGGCTTTTCGGAATACGTCCAGCGAATGGAGGCGGAATGCGGGAAAGCGCCGCACATAAAGCACGCTTATTGGAGTACTTACACCAAAAACACGCCTTCTAGGAGGAGGTGTTTAATATTTCCTTAATTTAAATTTAGATATTGAACAATAAACAAAAAATGAACTATGGTAGTACCTAGAGACCGGACTTGAGCTTCGAGCGAGATCTCGAGTCAAGATTTTTCGAGATCTCGAGTCGAGATATTTCGAGGTGTCGAGACCGTTCTCGAAAAAGCCGAGATTCTCGGATAAATCTCGGAAAATTACTTCGAGCGAGATCTCGAGTCGAGATTTTTCGAGATCCTCGAGACGGGATCTCGTCTCGGCAGGATTTTTTGAAAAATGAAATTTTGAAAAAAGTTCATCACAGCGTTCTAAATTTTTGCTTCAATTTTCTAAAAAAAAAGATTGCCAATTTTTGTAAAAATTTTACTGCAATTTCAATACAAAATGCCTAATTTTGTGAGAGACCGGTAAGTCCCGGGTTTTCCCAAAAGTCCCGGTCCCGTACTACCCGATTAAAAACTCAAAAATATAATAATTTTTTCAAACATTTAAATCTGTTTTTGTTTTGAAGTAAACAACTCGAGATGGAATTGTTTCACGAACCGTTGTGGAATAACGCAAGAGCAATTCAAATTGATTCGCACGAATGCAAAGGCAATCTTTTCATTTAAAATAAAATTAAACTTAGAATTTAAAATTTTCAAATGTAAAAAAAGAAGATTGTTCAGAATTTTAGTAAAATTTTAGTTTAAACAAAATATGAGTTTTTATTTTGGGTTGATTTTAAGCTGTTTTACAATTTGCTGATGCATTGAGTAAAATTGTTGTTAATTTTGAATTGAACTCCAACAAAGAGAACGAAGAATATTCAATTGATGGCATAACAAAGCTTAATGAATTCAAACTTTTGCTTCGAATTATTGATGGCATTGGTGATACAGAAAATTATGAAAAATTGGAGAATTTTGAGAAGTACTATTCCAAAAACGATTCATTAAATAAGCTTTCGATGCTGTTAAAGCAAATAATCAAGGAGTACAGCTGCACAAGCAGCAACTCATGCCCATTAAACGGACATTTGAGTTTGTCAAACTATCGACAAAAACTTCCTAAATTTGGTCAAATATTATTCGAAACTTTCAACGAATATTCGGATAATGTAAAATATGACGAAAATAAGCAATTATTATCTTTTCCTTTGGCACTGAGTGAACACATTCTTGGACGACTCAATGACTTCGTTCAGAGGTTAGGCAAAATGTCTTGGTTCAGTGGGTAGGCAAAATGTCTTAGTCCAGCGGTTAGGCGAAATGTCTTGGTTCATAGGTTAGGCGAAATGTCTTGGTTCAGTGGGTAGGCAAAATGTCTTGGTTCATAGGTTAGGCGAAATGTCTTGGTTCAGTGGGTAGGCAAAATGTCTTGGTTCAGTGGGTAGGCAAAAGTCTTAGTCCAGCGGTTAGGCGAAATGTCTTGGTTCATAGGTTAGGCGAAATGTCTTGGTTCAGTGGGTAGGCAAAATGTCTTGGTTCATAAGTTAGGCAAAATGTCTTGGTTCAGTGGGTAGGCAAAATGTCTTGGTTCAGTGGGTAGGCAAAATGTCTTAGTCCAGCGGTTAGGCGAAATGTCTTGGTTCAGTGGGTAGGCAAAATGTCTTAGTCCAGCGGTTAGGCGAAATGTCTTGGTTCATAGGTTAGGCGAAATGTCTTGGTTCAGTGGGTAGGCGAAATGTCTTGGTTCATAGGTTAGGCGAAATGTCTTGGTTCAGTGGGTAGGCAAAATGTCTTGGTTCATAGGTTAGGCGAAATGTCTTGGTTCATAGGTTAGGCGAAATGTCTTGGTTCAGTGGATAGGCGAAATGTCTTGGTTCAGTGGGTAGGCAAAATGTCTTGGTTCAGTGGGTAGGCAAAATGTCTTAGTCCAGCGGTTAGGCGAAATGTCTTGGTTCAGTGGGTAAGCAAAATGTCTTAGTCCAGCGGTTAGGCAAAATGTCTTGGTTCAGTGGGAACGAAATGTCTTGGTTCAGTGGGTAGGCAAAATGTCTTAGTCCAGCGGTTAGGCGAAATGTCTTAGTCCAGCGGTTAGGCGAAATGTCTTGGTTCATAGGTTAGGCGAAATGTCTTGGTGTGGGTAGGCAAAATGTCACGAATGAACAAATTAGAAAGGCATTACTATAGCTTTAAAAGCTTAGAACTTTCAAATATTATCTTTTACATTTGGTTTGGTTGATTGGCTTTTACCCACGACCTTCACCCAATCCGTGGGCAACTTTCAAAAAAAACTAAATTTGCTTATCTTTCATAGAATTTTTAAGATTTCTTACAAATACTTAATTTGTTCATTTAATGCAGCTTACCGACATCAATTACCGACATTGGCGATGACGTGGACTTTGTCAAAACAATTCAAAACATCGCTTCAATGGACAATATTGAGATTATACAACGCAAAAGAATTCCAAAGTTTGCGAATCGGAACCTTTTCAAATTGCTTTTTATATTGGCAATTCGTTTGTCTGCGCAAATTGAGCAAAATGATTTGGCTGAAAAATATTTGAAGACATTTTTATTCGCTTTCAATCAAAGTCTTAGGACGTCAAACATACCTTATGGGTAAATAACATAATCGGGTGGGCATTTTCATGCTCTAAAACATCAGAATAAGCGCTTATAATGCACTAAAACCTAAAAAATGCCGAAATATGCACCAAAAATGGCACTTTTAGTGCACAATAAGTTGTTCTTTTTTTAACGTTTAATTAAAATGCCAAAATATGCTTTTATTCCCGAAAATCCCCTTAAATATGCATTTATAGAACTAAAAAAGTTCCCCCTAATTTTGCGTAAAAGACCATTTTTTAGCTTTCACTTAAAAGCATATTTTAAAAAAATGCATTTGCTTGAAAATCCGGGCCCGAATAATTAATATTTGTCCGACAATTTATGTTATTTTTAGTTTTTTTGGATTTAAAATCAGAAAAGTAAACAAAATGGTGGAAGTAAATCTGCCAACTTGGAAATTGCCATATTTCATTTATTTGGAAAATACAAAAGAGTTGGAACAGGAGAATGCCTTTGGTCAGTGAGTGTTTTTAATTCATTTAAATTCGAATATATTTTTATAATTAATTCTTTTTAACAGAAAATTTCAAATTTATTCATTCATTGTCCGAATATTCACCGACAATTTATGAAATAATAAAAATGGCCAATATTCTTGGTGACATAAACGATGGACAAATTTGGATCAGCCCATCGGACTCCGAAATTTTTCTAAAAGTTTTGGAATATTTGACGGGACTAAAAAAGCCTACGGAAAAAATAAAAGTGCCAATTCAAAACAAGTTTTGTGTTTTGGCATATTTTGTTGAAGATTTATTGGCGAAAGCGGAGGCTAAAAACACATCTTCCTTCAAAAAGGCTATGAAAGAATTGACTTCGAATTTTGTTTTGGCAAAACAGCAATTGTGCGGTGGAAAGCCGTGGGTTAAATGTAGAGTAGGCCGGGATCGGAGTTGGTACTGAAGTCTCCACTTTTGAGACTGAATTTCCCCCTTATAAAATCCCGGTTTTTTAATTTACTTAATCCCGATCCCGGTTTTCCCTAAAAATCCCGATCCCGGCCTACTCTATTTAAATGTGTTGCATTTAAAAAAGAAAATAATAAAATATTTTATAAATTGCATAGCTATAATAAAACTACAATAAATTTATGATTTTTAGAAAAAAAGAAGAAATCAGAGAACAATTCAAGGATAATTGTATGTTGCAATACGCTAATGTAATTGAAGTGGTCGACATCGCCCCTCAAAAGGGCCAAGTTGAAGCGTCCGTACGATTGAACTGATCAACTCCTTCGATCGCCAATTTCTTTTCCCCTTTCTTCCAAATTCGGAATTTCCATCCCCCCCGCCCTCCTCTTACCTTTGTTTCTGCAATTAACCCCCCCCCCCCCCCCCTCCCCTCCCCCATTAGCCTATGCCACCTGTGCCAACCCCCCCCCCCTTCTTCCCCCATTAGCCTATGCCACTGTGCCAGCCCCCCCCCTTCTCCCCCATTAGCCTATGCCACCTGTGCCAGCCCCCCCTTTCCCCCATTAGCCTATGCCATGCCAGCCCCCCCTTCTCCCCCATTAGCCTATGCCACCTTGCCAGCCCCCCCCCCCCCTCCCCCATTAGCCTATGCCACCTGTGCCAGCCCCCCCCCTCTCCCCCATTAGCTATGCCACCTGTGCCAGCACCCACCACACTTTTCCATTCATGGCCTTTGTATTTCGCAAGCCCCAGCCGTTTTCCCTTTCACATTGGAAGGTTTCCCCGGCGGGCTTCCTTCCCCTCCCCCTCCTCCCTTTTCTTTCCTTTGTGTCCCATCAGCGCCTATTTAAGCATTGACCCTTCCCTTTGCTTTCACATTTTTTCTTCGCTTTTCAAGCTTTTTCACAATAAAAAATTGGAAATTTTGTAGGAAATCGACAGTTTTGACCGTCGGCTAATCATTGAAATGAACTTTGGACTTCTCCCATTTGACAGTTTCCCCCGTCCGTATGCAGGAGGGGCATGCCCCCCCCCCCGAAATTTTTTGAGAAAAAAACCTTTGTCCGGCGGCGCCTATAGGCACCGTCGACCCCCCTCCTAAATCTGGGGTCCAAGTCAGGTCAAAGATTACGATACGCGTGATTTTTAGCCAAAAATACGATACGATACGATATGATACGATACGATACGATACAGAGCCCTACGCCGCACTAAATCACTTAGCCTTATACCATTGGAAAGCTCTAAATAAGTAGAAACTATTTGTAAAACTAAACTAAGCAGTAAATCAAAGTTTTAAAAAGTTATGAGCAGAAACCCACGAAAAAGTTCGATATTTTTCAAGTATATATTATAAACTTTTTTGAAATTTATCAAAACACTTTGACTTTGCGGAATGCTTTCTCTACTCATCTAGAGCTTTCCAATGGTATAAGGTTTAACTGATTTAGTGCAGTGTGAATAAAGTTATAATGTTTAAAATTACTTCATAAAATATATGTGGCGGATTTAAGAAACGCCCCAGCACCAATTTTATTTATGGCATCAAAATCAGTCAGTTTTATTTCCAGTGGACAAAAAAGTTGTACGGGATCGGGACCAGTAATGAAATGTTTACTATTTTTTCCATTTTGGTACTAAATTTTTGGTCCCGGTTTTTCAAAATCTTACCCAAATCTTTTTTTTTTGTCCCTTACTATTAGTCCCGGTTTTTTTTGACCGGTTGACAAATAACAAAAATAGACAATTTATATACCTAATTTGCTTTTTTCCCATTGGGACTACATACACAAAAAAGAATAATTTTACTAAACAGAATGTCATTTGGACAAAATAGCGAAACAAATGAAAGTGTGCGTTCTTCGGGCTTTCCCTGCTGGTTTGATCTCTTACGCCGTCGTCCTCCTCCTCCTCCTACCGTACCAATGCTACTGTAATTTTTTTATTTAAATCAATTTTTTACAAAATCATTTTTAATCAAGCGCTCAAATGCAAACGTAATGACGACGGTGACCAGCAGGAAAAATCATTAAAACAGCGTCGTCGGAGCAAGATTATACCGTATTCCCCTACATTCAAATTACCGTTTCCCCCCCCCCCCCAATTTAAAACCCAACAATTTTGTTTCTATCCATGCTCAGTCAGACACGCTACGATTTATAAAGTAGAAATGCCGAAATGTTTAAACTTTAAATATTTGAAAATAAAGCTTTCCACTAGTGATGCACGAGACCCAAAATTTACCGAGACTCGAGACTCGATACCGAGACCGAGACTTGACCCCGAGACTCGATACCGAGACCGAGCCCCAAAAAACCCGAGACTTTTCTCGAGTCGAGACTCGAGACCGAGACTCTCGTGCATCACTACTTTCCACCAATGCATTGCAAGCATTCTTCAATTTCTTCGTGTTTGAACTTTTTTTTCATTAAAAATACGGGGCATTGTTTAAATTAGCCAGATCAGCAGTGATCACAGACGATTGAGTAATCGATGAAAAAAGCTGCTTGTCAAGATGCCCAAAAAATTCTCATAAATAGAAAACAGTCAATTGCTTGGCCAGCAAAATTTGTACAACGCAAAACAAAACAAAAAAGGGTAGGAAATTTTCTTTAAAAAACAAAAAATTGCAACAAATTCTTCTTCAGCCCGCGCGCGCGCGACTCCTTTTTCATTTTTCTTCACTCGTCCGAATGTTAGTGAATTGTGTAAATGTTTCCATCAATTGTTGCATTTTGTTCTCACTGATTTTGTGAAGTTCACCGGCGAACCCGTCAAACGCTTCGCCGTTTTCAAGCAGTAATTGGTTTGATTCCATGTACATGTCCAACTTGAAGCCGACCTCCTTGCGCATGTCCGTCAGCAAATTTGCATAAACTTGCTTCGCGCGCTCTCTGATGGATGCCAATTTTTGTTGTGCCACCACATTTGCAGCAGCAACGGCATTTTTGTGCCCAATTTTGACGAGAGTTTTGTCCGGTAGTTCGCTTTCTAATGCTTCAATCTCGCGCATAAATTTGCTGAGCATGCCTTGCACTTTTTCAGTAATCGTGTTCTTCAGCGGCTCAGTGGTCTCCATTGTTTTTGATGCTAGCATGTTCAATTTGGCATAAACGTTTTTCTTAAATTTGTTTGTTTTTTTTTGGATTATTACAGAACTTTTACGCCCCCGGAATTACGATTTCCCACTTTTTTGGGCTCGAGATTTACGATTTTTGACTTTTTTTTGGGCTCGAGATTCCAGATTTTCGACTTTTTTTGTTTGTTTGTCCCGGAATCCCAAAATCTGGTGCGGTCGTCGGCATCAATTCCTGGTACGTATTAAATATAGGGTGCGGATTTATATTGACTAAAAACCGCGAAATATTGACTTAAAATATTGACCAAAAACCCTCACCCCCCAAAAAACCCAAAAAATGCCAAAATTTTGATTAAAAAATGTGCTAAAATTGACTAAATTCAGTCAATTTTTGCGTGAAACCCGTAAAAATTCGTCATTCTTAATAATTTTGCTGAAAAAGTCATTTTTTAGGGGTGCATTGAATGCTATTTTTGGTCCCCCTATTCTGCAACAAAAAACATTTTAAAAAATAAAAATCCGCGCCCTAATTAGCAGGGATGTAACAGAATGCCAAAAAAGTGCGGAATTTCCGCATCAGGTTATTCCGACAGTAGTTGATTTCGACAGTGAGCGATTTCGACAGTGAATTCCAGAAAAATGTTTCGAACTTGTTAGACATTTCGAATTTTAAATAAATGCTTTTTAGACCTGTACGTTATCCGTTTTGCTAAAAAAAAAATGCATTTTTAGGCTTGCCTCGAACGAAAATTACAGATTTTTTGAATTGTTCGAATTTTTTACTTTTTCAGGCATTTATATCATTACGTGAGTCGAAATGCCTAAAAATACGAATTTTAGACTTCTTGGAAAATTACAGAATTTTTTAACAGTGGCACTGTCGAAATCAACTACTGTCGGAACCACATGATGCCGGAATTTCGGCTTTCAAATTTTAAAAAAAAATATTAAACTTTGTTGTCTCTACCTTTTCCGCGCTGTCTGGCCAGAGGTTCACTCTAAGGCTAAGATTCATTCGGTTAACATAATATTCTTGCGCAAATGCCATTAATCCATCGACATCAATGCACGGATCACTGAATCTTGTGATTTTTTCGTCAAATTCATTCTCCAAAATGCTCAGTTTTGTCTCCATAACAAGTTGGTTGAGAATGCGCTTCACTTTGTCCGTTTGAACTATGGCATTTGTTTGAAGTACGGCATTTAGGCTCGCTGCGGCACGCTCAAATGGTTCCTTGGCACAATATGCCAAATTCTGCTCCAAAAATTGCTGCATTTTGCCAACGCGTTCCAGAAGTATTGGCACGTTGTCCTGCTCCCATTTGTCCTGCTCATTTTGTTCTAGTTGGACCTCAATGATCAGTGTGCCAAAATCCTTTGGAAAGCCCAGCACTATGGTCCGTATCTTGGACATAAGGTTTTGCAAGTATTTGTCATTGGCACTGTTTTCTGATTGAACAGTGCCAATATTGACGGCACTTTGAGCACTCTGATCAGTGCTTTTCTGGAAATGGCGGCCCTGATATTTAACATTGGCACCGTGTGCAGCCAAAACAGTGCCAACTTTCAAATATTTTTGATTGACGGCACTTTGGGAACTCTGATCAGTGCTTTCGTACAATTCGGCACAATAATTTCTTGCAAAAAACAGTGGGCCTCGCAGTCTTCGCAAATACTTGTTGTATCTTTGGCCTACCTTTGGGAATTGTCGCAACTTTTGCCCTAATTCTTCCAATTTAACTTTCAAAGCTTTCAAATCCAATGCCAATTTGTCGGACATATTCATATTTTTATCTAAAATGTTTAAAAATTAATTTAAATTTTGAATTTTGTTTTATCCGAATTCTTCATTACTTGGGCGCAGATTTATATTGACTAAAAAACGCCAAATATTGACCAAAAAACCCCAAAATATTGACCAAAAACCCCCAAAATATTGACCAAAAACCCCCAAAATATTGACCAAAAAACCCCAAAATATTGACCAAAAACCCCCAAAATATTGATCAAAAACCCCAAAAAGTGCCAAAATATTGATTAAAAAATGTGCTAAAATTGACCAATCAGTCAATTTTTGTGTGAAACCCGTAAAAATTCGTTATTCTTTATTAATTTGGATTTTGGTCAAAGAAAAAGTCTTTTTTAGGGGTGCATTTTTGGTTGAAAAAATTGAAATTTTGGGGAAAAGTGCCTGAAATAATGAATTTCTTCAAGAATTTTCGAAAAAATGCCTAAAAATTGCATTTTTCTCAAGAAAAATACCTAAAATATTGATTTATTCTCAAAAAAGGGACTAAAAAGTCGCTCTAAGCCTAAAATTTTCAAAACTGAATGCTTTTTTGGGCTTCTCTCATGATTTCCTATTCTGCAAAAAAAACATAAAAAATAAAAAAAATATAAATCCGAGCCCTATTCATTACCGGCGATGATCGCTTCTTGTCCAAGACCGTCTATCGCTTCTTGGCATAACGTTTGCCATTTTTTCAAACTTTGAAAAGCGCCAAATTCAAATGTCGCTAAGAAATATGCCAAAATCAGCCATAATGCCGAGAATGCCTTCATTTTTGGCCAAATTAATGTGAATATTGTATGGATATATTTTATCCGTTTAAATGGAAAATTGTTTCATTTTATCCACGTATAATTTGCTTGCCTATTTTGGTCATCGATTGAGCTGCGCACGCAGTTTAAGCCAACTAATTTTATTATATTATATTGATTAAATTATATTTGCATATTATTAATTGCAAAATTTTTTAGCAATAAAAAAGTAAAAAAAAAACGCGAATTTTTCAGCTCATTGGTAAAATTCCGTATAGAGTCCAATAGGTTTTCTAAGGTGCTGAAAATGCCTAAAGGATCGTAAATTTTATTTTAGTCTTTTTCTCGTTCCCGCAAATAGTTTCTTGGCGAAGTGTTTCAAAAATTTAACAATTTTGGACCAAGTGTCTTACCGTATTTTCTAAAATAATAGACTCCCCCCCCCCGCCCACGAATTAGAAGACCCCGCTTAAATACCATTCTTTTTAGGAAATACGGTAATTGAGCGTCGACAAAAAAGATCGTAATTTAAACAAAAAAATCCATTTGGAAACATGTAAATCCTCAACAGTAGTCAATAGAAACGTAACCTCAAAAAAATAAGCTTCAGAATGATGGAGGACAACTGTACGTCCAACACTTTTTAAGTGAATTTGGATAGGTGAAATATTCGAAGCGAGTCAACTGCGTCTGGCCATCAGCCAGGGAGGCCAAATTGCCCTTTATTTAAATGGCAAATGCCATTATTTTAAAAATTTGCCATTTCTTGGAACTTTGGGGAAAATTCTCTTTTTTTGAGGGAAAAATGAGGGACAATTTTGGTGTTTTTGGTTGAAAATCTCGAGCAAATAAGCGTCAAAAATTCAAAATTGCGCCTATCGGCACCGCCAACCCCCTCTCCTCCCTAATTGCATTTTTGAAAATCGAAAATTGGCAAAATTTCGAAAATCCATAGGAGCAATCTCCAACCCCGATTTGTTGAGAAAAATTGGCGTTGAAGAAAAATATACTTAAAAAACATACATTTTATGCGAAAAAAATAAATATTTACTATATTTTGAAACCTTTTAAAAAATGTTTTTTTTAAATTTGTTAAGAAAAATTGCCATTACAATGCCATTTTTCGGACCCCTCGATGCCATTACAATGCCATTTCTTAGAAGCCGTTTGTCATTTTTTCTCGAACGTGAGTTGGCCTCCCTGCCATCTGCATTTCACCCATAACAATGTTTTCAGTGTTCTAGGGGTATTTGGGGGAGGAGGGGGGGGGGGCGGTGTAGAATCCGAATATAACCTCCGTTTTGACCAATTCTGAACCCCGGACCCGAATTCGAACAATTTATGGAAATTTTCAAAAACTTCCAAAATCAATTTTGGCCTCAAAATCATTCAAGGAACATGAATTCGAACATTATTTTCCTTTTTTTTTGTAATTTTGTGCTTTTGAATTATTTCGAGGCCAAAATTGATTTTTGGAAATTTTCGAATTTTCAAAAAATTATTTGAATCCGGGTCCGGGGTGCGAAATTGATCGAAACGGTGATTCACCTCAATAACCCCACTAGAAAGATTATATGAATTTAAAAAAAAAATTATTTTTTTTTAAAAATGGGGGGGCTCCAGCTACATACACATTTTTTAGCTCCTAAATAAGCCCCGGAGGGGAGATATGAGGCTTTAAAGTTTATGAGCCATCACAACATTTTGATTTAATGTATACCATTCATCAGCTTCGGTGACGCGGGGCCTCTGCGCTCCGTTCACTTATTGCCCTGCAGGTGTTCAAACTAGAGCCCGGACTTGAGCTTCGAGCGAGACTCGAGACGAGATTCTCGAAAAAATCTCGTGTCTCGAAAAATCTCGAAAATTCAGTTTGGTTCGAGACGAAATGTCGCGAGACGAGATTTCTCGAGAATCTCGTCGAGATTTTTCGAGATTTCGAGACGAGATCTCGTCTCGACCGGGCTCTAGTTCAAACCCTGTTGGTGCAGATCAATTTTTTATGATTTAAAAACAATTTTTTTTTGCTTTAGAAGCATCGAATTTTTTTGTTAAACATTGTTTGACACTTTTTTAGACTAGAAAAAAAAATTGATGCTTCTAAAGCAAAAAAAATTGTTTTTAAATCATAAAAAATCGATCTGCACCAACAGGGTTTGGAACAACTGTAGGGAAAAAATGTGAACGGAGCGCAGAGGCACTGCGTCACCGAAGCTGATGGACGATATTATATTAAATCAAAATGTTGTGATGGCTCATAAACTTTAAAGCCTCATATCTCCCCTCCGGGGCTTATTCAGCAGCTAAAAAATGTCTTAAAAATTTTTGCTGAAAATTAGCTATTTTTTGATACCAAAATCATCCCGAAATCCCACGCTCACCTGAATACCTTCCCTAGTCAATTAGGTAAAAACTTTTTGATTCTTCCCTTTTCACCAATTTTCACGTTCAGTTCCCTTGAGTAGCGTGGCGCAGTTGGAAGAAGAGAGGGGATGCTCCAAAGTCAGAGCTAAAGTTCTAATCCCCTCCGCGTCGAATGGATTGTTTACCCGAATGGGGCTACCCAACCTTTTTGCTTTTATTTATATATTCCCATTTTTTTTTACTATGGCAACGGGCCCAACACGTTCATTATTGCTTGGCTTTTAATTTTGAGTCCCGGAAAATTGGTCACCAAGGAAATTGGTTGCTAACGGACTCTAATTTCTATCAGCTTTTTTCTTTGAAACATTATACACATTTGAGTCCTGCGCTTAAGTGGCGCAATTTCAGTACCAATGTCTAACCCCTGTTTAAATAAAGGTCGAGTGCGCTAAAATTTTTAAATTTCTTTCCATCACATAAAATGGGCATGAATATAAATAATATTGAATGAAAACAAATAAAAAATTAATTGTTTATACCCATTAAAAAAAATTAATGAAACGCGCAAAAATTGATCAGATCGTTTATATAGAAAAAGAAATCTGAACATAAAAAACAAAACACACAATTCACGTTCACGGGGAGTGTTTGGGCGCCAGAGTTTCCCCTGGGGTGTCACACGGGATGGATACGTTTGGGCTTTTGGGGGTTAAACAGAAACAAACATTGGAAAACTGGACGAGGAGGAGGAGGAGGACAGATTCCCCCCGATGGCATCGCGGTAACAAATGTTTTTTTTTTTGGTTGGTGGGGGGGGGGGGGGGGGGGGGGGTATCAGCAATGGAGGAAGCCTGAACGATGAGAAAATAAAATCAGCAATTTTTTTTCTGTTCGGACAAGTTTTTCAAAACCACGAATCCCTAAAGCATTTTTAGGTACCCTAAAGAATTTATTTGTAATGGTTGTTCAAAACTCCGAAACACTTAAGAATTAGGGACCCCAAACAATTTTTAGGGAACCTAAAGAATTTTTTTGTGAGGGTTTTTCAAAATCCTGAAACCCTAAAGAATTTTTAGGGTCCCTACAGAATTTTTTGTGAGGGTTTTTCAAAACCCCGAAGCCCTAAAGAATTTTTAGGTACCCTAAAGAATTTTTTGAGACCCTAAAGAATTTTTTAGTGACCCTAAAGAATTTTTAGAGACCCTAAAGAATTTTTTAGGGACCCTAAAGAATTTTTAGAGACCCTAAAGAATTTTTTAGGGACTCTAAAGAATTTTTAGAGACCCTAAAGAATTTTTTGGGACCCTAAAGAATTTTTAGAGACCCTAAAGAATTTTTTAGGGACCCTAAAGAATTTTTTTGTGAGAGATTTTCAAAACCCCGAAGCCCTAAAGAATTTTTTAGGGACCCTAAAGAATTTTAGAGACCCTAAAGAATTTTATAGGGATTTCAAGCCCAAACCCTAAACAGCCGAATTTTCGATTCAAATCAAAAATAAAATAAAATCCCACTAAAGTGCGCGAATGCTGACATCCCCCAGGGACACATTATAGGTATCAAAATGGGATCAAACAATTATTTTAAATTAAATTTTATATAAAAATCTAAAATATACAAAAATAACATTAAGAATGGAATTTTAAGATTTATGTGAGGGAAGAAAGGGACCAGCTGTTAGGGGTTGGCTGAGTTTCGTACCCGCTTAGATGAGAGGAGAAGCATTGGAAAATTGGGAAAAAGATGGACTGCTCTTTTGGGGGGTGGGTGGACGAATCGCCATAAAACATTTTTGAATTTTTAAACGCTTCAACAATTCCTATTTTGAAACAAATTTATTTTATTTTTGTATGTACCATTTTAAATCTGCTTGGAACCTTGCCAAAAGGTTGCCTGAAATCTCTGGAAATGCTTTTGGCTCAAAATTTTTAATTTAAATCGGTGTTTTTAAAATTTTGCGTAAGTTTGGCGTTCTGTTCAAAATGCTTCAAAAACCGATCAAAAAATTTCCAGCCCAACTTTGGAAGCTTGGAGCTAGCCCATCTTTTGGTAGGTCGTGGGGTACATATGGGCAACAAAAAAATCATTGTTTTGAGTGTATTGGTTGGGTAGTTTTGGTGGCATTAATGGGTGTCATCGGGGCCGGTGTGTTCAGAATTCGGGATTTTGTCGTGGGCTAATGAACTTCCTGCAGTTGTGTGGTTGGTGTGGTCTCGGGTCGGTCTGTCTGACTGACTGACTGGCGTGTGTAAGAAGCGGGCGAGAAAAAGTTGAGTGTGCGGCACAGTACCCGTCTCTGTGTCGTCGATGATCCGCATTGGGTGTATAGCGGCGTACTGTCGCGCCAAGGAGTTCGCGGTATACGGTGGCGCCAAGGAGTTCGGTATACGGTGGCGCCAAGGAGTTCGGTATACCGAGGCGCCAAGGAGTTCGGTATACGGTGGCCAAGGAGTGTTCAAATGTATTCAGGACCTTAATGATGAAAGAGCGTTTAGTCTCGAGATTTTTGTACGGGATCAAAAATTCTTTATTTTAATAGAAATTTAAATTTATCGATTTTTTTTTCCTCTAAATTTTAAACCCACCAAAGTGCGGAATCCGGACGTCCTTGTAGCCCTTGAGCCAATAAGTGACCTGCGTGCCTTTGCCCTTCATCTCCACCTCGCCACGGAGATCCAAGTTGAAGTCGGGGTCCTGGCTGAGCAGCTGTTCGGTCGTCGACGAGACGTGAATTTTAAGTGCTAAAATTTTATGCAAATTTTGAGGGGAAAAAAATCCGCCAAAAAATTTGTTTTACGCTTTCCGTTGCTCTCCATTCGACTGGACGTGTTCACGGTGTCGCCGAACAGGCAATACCTGGGCATCTTTGAGCCAACCACACCGGCCACAACAGAACCTTTACAACAAAAAAAATTTGTTTTCAAAATAAAAATCGCGAAAATATATAATAAAGCGATGTGGCACCCTTTTTTTGATCGGGGACAGTTTGACGCTGGCCGTTTGGGCGCCGACAAGATTGAAACGGTTATAACTAGAGCCCGGTCGAGACCGAGATCTCGAAAAATCTTGACGAGATTCTCGAGAAATCTTGTCTCGACATCTCGTCTCGAATAAAACTGAATTTTCGAGATCCAAGATTTTTTCGAGAATCCCGTCTCGAGTCTCGCTCGAAGCTCAAGTCCGGGCTGAAGTTATAACTGTTTGGCTATTTGACCAAATCAAATAAATTTGGTATCATTCGAAAGCACTATGTCTGTAAATGCCATAATAGAAAAGAGCTAAGCGATATGACTTGAACAACAAACAAAAAAAGTTATGAACTTAATGCGACAAGTTAACACAACAATTAACACGTTTTAAGCTAACAAATTGGTTAGTTTCTTGATTAAAGGTTCAACAGACGGAGAGCTTCTGAATGATATTGTTTTTGTTTAATTTGCTTTCCTAATGGCTAAGTTATGATTGATCGTGCCAAAACAATCAGCATCAAACTGTCCAGATCCGCCCCTTTTTGAATAAAATTTTTAATTGAACGGCTGAAGGCTATTATAGGAAATATTTATAATTTTAAATAAATTTTTATTTTTAGCAAAATTTGCTCTCCGCGCCCAGCTTTACCTGAGTGTATTCCAATGCGAAGTTTGAGCTGCTCATCTGTTGAAGGGTAAATACGGTTTTTACAGTAACCCAAAATCATCCATTCATCTTCCCAATCTCTACAGTAACGCAAAATCATCCATTCATCTTCCCAATCTCTACAGTAACCCAAAAATCATCCATCATCTTCCCAATCTCTACAGTAACGCAAAATCATCCATTCATCTTCCCAATCTCTACAGTAACCCAAAATCATCCATTCATCTTCCCAATCTCTACAGTAACCCAAAATCATCCATTCATCTTCCCCAATCTCTACAGTAACCCAAAATCATCCATTCATCTTTCCGATCTCTACAGTAACCCAAAATCATCAATCATCCTTTCAATCTCTACAGTAACCCAAAATCATCCATTCATCTTTCCAATCTCTACAGTAACCCAAAATCATCAATCATCCTTTCAATCTCTACAGTAACCCAAAATCATCCATTCATCTTTCCAATCTCTACAGTAACGCAAAATCATCCATTCATCTTCCCAATCTCTACAGTAACCCAAAATCATCCATTCATCTTTCCAATCTCTACAGTAACCCAAAATCATCCCTCAACTTACTGGGCCTATGCCGAATGCTGAAGTTTTTCACTTTGTTCAACAATGCAAGAGCCATCTGTTTGTAGAGAAAAAAATTTGTTTGTTAATCAAATCAGTTTTTTTGGACCTGCGCAATTTGTGAGGCATGGTCCGTGGTGCGCTCGGGCAGTCCAGACACGACCATGTACGCGTCGCCAATGGTCTCCACTTTGTACACCTCGAAGTTGTCCACCACGCTGTCAAACGCCAGGTAGAGGTCGTTGAGCAGTGTGACAACCTCAAAACATAAGGGTAGGAATCGGAGGATTTATATGCACCAAAAATGGCCAAAATATGCATTTTTAACAATTTTTTTGCCAAAATATGCTTTTGGAAATTCTCAAAATATGCAAAATTTCGGTTTTTATTGTATTTTTGTTAAAGAATTTTTAGTCAAAAAAGTGTTAATATGCAAAAATGAAATTTCAAAATGATCAAAAAGGAAAAGGACCGACCACACCTTTTTTGTGCTAATTACTATCGAAACTTAAATGGACTAAAATATGCAAAATGCATATAATCCGTTCCCTAATGTGTGATCGATCTTAAATAAATTTGTGAACGAAAAACTGTTCAAATATGGGTATGGGGGACGCGGCAATAGTACGCAGCTGACTGAGAGCTGATCAGACCCAAAATGTTTTGATCAAATCGGTCAGATTCGATTATGAGTGATCAAAATTTGATCGGATCCCCAATTCTTAAGACAGCTGAGTTTTGATCAAATCGGTCAGATCCGATTATGTAGTGATCAAAATTTTTTCGGACCCAATCCTTAAGAGATCCTGGCTCAGCTGACTGTGAGCTGATCAGAAGACCCAAAATGTTTTGATCAAAATCTGATCAAGCGCCCGAAATCCTTATGAAATATTTGTTTTTTTAAGTGATCTGATCAGAAATGCATTGATAACCACCTGCATCGGTGTTGACACCGCCGAGAGTGCGGTGAAGCCGACAATGTCCGAGAAGTAAATGGTCACGCAGTCGAAAGACTCCGCCTGCACCGGGTTGCCCTCAATCAGCTGTTTCGCAATGGTCGGCGGCAACAGTTGGTGGAGCAGTTCTTCTACCTGAAAAAAAGTTCAGAACACAATTAGTTGAGCAATTAGGTATTAATAAAAATCAAAAAAATTCCGTGTTAAAATTTTAAAAACCCGAATTTGGAAGAGAAAAAAAGAAAATCGGAGGAAACAACCATTCATTAGGTTGTTGAACACATTGGAAAACGGTAACAAAAACATATTGTAAACGTGTAAAATTCTGAAATTTCCTAGTCGGGGACGGGGAAATCCCCGAAAAATGTTACTAATTTGATAAAATTCGGATTTGTTTTTTTGAAAACTAAGCAATGGTAGGCAATTCAGAAACTGTAAAACATAACTCGTAAAATTCAGAACTTTCCTAGCCGAGAAGCTAAAATACCGTAAATCCTCTTGAAATCCCACCGGCTGGATTATTTTTCAACCGAGGGTGGAGGGGGATTATTAGAAGGGGCGGGATTATTAGAGAGGGGCGGGATTATTAGAGAGAGGGCGGAATTATTAGAGGGGGCGGGATTATTAGAGGGGGCGGAATTATTAGAGGGGGCGGGATTATTAAGGGGGCGGGATTATTAGAGAGGGGGCGAGATTATTAGAGAGGGGGCGGAATTATTAGAAGGGGGCGGGATTATTAGAGAGGGGGCGAGATTATTAGAGAGGGGGCGGGATTATTAGAAGTCGGGATTATTAGAAGGGGCGGGATTATTAGAGAGGGGGCGGGATTATTAGAGAGGGGCGGAATTATTAGAGGGGGCGGGATTATTAGAGGGGGCGGAATTATTAGAGGGGGCAGGTTATTAGAGGGGCGGGATTATTAGAGAGGGGGCGGGATTATTAGAGAGGGGGCGGGATTTTAGAGAGGGGGCGGGATTATTAGAGAGGGGGCGGGATTATTAGAGAGGGGGCGGGATTTTAGAGAGGGGGCGGGATTATTAGAGAGGGGCGGGATTATTAGAGAGGGGGCGGGATTATAGAGAGGGGGCGGGATTATTAGAGAGGGGGCGGGATTATTAGAGAGGGGGCGAGATTATAGAGAGGGGGCGGAATTATTAGAGGGGGCGGAATTATTAGAGGGGGCAGAATTATTAGGGGGGCGGGATTATTAGAGGGGGCGGGATTATTAGAGAGGGGGCGGGATTATTAGAGAGGGGCGGGATTATTAGAGAGGGGCGGGATTATTAGGAGGGGGCGGGATTATTAGAGAGGGGGCGGGATTTATTAGAGAGGGGGCGGGATATTAGAGAGGGGGCGGGATTATTAGAGAGGGGGCGGGATTATTAGAGAGGGGGCGGGATTATTAGAGAGGGGGCGGGATTATTAGAGAGGGGCGGGATTATTAGAGAGGGGCGGGATTATTAGAGAGGGGGCGGGATTATTAGAGAGGGGGCGGAATTATTGTCCATGAATTTAGAGAATCTGAGCCCACGACACCTTTTTCTTCTCGCCCAAATACTCCTGCGTCCGCTCCTCCACCAGCCCCTCCAAATTGGTCGCATATTGCTCCATACGCTTCAGCAAATTGTCCACAAAATTGCTCGTCTCGTTCTCCCTGAAAGTGTTTGGCATGGCACACATTTTTTGTTTTTGCCGGAACAAAAATCGTGATTTTGAAAATAGAATTTATTAATTACCCTAAATTACCTATTGATCTTTTAAAATATTATTTTGAACAAAAAGATAAAACAAAAACAGATGAAAATAATTTTAAATTCAAAAATTTATTATTAATTTAAAATTCTCTCAAAAAATTATTCAAAAAATTCAATTTATAAAAATCATAAATTACCAGATGAAAACATATAAAAAAATTGTATAATAAAAATAAAAATAATCAATAAATGTTTAAAATTCTCTCAAAAAATTGTGAAAAAATTTAAGAAAAAATAAATAAAAATTGCTGCTTTGATGCCTACTTGTTCAGCGTGTGCACCACTTTACGAATGGTGCTGAAGTCGGGTCGTAAGTGCGGAATGTCACCCCAGCATGCCATCATCAGGTCCAGCAGCTTCTTCACCGTCTCCGGCGTGTCGTCCACCGGCGAGAAGTCGGGGATGATCGGCCTGTACAGCTCCGCGTCCATCGGCGTGATCATCTGCAGCTGTTGCAGTATCTCTGAAAATTGTTATAAATTAAATTAAAATGCTTTTTGAATTGTGTGTCTGAACAAATTGCACACCTTGCGGGGTCGGGCTTTCCTCGTCGCCCCTGTAGAAGGCACCCTTTCTGTAGAGCATCTCGTGCAGAATGAGCGCAAAACTGTACACGTCGCCCTTCTGGGTGCCCTGGATGGGCGCGTTCGGATTCCTGAGCAGCTCCGGTGCTGTCCACAATTTTTCTGAAAATTTTGTTTTGGAAAACCAGAAACCGAAGTTGAACGTGATCAAAAAATGAATTTCCGATCCCCGGGTTTGACGCCATTCTCAACAATTTCTGATCAAAAAATGCTGATGATCCCAAAAACAAAACAAAATTGGCACTTTTGTAGTAGGAGTACGTGCCCAACTCCTCCGGCTCCTCCATGGCATGCAGCTCGGCCAGCCCGAAGTCGGTCACCTTGAGCACAAACCGACTGTCCACCACGCAGTTGGACGACTTCAACCGGCCATGGGTCACCGAAGTTCTGTGCAGGTAGTGCATGCCCTGCACAATTTGGACCAGCAGATTACACAAAAAATTTCCAAATTGCATGCGTGCACACCACCTTGACCAAGTCGTGCAGCAGCGAGTATTTCATCAACTTGTCCAGCTTGAACGTCTCGTTCTCCAGGATGTCCTCCAGCGAGCCCTTCTGGCAGTACTCCGTCACAATGCAGTAGTTGGGCGCGTCCACGCATGCACCACAAAAACGCGTGATGTGCTCATGCTGCAGGTCCTTCATCTCCTTCAGCTGGACGAGCAGCGAGCGGGGCAGCTCCAGTTTCGGGTACTTCTTCAAGTCCAAGTTCAACATCTTGATGGCCACCATGGTGCCCTTGTACATGGCTGTTTGGGTGAAGATCTGATTTTTCTGCATTTGGATGGTCTCCACGGAGCCGCCACTCTGCAACAAAAAAAAATTTCAAGAAAATTAAAAAAAAAAACCCCCGCACCCTAATGGAGAAGCCGCTGAAGGAGAACTTTCTGTTCTTGCTGTAGGACACCAACGACTTCTTGGCACTGTTGCACGTGTCCAACTCCTGGTCCTCGGTTGCCGATGCTGCAGCTGTTGTTGTCTCCTCCGCACTGGACTTCTTCTTGCTGTTGCTGTTGTTGTTGTTGTTGTTCATCATGACAACACCGGTGCTGTTTGTGTGCAGCGGTGGTGCATAGGACGGTGTTGATGAAATGTTTCGACAACCCATTTGGTTGGCATTGCCGCCGTTGTTCTCCCCTGCTTCCATGGCACTGATGCCAATGCCAACATGGTTCTGCTCCACGCTGAGCTTCGTGTGCTGCTGTTGCTGCTTCTGTTGTTGTTGCTGATCACTGTTCGGCGACGATTTCTTGCGCGTGAAAATGCTAAACTTGCGGTCAATCATCGCCGAAATTTTGCGCGTGGCACCAGACGACGAGCTGCGCTGAACGGTGGGGACAAAAATGGCATTAAACACGCTGCTGCTGAAGCGGGGGAGTGCCACAATTTTCTATAGTTTCAGTGATCCGTGATTTGATCCACCCAAATCACCGACAAACACACTGATCAGCAAGCTTACATTACCCAAAACGTTGGATCAGATCAGGGTATCGGGTCCAACAAACGCTGTTCAAAAGAGCCTAAAGCTTTCCTTTTTCTATTCAAATTACTACAAGCATTTTTTTGGCATATAAATTTTGGCACTGCATAAAGCCACTATTTGTAAAAAGGGAGAATTCGATTTTGAAAAATTGAGAAATTTTATTTTTCGATTTCGAAAAATTTGACAAATTTTAGCGTAAACAAAACGCCAACCGATCGATGAGGTGCAAAAGTGCAAAAAACACACGACAAGAGAAAGAATATAAATAAAATTATGTCAAAAACAATTACTTATAATAAAATTCTAAAAATTGTTTTTTTTTTGTTGTTGCAAGAATTTTTCAACCAAAAAATGTTTTAAAAAAAGTGGACGAGACGTGCACAATGGCATAAAAAAATTGGTGCGCTGAGTGTGCCGTGCCAATGGTCTCTCACCAGGCGTTCCCTCTGCGATAATTGAACCACAGCAAACACGTCCAACAACTCATCATCAGCAAGCTGCAACTAATTGAAGCGGGACTTTATGAAGTGTGTGGATTTTTTTGTTTTGCGTTGGGTTACGGTAGGGCACAAGAACAAGAAAAAAAGAGGTTAGTGTTACTGTAGACAATGGGGGAGGGGGAGTACTGTACATACGTTTGTGGGATTAGCTAATTACGGTAACACTGCAAAATTTTGGCACTTTACATACCTATGCACAATTTAGCGCCTTTTTTGGTGCTATGTGCTCTCAGAGTACACTTACTGTACAAAATTGGCTGGAGATACTAAGTATACTGTAAGCCTTCCGACTACGGGTACTGTACCTTGTCCGAGCCGACGGACATCCGGCTGTTGCAGCGCAGCAGCGCCTCGGACTGCTCGACGGCGTCGGACCGGGCCAACTTTGCAGCTGAGCTGTTCTGCTGCCGCTTCTTCTTCTTCTCCCGTCGGCAGTCCTCACCGTCCAGCTCCTCCCATTTGATCTGGATTTGTTTTTGGGTGATCAGAGTATTTGGGAAATGTGTGGAACTGATCGATTTATATCTACAAATGATCAACATTTCAGAAGTGATAAGTGGGGGCCAATAAGAGACTCTGATCAAATTCGTAAACCAGATCACCATGAGAATAAGTGGAAGCCCATAGGGGAGTCTGATTAAATTCGAGGACCAAAAGTGATAGGTCAATGAGAGAGTCTGATCAAATTTTCGGTACCAGATCACTATGAAAGTGCCAAGTGGGTGCCCATGCACGATTCTGATCAAATTCGGGGACCAGATCACACAATAAAGGTCATGTGGGACCATGCGACAAATCAGACTGAACATGACTCAGGCACGTGTTAGATCAGACCCCAATTTCAGGCATTCCAGATCAGAACATTGCCCCAATGTCCACAGATCATGAATCAGATCAGACCCAAAGAATTTTTTATTCATTAAGCACCTTCCATGTCATCTTGGCCAACTCGGCCTCGGCTCGATAATGCCTGAAAATAAATTGATTTGGTTTTTTCAAAAACAAAACAAATTAAAACATTGAAATTTTTTGAAACGACCTGTAGATGAGGATGAAGGCAATGAACAAGCTGACCACCACAATGCCAAGGCCCGCGAGTATGTACGTATGTGCCGGGTAGCCCTCTGGACACTTTGAATGGTCCCAACCGCAAACACTGCAAATGGGCGGGGGAGGGGTAAAAACTAGGGTTGGTCCCCGACCCCTCGGGGGCGTAAAAGTCGAGGTCGGGGTTTTTCCCAGCAAAACCCCCGAAAAATTCAAAAAAGTCGGGGCTCGGGGACGGGGACCAACCCTAGTAAAAACAAAATTTGAAAATTCGTACAAAACAATTTTTTTTTATGGCACAAGCAACTTACGGCGAGTCCCGTGGCGGCTTCCCGCCCACCCAGTGGAAGTTGGTCATCTGCTTCAGCTTGTTGGAGGCACCCGAATAATAGGCAACTTCCTTAAAAATGTTTTTTTAATATTAAAAATTTTTTAAATAAAATTTAATGACGAAAAAAAGGAAATTTGTAACAAAAAAAAAAAATTTGTCCTGGCGGCATCAATAAGCGACGTTTAATGCAAAAAAAGCATTTGGAGGGGGCCAAAATGTTCTCATGATTGGGAAAATTTATTTACCATTTATGGCAAGCGCCTTTTTCTGATCAGAAATTGTAACGGGAAAGTGATCAAAACGATGTGAAATTTCTCTATTTAAAATATTAATCGACTTTTATTTATATGCAAAAAAATTTTTTTTCATTTACCAAGCATAATAATATTTTACACCCGTCAGACAGACAGACGTCAATTATTCTGCAAAATTTTGCAGCTTTTTACGCCATTGTTATCGTCAAAAAACACCACAAAAATCGACCGTGGGGGTCCAATGTCCACGCATAAAAGTTGCATAAAATTATGTTTAAAAAATGTCTAAAAAAAAGAATTTAGCATCAAAAAATATAAAAAGCTTTGACCCATGGAATGATCCCCGCCAGCGATTCTAAAGAATTTTTCTGTAATCACGTACCACAAATTTGTCCAGCTCCGGGTCTAAGTCGAGCAAACTGAAAAAAAAATAATTTAAATTTAAACGTTAAATAAACGGATAGCTAATTACATAATTAAGGGGAGATGAATGATTTTAAGAAAGAGTCAACAAAATTCTACAATCAAAATGCCGTTCGGTTTTATTTTTCAACACTCATGGGTCATTTTCAACCCCCCAGGGGGGGGGGGCTTTATTTTAGTAAATACGGTAATTCATTATTCCGCCCGTCCACCTGTAGTCCGAGTAGCGGTCCCCGTTGTGATCAATGCTCACGTTGCCGGTGATGCCCACAAACGTGCGGTTCCACATTTTGCTTAAAAGCGTATAAATATTATTTTAATATTTTATAAATAATTAATTTTTTCGAATTCAATTCAACGACTTCGAGGTTTTTGGAAATTATGATTTCGTTAAAAACCCAATTAAAATATTATTAAATTTTTTCATTTTTGCGCACCTGGTGATGTTGCGCCCGTTGCGCGGGTCCAACCCTTCCGCCAGCGTTTCGTTCAGCGCAATTGCGTACAGCAACACCGCATCATAGAAAGCACTGATGAAGTTGTTCATCTGCAACAACAATTTCAATTGGGCAAAAGGCGTGCGGATCCAGGAATAACCGGATGCCGGATTCCGGGACATTTTTGGGTCGGAAATGGCGGACTCCGGGACATTTTTGAGTCGGGAATGCCGGATTCCGGGACATTTTTGGGTCGGGAATGGCGGATTCCAGGACATTTTTGGCTCGGAAATGGCGGACTCCGGGACATTTTTGGGTCGAAAATGGCGGATTCCGGGACATTTTTGAGTCGGGAATGCCGGATTCCGGGACATTTTTGGGTCGGGAATGGCGGATTCCGGGACATTTATGAGTCGGGAATGGCGGATTCCGGGACATTTTGGGTTTCCCGATTCCGGGACATTTTTGAGTCGGGAATGGCGGATTCCGGGACATTTTTGGGTCCAGGCGGACATATTAAAAATTTGAATGCAAATTTTGTACATCTACAAAAGGCTTAGATTTTTTAAAAGATTTTTAAATTCTGTAAAAGGCAAAGGTTTATAAATTGGGAATTTTTAAGATTAATATAAATTTAAATTTCATTTAAAGTTAAATTAAACAGCTTAAAATTTATATTTGTGTACAAAATAGTTACGCATTTTAAAATGGGGCTTTCAAATTTTTAAAACTTTTTGTCGATAAAATTCAAACAAAAACTGCACCTCGTACTCCTTGCCGGTCTTGCGCGAGTAATTGTACTTCTTCTCCGCCCTTTCCTTCACCCGGGCCTCGAAGTTCTTGTACTCGTCAAGGTCCGAGCGCTTAAAAATGGCATCAAAAATTAAAGCATCGAATTTCTAACCCCTTTTTTGGAATGAATGAAAAACCCCCGAAGCATTGAAAAACCCAATTGAAAAACTCATTTAAATTCGTAATTTTTTCATTTAATTAGAAGCATTTAGGCCTTTTTTAAATATAGAAATTTTCACTTAATTACAAGCCTTTGGGCCTTTTTAAATATAAATTTTGTAGAAATTTAACAAAAAAAAAATGTTAGAAAATTCTATTTTTAAGTGAGGATTTTTGATGTTTTAGTATATTTACCCGCAATGAAATGGTTTTCAGTGCCCGATAGGCCAGCTTTGCCTTCTCATTCTCCTCACTGGAAGCGGAAGTGTCGTTTTGGCGCATCCACGGCTTTTCGGCATGGGACCTGAAAATTTTTAAATAAATTTATTAAATTTTAAACTCAATTCTCAAAATTTTCAATTTTTATCACTCTGTAGAACATTTTTTTCGTTGTTAAACACTTGAGCCCGGACTCGATTGACGAATTCGAGATTCTCGATCAAAAAAGCTCGATCAGTCCACAAGTGCCAGGCTCTAGTTAAAAAAACCACCAAAAATTTCAAACAAAAAAATTATTTCTGAATTTTCCTAACCCCAAAACTTTTGGAGATTTTCACTATTTTCCTAACTTTTAAGTCTCGAAAAATCTATTCAAAAATTTTTGAATTTTTTCTAATCCCTCTTCAAATGTTTAATTTTTCAAAAAAAGTTCCTAACCAAACAAAGATTTCTTTCCAAAATCTTCAAAATTATAAATCAAAAGTTTATTTTCCGATTTTTCCATAAGTCTCTTTGAAATATTCTTATTTTTTTTCCAAATTTTTTCCCGTCACATTCGCTGTAAATGAGCGGAAGCACAAGGGCCAAATGCTACAAATCCAATTTGCATTGAAAAGGGCACAAATTGGCGGCACGAACGCCCGGGGGGAGGGGGGGGGGGACGGAAACAAAAAAAAAAAGGGAAACATTTCTGCAAAAAAACTGCATGAATAGGCCATTTAATTGGTTTTTTCTTTATTTATTTGAAACAAAAATGTTTTTCATGCTTTAAGAGATGTTAATAATTAATTTTTATTTTAATTTTAGATTTTTGGCATTTTGTAAATGTGCCGTCACCCGGTGGACACGTCGATGTTGATGAACACGTACTCGCCAGACTGTGCCATCTTCAGCTCGTAGGCCGCCAACATTATCTCGCGCACAGTGTCCGGGCTGGCACAAAGAATGATCACTGAAAATTAAAATTAATTTACTAATTGTTTAAACAAATTTAAATAAAAAAACATAAAATATTATAACTACATATATATATATATATACATATATAAATATAACACATCACAACAACCATTTTTTGTCATTTTGTTACATTTTTATTCCTCTTTTTTTTTGTTAAAATTATAAAGCTAAAACATTACATATATATACATATATAAATAACACATTACAACAGACATTCTATCCAATTTTTGTCATTTTTTTACTTTTTTAATTCCCTAATTTTTTAGTTGTTAAAATAGAAAATAATTTATTTAGCTAAAAATTATGAAGCTAAAATTAACAAACAATATTTGTTTAGAATTAGCTCAAAAATTGCAATTAACGCGACTGGGACAAGTCCCGGCGGGATCCCGGTGCCGGCCGGTCAAACTTTCACAATAAAAAACAAAAAATAAATATATTATATATTATTTTACACCTAAAAAGAATTCAAACCCAAAACATTTGTAGTGTATTTAAAGCAGCTCTATAAAAAATGTAAAAACAAGTTAAATAAAGCAAAAAAGCCGGGCAAGTGTTAGAATTGTCAAAAGTTTAAATATCAAAAAAAAAATCCTTAGAATTTACAAAAAAAAATTAAACATAAAACGAGATGACATAAAAAAATGCTCAACTTAGGAGCATACTCACAAATCCCAAGACCCAAACCTTCCTAAAAAATTAACACAACTCAAAGACCGACGGGACAACAAAACCGGACTCAATTCTTGGCTCTCAATTCATCCAATTATAAAATCGAAAATCCCCCCAAAGACCGACGGGACACCAAAACCGGGACTCAATTCTTGGCTCTCAATTCATTATCGAAAATCCCCCCAAAGACCGACGGGACACCAAAACCGGGACTCAAATTTCGGCTCTCAATTTATCCAAATAATCGAAAATCCCCCCAAAGACCGACGGGACAACAAAACCGGGACTCAATTCTCGGCTCTCAATTCATCCAATGTATAATCCCGCCCTTTCGTCTCCAAATGTGTGCCATTCATTGCCTGCCGCCCTTACTGTTGGACAGCGATGACGACTTCTTAAGCAGGTCGCGGAAGATGGTGCGATTGGTGTTCCGTTCGCTGAACATCACCGGCGTCCAGGTGCGCTGGTTGTACATGTTCTTGATGGCATTCAACGAGAAATAGCATTCCGATCGGCCCTGTATGAGGAGATCAGTGATGGGATGGATGGATGTGTCTCAGTGATCAAAACACATTTTTTGGAACCATGGGCGACCGATCGATCGATTGATTGATCGGGTCCGGATCAAGATCAGCGGGTGACCGACCACACCCGCTCTTGTCGGGGCACCAGATCAATTGATCATGATCAGGAAGGAGGTCATGTCTGCCTGCTGGGTATAAAAAATTGCCTGCGATCCGTGCAGTGCCGGCTCATTGAAGAAGAAGTGAAAGTTGTTGATGCCCAGCTTGGTGGTCAGCCGATGCACCATTTTGCCCAGCGTACGATAGGTGCCCATCAGACGGGTCCTGTGTGTGTGTGTGTACAGCACCAATTGGACGCGAAAAAAGAACGCAACTCTCAACAAAAAACTGGCACTTTTTGGGCCCAAATGTGCCATTGTTTGATGCCGTTGCGTGACAACACATTAGGGCGTTTATGTCTCAAAAATGCCAATGTCTGGGTGCCACCACAAAATGTGCCACCGGTCTTCCTCAAGCTGTACACACATGACACAACTCGAGACGTACAAGAGTGGAAACACGGTGCGGTCGGTCAGTTCGTCCACCATTGCGGTTGTGGAGAACACGGGCACACCGCCGACGCCCCAGAACTGGGACATTCGCGCAACTTGGGCCAACGAGTACACATAGGCAAGGCCCATCACGGCGTCCACACTGTGGTTGCAGTAGTGATCAACAACACGTTGTGGACCAATTGCGTCACTCAGTTGGGTGTCCTCGTAGGCAAGTTGGAAAGCGCCCGAGGGCAACAACTGTTGATGGACGGACATGACATGATGCCAAAATTAGGCTTTCCCAAATAATAGCAATCTGAAATCAATTTGTGCAAGCACAAACCTGGAACTTGCCGGTGATGTCATCGATGGCCACATCGAACACGGGCCGAGCCTTAAACAACCAGCAAGTTTTAAGGGGTTTGTGCCAATAATTTCGGCACAAAACCCTTACAATCGGGATGCTGAGACGGAACGGGTTGCGCAACGCGTTCAACGGATGCTCAACGTTGTCGGGGAGTGCAACCACAATGTTGAGCGGGAATGGGTTCGGGTAGGAATGACGGCGCGATGCCAAAATTGGTGTTGAATAAATGCCAAACATTTGGGCATGTTTACGTGGCACATTTGTGTCGCCAGAGGGCGTGAGCAACAGCAGCGTTTGCACAATCAACAAACTGGTGTACAACCATTTTGTTGACACCAGTGTGTGCCGTCGTCGGCGGCACAGCTTACGGAGCAGCCAGCAGAGGATTGGCGGTGTCGGCGACATTTTTTTGAAAATTTTTTGGCGTTCCGTTGATAGACGCAATTTAAAATTGTTTTTTGGCGTCTGGAGAAAACAGCAGCAGGAGCAGCAGCAGCAGGCAGCCGAAATGTGGGGGCGTTTGCGCGTGTGTTTCCGCCCCCCTCTGTAGTCTCGTGCAAAATTTGAGGAGGAGGAGGAGTTGGCCAAGCTTTGGGGCCAATTGCTTTTCCTTTTGTCGTCGTCGTCCAACGAACGACCGACCGATCTGTGCTGTGTGCTGCCTGACAGCCGTCGACGAACGATCTGCCAGCCGCTTTTCCTCTTCTTCCACCAACCGCCGCCGCGCTTTTAAGTGGAATGAGGGGGGACGGCGGCGGCCACCATTGAGGGCACAAAAAAGCTGCGCAAAAGAATGAAGTGACTGACGGTTAGGCAAACAACGCTTGCAGGCTAGAAGCTTGAATGGATGATGATTGATGAAGCATCATTATTGACTTGGATGCTGCTTGCTGCTGGTGCTGTTGCTGCCTGCTGATGAGCATTTGGTTGAGTGAGGAGAAGAGAGAAGCCTTGGAGATTGAATTTTGAAGAAATTTGCGCCGGAGGGGTGGGGGGGGGGGGACAATGTGTGTATGTGTGGGAGGGGGTGAAGTGCAAAATTTAGAACAGAAAATCGTCGTCGTCCTCCATCCGTCCGTCCGTCCGTCCGTCCGTCCGTTGTTCTCCCCGTCACCCGTCCGTCCGTCCGTCCGTCCGTACGTCCGGCGTCCCCCTTAGTTAGTTAGCCCCGGAAGAGAAGTGGGGGGGGGGGGGGGAAGAAGCCGCTAAAAGCCGAACAGAGAGGGCGGCGGCGGCATTTTCTTGAGGGTCTCGATGGGTGTGCCGAGGAATTTGTGCCGGGGCACAATTTCACTGCTGCACCGGGTGTTCGTCCCCCCACCCCCACCCCCACCCATCTGGGTTCAAAAGCGGCTAAATTGCGTCCCATGCGGCCCCCAGCATAAGATGTGTGACTGTGACTTGTACTCCCCCCACCCTCCCAGCAGCAAGCAGAGCCCCGCGGGGCAGCTTTTCCTCCTCGGCTCACCCCTCAAACGGAGGCTATCCATTTGGCACACACTCGAGAACGAGGATGAGGACACGAGCCTTTTTTGCACCCCCCCCGCTTTCGGGAGTGGAACCCCCCCCCCCCCCCCCCGCCAAAGCCAAAAGATCTCTCCTTTTTTGCTTCAGGCGAAATTCTCGACGATGCCCGTGCCTTTTCGTCATCCTCCGCCACGGCATATTTGTTTCTCCCTCCCTCCATCCCGCCCTGGAGGGTTCTCGCGGTGTTTGGAGCATTTGGGACGGGACAGCCCCCCCCCCGCCGCCCGGTGCCACTGATTTCCCCACACATTCACTATGCCAAAATTCAATTAAAGGCCCTTTTCGGGAATGCTCTTCGGGGGGAGAAGTGAGTGCCATTGATGGAGAAAATTGGGGAATTTTTTTATACACTTTGTTTTGGTTTTGTTTTTTGTTCTGTTCAACCAATTTAAAATTTTTCCAAAATTAGGAAACGCTGAAAATTTTGCATAAATTCATTTTTCTAACTTTCAGAAAATAAAATCAATTTTGGCATTAATAAAATTTAAAATTTCCCTTAGAAGAAAAAGGGATTATAAAACAAAAATTTTGCCCAATTTGTCCCCATTTTATTTGCGGCGCCGCCGGCATTCAATGGGTCCAATGTGACGGCGGCACAAAAATAAACATAAAAAGAAAATTAGGCAAAAATGCCCGGGGGGGAGGGCATCTTTGGCCCAAAAATTCATTTCGTACCAGCGCAGCTAATTGTGGCAAATTGGGCTACTAAAAGCATTGCAACGGGTCAACAAATAAAAATGGATGGCCAAAGGTTAAAAAAATAATAAATTTGGCGATGAGCAAAAAATAAAAATATAAAAATTTGCAAAATAAAAAAAATGGTAAAAAGAAAAACTCATAAAAACCATATAAAAAAATATATTCTATCTGCTGAAAAATATCAAGAGATACTGTATAAATGAAAACGGTAAGTATTAGAGCCAAGAACAAATGACAGCGAACCAATTTTATCAAATTCAAGGGTTACTACAATTTTTTTAAATTTTTTTTAAAAATTTCTTTTTTGCCATTCACTTTAAGTGAAATTGTTGTCCATTTTCCACGGACATTCTTGGAAATAAGGACATTTTCAATTTATAAGAATCCAAGGCTCAATTTCCCAGGACTGTCCTTTGCAAAAATAAGGACGGCGTATACAAACCCCGATTAAACTTGGTCTTTCAGGACCAAAAAATATAAAAAAATGGATGGCGCCATAGGTTAAAAAACAACAAAATTAAAATTAGTATACTGTATCTGTTGAAAAACAGCAAAGAGGAGAAGAGAGATGATACTGTAGGATTAAACAAAAAAAATGCATACAAGACAGTACCCCACACACAGTATGTCGCCGTACATAATTTTTGTAATTCATATCATCAACACGTGAGTTTTGAATGTGTTAAAGGCGCTCTATGTGCAATGACTCAACACATTTACCTATTCACTCCGATTATAGGCAAATAGATACTGTATGTAATTAATAGAGAGATAGTACTGTAAGGTACCGTAAGGTACAGTATTGTTTACCGTTTGCCTGCATTGAAGCCAGCTTGACCCACTGGTGCACTTCGGCCTTGCTGCGCGGCAACTCCTCGTCAAACGCCACGTGGGGCGTTTGGGATTTCCATGCGTCCAAAAAGTATTCGTTGTGCTCCTGAGGCCGGCAAAAAACGGGGTTTTTTTATTGAAAAAAAACCGGAAATTTTGTAGAAAAGTGCTTAACCTTGGCACCCCCTTTTTGGCAATAAAAATTCTTGCTTTCCCATAATTTTTTATATTATTTTAAAACATCCACCGGATACACACACATTCATCTTTAGTAAACCCAAGGCTTGCGGACCGATCGAGATTTGATCAAGAATTTTTTAAATCTCGGTAAAATTTCGTCGATCGGGATTTTGATCGAGAATCCCGATCGTCAGGGCTCTAATCTTGAGTCGAAAAATTGAGAAAACAAAAGTCTGTGACGAAATATAATTACGAGAGTGAATGTGCTCTTTTTTGTTTTGTTTTGAAAATCAGAAAATTTTATTGAAAATTATCGATTTTCTTCTAACAAAATTTAATTGTCGGCATGAAAATGCGTGGTAATTTTAAGGCAGAAATATTGTTTTTCGCTAAGATAGAAAAAATTTTTCATAAAAAATAATCATGGAAAATTTGATGGCAGCATTAAAGTGTCAACAATTTTTTTGATAGAAATTTTTCAAAAATTTTAAAGAAAAAATGGGGCCAAAATTTGGTTGCTCCCCGACCCCTCGGGGGCGGGAAAGTCGGGGTCGGGGTTGGCCAGGGTTGGCAATGTCGGGGACGGGGTTCGGGGGGTCGGGGTTGGCAATGTCGGGGATTCGGGGGAGCAACCCTAGGCCAAATTTATGCCCTAATTTTGCATGCATGGCACACAACCTGGAAGTAGAATTTGATGGCATGCAATGAGAAGTAGCAGCTGCTGGACGGCGACTCGTCCAGCTGTGCCGCCGCAGCGGTTGCCGACGTGTCGGCACCGGCGCCGCCCCGGCGCCCACTGCTCGGCGGTTTGTTCAACGCCCGCCGCTTGTCATGGTACATGAACACCATGTGCCGGTAGTTCAGGTTGATGCCCGCCAGCGCCGGCCCATCATCCGCGTCATGCATGGCCAAAAAGGTGTAAGCAGCGGCGGCCATTTGCGTGTACGAGCCGCGCAACCGGGTCACAAACGGGTACTGATGCTGAACCAAACTGCGCGATCACATTGTTCACACTTTTGTGCACCATTTCTTTTCCTAATTTTGATCAGAAATTGGGTGATCAGAAATTGGGACAATTTTTGTTTGTCCGAACACGTTCAATTCAAATTCGTAGCGTCCATGCGAGCCCTTTAAAACGCGTGCGTCAATTCGTCCAGGATTCAAATTTTCTCAGTTTTTGGCGTTTTAATGCGAGTGCCAAAGAAGGCGTCATCATTTTCTTCTTCAAATTTTTGTTCCTTGCGGCATTTTTGGCGTTTCGTTTTGTCTGCCATTTTCAAATTTGACGCGCGCGCGCGCGCGCTACCTTGGAGCCAATGATGGTAGTCAGCCCCGTGGTGGTCAACACGGGCACGCCGTCGCCGAAGCCTGCCGTAATTTTGGACGCAGTCGCAAGCGAATAGGCGTCCGCGAATCCAAAAATGGCGTCCAGCCGACGCTCGCAGTATGCCTGATGATGTTTGGTGACCAATCGATGGCATTTCGATCGATTATTTTTTGTTTTTACTGTCTGTCCTTCCTACCTACCTGCACAACACCGGTGGCGGACACGCGTTCCGCGAGCAGTGTGTCCTCCCAATAGCGCGAGTCATGGTAGGTGATGTTGATCCATCCGGATGGCATCGTGCCATGCCGAATCACATCATCAATGGCAATGTCGATGACGGGCCGAACCTTTAGGAAGAGATGTCAACTACGACAATCGAACGGCTTGAGATCAGTTTTTTTTTTCCGATTTATCCGATCTGATCGGGATGATCAATGATCCGGTTTCTGGACTGATCAGGAAAATAAATCGATTCAAGAATTTGATCTCAACAAAATTGTTGAAATCGGAAAACTATTCTCTCTCCCCTCAATCGTGCGCACCTTGCCGACCGTCAGGCCGAACTTGTCGTTGTTGGACTCCTTCTCGGGCAGTATCAGAATGGCGTTGAACGGCTTGGCCGACGATTGCATTATGACGTTGTTGGTGTTCAGTTGTTGCTGTTGTTGGCGATGGTATTCGCGGGTAAACGACCTGTACAGCTCCAGGCCGCCCGGTTTCCGCGGCGGCGGCTCCGCGTACAGTGACCGGACCGTTCGGCGATCTGCCCGATCTGTACCATCAAAATCTTCAGCCGTTTTTTGAGCAAAAATTGTGCCAAAAATCAGTGCCGAAATAAGCAGAAACATTGATGATGGAAGCGCGGAGTTCCATAAGCGTCGAATTTTTGGCCTCCTCCCGATCCTGCTCCGATTTGTGGTGCATATGCCGATGTCATGGGTTGTAAATCTTTTCATCGCAAGGTCGGCATCAACTTCCGTTTTATGCCATGCTTCTGATGAAGCGCTGTTTTGTTCATCTTCAGAAACTGAAGTTGAAGCAGTACTTGTCGAACATGTTGAAGCAGTACTTGTCGAACATGTTGAAGCAGTACTTGTCAAACATGCTGAAGCAATACTTGTCGAACATGTTGAAGCAGTACTTGTCAAACATGCTGAAGCAATACTTGTCGAACATGTTGAAGCAGTACTTGTCAAACATGTTGAAGCAGTGCCGTCGTTGTTCAGGGCTGATGTTGAGCACGTTGCACAACAATCGTCCATCATATCGTCCGTCATCCACCCGTTCTGAAGATGATGGTGCTGGCTGTAACAACCGCTCAATGCATTCAAATTTGGCGGAATAATTTTTGTTTTCCAATTTTGCAGACAAATTCAAATGGCTTGGCGTTGTGTTTATGTGGTGGTTCTGTGTGCTTGGTGGTTTTTGGCGTGGGAATAAATTTTTTTGTTGTTTTGTTTTCGGTTCACTCGACGACGACAACGACGGCGCTAATAATAATAATAATGAAGCTGCTGATGAATGAATGGATGAAAATGTGATAGGCGTGTGATGGATGTACTCCTTCCTCTTCTGTTGGTGCTGCTGCTGCTGCTTGTGCTGCTGTGGGACAGTGCTGAGCGCCGAGAGATATTCACACACACACTCTGACTCTCTGTCGCTTTCGCTTTCTCTCTTTCACTCTCTGAACAATTTGAATCCAATAAAAATATATTTTCATTAAATGGGCTTGTGCAAATAATGGACGGGACCCTCCAGGCAGAAGAATGAATGAATGGAATGGAATGGAATTTGGGGCGGGAAATGCATCCGCAAACAGTCAAAAGTGCCGCAGCAAAAGGAGTCAGGGGAGTTGGAGGGGGGGGGGCTTTGTGGAATAATTTGGGGGGGGGGGCCACGTGGACGAGCAAATTTGGAATTATTTTTGACGAGTTGGGAGGAACGGTTTGGAAGTGTAACGGCTACCGGTCTGAATCCTCCAACGATGGCTGATTCAGTCCCGTACTGAAGCTAAGCCTAAGCCTAACTTAGGCCTAAGACACCCTGGCTTGGGCTTTGTTAGGCTTTTCGGGCGGGGAAGATTCAGACAAGAAGCGAGTGTAACAGAACAATGGCCGAATTGGAAGGTTTGGAAGAAAGGAATTAAGAAGCGCTTGCGATATTGATCATTGATCAAAAAAAAGAGAATTTGAATTTTGGGACACAAAATACAGAAAAAAAAATGAATTTGAAAATTTAAGATAGATTTATTGGAAGGCTTACTATTATGCTGATCATCATGATCAGATTTGAATAAAGTTTGCATTTTTGTATGTAGTACATCGAGAATGCGTTAAATGTTGAGCGTAATGTAAATGAGTGTTTGTCCATATTATGTACATATTAGTCAACCCTTTTATGATCGGCAATTTTTTTGTTGTTGATTGGAATGATCGCCGCGAGGTTTGACCCGTCCGTGATCAATGTTTCCATGTGATCAGAGAGTGAGTGTTTGGAAAGTGAATGATGGAAAGCAATTAAGCGCAAAGTTTGTTGTAGCAAAGCCGAGAATGGGAAAGCCCCCCATGCAAAATTAGCTGAGATTTCATTTCTGTCAAATTTTTTGGGTTTTAACCAAAAAAAATCAGAAACCCTGAAAGTCTAAAGCGGGGTTCGATCGGTCAGATGGTTCAGCTGAAAATTGTTGAAAATGATGACGTCATATGACTTTGATCAGAGTGAGTGATCGCGATAAATAGATAGTAGTGATGCACGAGATCCCAAATTTACCGAGACTCGAGACCGAGACTTGACCCCGGGACTCGAGACCAAGACCCAAAAAAAAACCCGAGAGTTTTCTCGAGTCGAGACTCGAGACCGAGACTCTCTCAATAATAGATAGATAGTTACATTGATCAAAAGCAGCCTTTTCTTCAATAAAAAAGTATAAATATTGTTTAACTATAGGGAAGAAATTCAGTCGAAAATTTGGGGACGACGAATTCTGGCCGAACTGTCATAGCCATTTTTGGGGGGTGGGGGGGGGCCTTGGAAGCAAATATGCAAAAAATGACAAAATTTTTGACGAAAATGGCGGGGGCAGTGGAATTATGCGAAGACGACTCTCTTCTGTCTCTCTCCTGCTGCTTGTGCCCAACGGAGAAAGCCCAAAAAGGCGCCGGCTGCCATGTCGGCCCGGGCCAATTCAGTGCCATTTTTGAATGAATCATCATTTTTTGGCGTGTCAGGATGAAATGCCAATAGGTCATCAAAAGGCCAACTTATCAAGTCTTTTAAACCAATCAGGAATAAAGGCACAAAAAATGCCGTTGATCGGACGTGTCGAGCTTGGGAGGGGCCAGCAGCCTTTCTCCAAACTTCTCAACAACCAAAAATCGGGACTGAAATGGCGGTGCCCACCGCAGTTGGCCGCTCGGGGGCGCGGCGCAGCAGCGCCTGAAGCAATGTTTGAGTGGGGGAGCCCTGAGGGGGGGGGGGGTTCCTTGTGCCGGTGAAGCATTCGCCCCCCCCCCACGTCTAAAGCATCCCCACAGGAAGCTTTCTACCCCCTCTCCCGCCCCATAAAGCCATGCCCCCCCCAGCGATGCATTCACTTCCCTTTGTTGTCCCCGCCCCCCCCCCCCCCTCTTCCCGTGTGTGCAGAAGAAAAATTTGGGAGAGGGGTCCGGAAAAAAAAAATTAGGGGCCAAAAAGAAACGGGCGGTTGCCGTGCCGTGCCGGTGGCACACGGAGAGGAAAAGAGCCCCCCCCCCCCCCCCCCCGAGGGGATGCCATTGAGTGGTGGTGGTGGTCGAAGAGGGAGGAGGAGCACAGCACAGAGACTTTTATTGCCCTCGGGGGGCATTTATGGACACAAAAAAAAATGTGAAAAAGAAACGCTTGGGAAGCGGAGGCGCAGCAGCAGCCAACAAATTGTATTCAGATAAGAGTGAATGCACAAAAACACGGGCACTGAAAATTGCTTTATTGTCAATAAAAATTGGCATTCCGTTTGGCATTTTGGTGCAAAGTTTGGCTTTTTTTAGATTTGAATTGTCAGAAAATAGCGCAATTTGGCGATAAAATTTGGCATTCCGGTTTGGCATTTGGTGCAAAGTTTGGCTTTTTTTAGAAATTGTCAGAAAATAGCGCGATTTGGCGATAAAATTGGCATTCCGTTTGGCATGGTTTTTTTAGATTTAAATTGTCAGAAAATAGCGCAATTTGGTGATACCTTTTAGGTTCCGTGCGGCTTTTTTGGCGATAAAATTTGGCATTCCGTTTGCCCCAATTTGGTATTTTTAAAATTTAATAAAGATATCAAAAGCATAATTTGGCATTAATTGTGGCATTCTGTTTGCCAATTGATGGAGCTTAAAAATGAAATATTAAAAATTGATTTTTTTTTTCGTTTCTTTTGTTTCTTTGGCAAGTTCCAACTCTCCCAACCCGCCGATTACATTTCACCGCACAAAATGTGCCGGGGCGGAGTCTTTGTTTTTCAAATTTGCCCCGGGACTTCTAAAAGGCCGCTGGCCGTAATTGCCGTAGGCAAATTTCCAATTTTCGTTAAGCCAACCGTTCCGGAAAATTTGGCGGAAATTCGTCCCCCCCCCCGCTTAATTCAGTGCCAGACGGAGTGTGCGGTGGGCTGGGCCTCCCGCGAAAATTAGCATAAAATCGACTTAAATAAAAAATGAATGCAAAGCAGAAGCGGGAGCAGAAGAGGTTGGAATTATTGAAAGGGTGGTTTTTTCGATTTAAAAATTTAAAAAAAAATTTAAATTTTCATTAAGTGTTGTATCCGCGTCCAGAACAAATATAGGTATGCGGATTTTAGACTTTTTCAGGGGTCAGAATATACAGAACAATTTATCCGGATTTCATTGACCCCCCCCCCCCCTCCGGGGGTTAGGGATATTACCTGGTTCTGATCATAAATAACATTTATTTTTATTAAACATATTTAAATTTGAGGAGACCCCCAAATAAAACCCAAAATTATTTTTGGAGGGGCGGAATTCCCCTTCCCTCCCCCAAATTGTTAAAGACGTAACTGTGACATCCCGGTTCATCACCTATGACACGAGACTGCTTTCAGCAAAAAAAGATGTGAATAATTCCAAAAATGGGACACCGGGGGACCATTTGTCATCATCCCCGGCGGGGCTGAAGAAGGCACCACCGCACATACAAATAGGTAGATGGAAGAATGATGATGACAAAATGGGAGTGGAGGGGGGAGGGGGGAGGGGGGAGGGGGGAGGGGGGAGGGGGGAGGGGGGGGGGGGAGGGGGGAGGGGGGAGGGGGGAGGGGGGAGGGGGGAGGGGGGAGGGGGGAGGGGGAGGGGGGAGGGGGGAGGGGGGAGGGGGGAGGGGGGAGGGGGGAGGGGGGAGGGGGGAGGGGGAGGGGGGAGGGGGGAGGGGGGAGGGGGGAGGGGGGAGGGGGGAGGGGGGAGGGGGAGGGGGGAGGGGGGAGGGGGGAGGGGGGAGGGGGGAGGGGGGAGGGGGGAGGGGGGAGGGGGAGGGGGGAGGGGGGAGGGGGGAGGGGGGGGGACCAACTCATTGCCTCTGCTGCTCGCCAAGAAGTGCTGACACTGAACGCCCGGGGGGTGGGGGGGATGATTTGGCTGGTAGTAGAAGTGCACACAAAAGAGTGGGCACAAAAATTGGATGGGGACAAAAGAGAGGAGAAAAGAATGATCTGAACAATTTGGAGAGGGGAAAAAGTGCATTGATCGATCGGCACTCCGGACAGACTAATTGGATTACGCTTCATTTTACCTTTCGAAAATTGGGGTTTTATTTTTTATTTTTAGAAAAAATGTGCTCTATTAGGGTTATGCAAGAGTTTGTCTGATCTATTTAACCCCCAAATCGTTGTCGACATGCCGCCCCCGGCGTTATGCTTATAAATTGCGGGGGTTTGGGGCCTCCGATCCCCGACATTCCTTTCCCACCCCGACCGCGCCCCAGGGGAATGCCATCGGAAAAACTCAAAAACCTGGCAAACCAATTTAAAAAGCCGGAAAATGCCCGGTTTCCAAAATGACACCCCCCCCCCCCGACCGACCCGAAGGGCCAATGAATGCAAAATTTGGCAATTTTTTAAGCTTTTAAAGTAAAAAGTTTGATTGATTGTTAACAGAACGCCAAAAAATACTAATTTAAGAACGGCAAAAATAGAGTCCGATGTGCGAACGAACAAATTCCGTCGGCGGCCGATAGTAAATTTGGAAAAAGACTGTTATTTTAGGAACATTTTTCGCCCTTATCTCTGATCACTTTCCACCCAACCAGCTCATCTGGTGATCAGTTTAAATTATGTGAACGCCAAAAAACAGTCATCAAAATAATTGTTGTTGAGGGGGGGGGGGAATATATGTATACAAATTTGGCGTCCAATGGAAGACCAATTGAGTGGGAGGTGGAGGGGGGGGGATGATTGAAGAGTCCCGTGAAGAATTTTTCCAACAAAAAAAGAAAGAAATTATTTATTAAAGCGATAACATTTTGCAGAAAAGTGGAGGCTGCAGGGGACACGGAGGCGGCGGTGGTTTTGCAAATTTGCAGGAGAGCGTCAAAACAAAAATTGATAATTGGGGGGGGGGGAGGGGGGGAGACGGACGAACCAAGCAGCGGTGGGTCCATTGACGGAAGAGGAGATGGGGGGGGGGGTGAAGAAGTAATTGTTGTTGTTGAATAAGGAGCAGGATGAAATAGTCAAAAAAGAATGGAAGGAATGAAAGGAGGAAGATTTTGGAAGAAAAGGGTTGAAGGAAGAGAATGAAGGAATAGGTTGATGAGATGAGGAGGAGATAAAGTGGAAGATGAGGAATGGATGATAGGGAATAAGAAGAAAAGAAAATGGTTGAAGGAAGAGAATGAAGGAAGAATAGAAAGACAAAGAAGGAGTCAACAGTAAAAGAAGAGAATTAAGGAAGAAAAGGAAGACAAAGAAGTAGTCAAAAAGTAAAGAAAGAGATGAAGTAAGAAAGGGAAGACAAAGAAGTAGTCAAAAAGTAAAGAAAGAGATGAAGTAAGAAAGGGAAGACGAAGAAGGAGTCAATAAGTAAAGGAAGAGAATGAAAGAAGAAAAGAAGACAAAGGAGGAGTCAAAAAGTAAAAATTTGAAGGAAGAGGAGGAAAGAGAGTCAAAAAGTAGGGTAAGGAGGAGGATGAAAGGAGTTAAAAGAAGAGAAATATAGAAAAAAACAAAAGGAAGCATTTGGAGAAGGAGGAGCAGAATTGGCCGGAGAACATAGTGAATGAGTAAGCAGCCCGCCAGCCGAAAGAATTGGGCCAAGAATGGAGGGGGGGCACTTTAGGGCCCAATGTGAGAGTTAACCAAGCAAAAATGCTCAAAAAAGATTTTTTTTTAAACAACGAGTTAAAATATTAAATATTAAAATTTGCCCTGGGGGAAACGTATTGAAGAGAAAATTTCGGAAATGAAAAAGTGAATTTGGTGCATTGCTGAACGAGTTTATGAGTGAATCGATTATACACATATGTAGTAAAATGGAAATGGTGGGGGGCATAAAATATGCTGCCGATTATGCGAGATGGAAGAGCACGCACATTGGAGGAGGATGAAAGGTTTGGTACGAAGAAGAGGAAGAAGAAGGATGCATAAAAGGAAGGGATAGGAAGGGATGAAAGGAAAGAGTAGAAAAAGGAAGATTGGATGGATGAGAAGAGGAGGAACGATGGATGGGAAGGGATGAGAGAGAAAGAGCAGAAAAAGGAAGAAAGGATGAATGAGAAGAGGAGGAAGGATGAATCGATGGATGGGAAGGGATTGTATGAGAAAGGAAGAAAGGGTAGAAAAAAGGAAGAGAGGATGAAAGGATTGGTGCGAAGAAGAGGAAAAAGAAGGATGCATAAAAGGAAGGGATGGGAAGGGATGAGAGGAAGGAGTAGAAAAAGGAAGAAAGGATGATGAAAAGAGGAGGAAGGATGAATCGATGGATGGGAAGGGATTGTATGAAAGAGGAAGAAAGGGTAGAAAAAAGGAAGAAACGAATAAGAAGAGGAGGAAGAAGAAAGGATGAATGTGAAGAGGAAGAAGAAGAAAGGATAAATGCAAAGAGGAAGAAAGGATGAATGTGAAGAGGAAGAAGAAGAAGAAGAAGAAGAAGAAGAAGAAGAAGAAGAAGAAAGGATGAATGCAAAGAGGAAGAAGTATGAATCGATGGATGAGAAGAAGAAGAATAGGATTGGAATGTAGAAGGAAATGGAAGTGTGATTGAAGAACGGATGGAAGGGAGGGAGGTGGATGAGATGAAGAAGATGAATCAAAAAGAAGAGCAAGACGGATGAGTAAGTAGAAGATGGATGATGATGATGATGATAACGAGTGGAGGTTAACAAAAATGAAATGGAAGAGGATGAACGCTTATCATCACTTCCATCCATCCGTCACGAGACAATTCAATGGGGGGGGGGGAAATGATTGATGACAATGTGCGAGCAGTTCAGTTCAGTTCAGTCTGTCTGTGCATTCATTGTGTTATCTCGTCCGTCCGACGTCCGTGTCCATATGGTCGGATGGGGGGGGGGGGGGATGGGGCGGGTGCTGATGCTTATTGACACTTCCATCACTTTTTGCAGCACTAAATGTGTTTATTTGCCGCTGCCATCGGACGACCCGCCCGCCCGTCGTTGGGGACGAGGGGCAGATCAAAATCCGATTGATCGGAATAATTTGAAGAGAAAAAAATGATTGGAATCAAAAAGGGTCTCGGATCTGTTAGGAAAATGATCAGAAATTAGGTGTTTGGAATCAACCCAAAAATGATCGAAACATTCCAAAAAATGATCGACATAAACCTGGAAGGGTCGGATCGAAAAAAAATATTACGAAATAGCTAAAACTTAGGAAAATGATCAGAAACTAATTAGAAAAAAATTGTTCAGAATAATTTGAAAAAATGATTGGAATCAAAAAGGGTGTTCTGATCAGTTAGGAAAATGATCGGAAATGAGGTGATTGGAATCTCATTAGTAAAAAATGATCAAAAACTAGTTTAGAAAATGATCAGAACCAATTCAAAAATGATCGGGGAATTAATATAGATCAGTTAGAAAGATGGTTCAATTCAAATAGAATTGAGTCGGAATATTTCTTGGCAGAAAATGGTCCGGCTTCGCATTAACCCCGATGATGGAGGGTTCGTGCCATTGCCCTGCGGGTTAAGCGCTTCGACTTAAACAAAGGAAGTTATGAGTCACCGCGCCAAACTGTCACAAAAAATGGCAATTTTCACACGTTTTAAGCTATAACTTTTTTTCGAAAAGACGAATCGGTTAGTTTTAGCTTGATCAAAGGTTCAGTATGCTGAGAGCTTTTGTATGATACCAATTTTGTTTGATTTGCTTTCCTAATAACCATGTTATGACCGATCGCGCCAAAACGAGCGGCGCCAAAACGAGCGGATCCGTCTTCCCCCCGCCCCCCCCCCATTCATTCAATTTCTTCACCCCATTTTGGACGTGAAATTTACACCCTCCTTCACACTGTTTGTATCATCGACCAGCAGCAGCAACAGCAGACTGGTTGTGTGATGGTTCGACGTCGAAAACGGGGGAGGGAAAATGTGCGAAATGAAATTGTGAAATTGCGGGGGGATGGGCTGGCTTTATTGCAAAATTGGAAAAATTTAGACGACCTCGAGAGTCTCGAGAAATATAGGTAGGCAAAACACAATGGTAATCGTGGGCCGGGTGGGGGGACTCGAACCCACGCGACCTTTTACCCAACCCGTGTGCAGATGCTCTTCCACTGAACTACCGGGGCGTTCCATTTGCCTTCTTCTTATGTAGAGACCGGAATTTTGAAAAAAAGTCGGGATCAGGGGATCAGGATTTGGAAATGACCAAGATCAGGATTTACTAGGATTAAAACTCCTGGTTTTCAGGATATCCTGATCCTGGTGCTTCGATGAAAATACCAGGATTCCGGATCAGGAGTCCTGGAGAATCCTGTCAGGACTCCTGTCCTGTCCGGGCTCTATTCTTATGATCTTGTGCTCTCGCCCGCAGCGTTTTAACCGTCATTTAAATGAGTAAATACCCTAGGGGTTTTAATAATGCCCTAAGGCGTTTAAAATCAAAAGGAGTCGGCACAAAGAGATTGCTTCTCAAAGTTGGTTCTAAGCATGTGAATTTCTGAGGCTGATCAGACCAGTTTTATGCTTTTTGTGGGCTTAAACATTGCTTATCAAGTCTGCAAAAGTTAAAGATTTTTCGTTTAGTAATTAAATTAAAGCTGGAGCAAAATTTGGAGTTTCATAAAAAATGAATGGGTGCAGGAGCATTAAAGCTCAAATTTTGCCGGCGGTAGCATTTGCCATTCTTTTGAAGCTCCTCTCGAGCACAAGATTTTGGAACATCCCCCCCCCCAGGGGTTGCAAATGGCCAAAAACAACAGAACGAAAAGCTAATGAATAGAGGAGGGTAGACGGGGGGGGGGGAGGGAATGGTTCTGCTCGCAAATTCTTATCCCCTCCAGCGTTTTTTCTGCTGTCAGCCGCTCTTCCCGGCTGGCAGCAGCGGCAGCAGCAAAAGCAGCAGTACAATTAGTTTTGTGCCGGAGGCGGGTCAAATTGGCCCTTAAGGGTGTGTAATGAAGGCGCCTGAGGGCGTAGAATGGGGGGGGGGGGGTTTTATTTGGATTTGCTGCATAAAATGCAATTGGACACGGGGGGCGCACGCGTGTACACCCAAAAATTTTTTTTTGCGTGTTGTGAAACATTGTCGAATTGAAATTGGGGGATTTTTTTAGGGAAATTTCAATATTTTAGAGATAAAATTGCCTTTAAGCGAGGAGCCTTCCCACGAATTGAAATTTGGGGGATTTTTTGGGATTTTTTTAAGGAAATTTCAATATTTTAGAGATAAAATTGCCTTTAAGCGAAGAGCCTTCCCACAAAATGAAATTTGGGGGATTTTTTGGGATTTTTTTTAGGGAAATTTCTTTATTTTAGAGATAAAATTGCCCGGCTTTAAGCGAGGAGCCCTTCCCATTTATTATTTTAGTGCATCAAAAATTCATTAATTTTTTTTTGTCTGCCAGCAGCTGTCATTACATTTTGCGCCGCAATTGTCGCGTTTCTCCCAAAAAGCATTTTTATGATATTTTGTTGCCCTTAGGCAAGCAATACTGGGAAAATGGATGCTGCGCGAGATTGTGAGAGAATATTGGCATTTTCTTGTTGTTGTTTCAAAGACAATTCTTTTGATTAAAAACTTTTCTGTGTTGGTGCCAGCCAGCCAGCCAGCCGGCTGGCAGCAGTTAGCTTACCCACCGGCGCTGACACAAAAGTCCGTCCATCGCCGTCGGCGTTTATGGCCTTAAAGCCCCAGGCGCTGGGAGCCAATGCCCTAAGGGGTGCACCCCGACGCGAACCCCTAAAAATGCGCATCGAATTTCACAATGTGAAAAATTTTGCCCTCGGGGGAGAAGCAGGAGAGGCCTCTCTTATTAGCTGGGGGAGTCCAGAAATAACGAAGCAAAAGTGCAATGGAAACGGCGGGATGGAATGTCTTCAATAATGGACAGGCAAACAAAAAGCAAAAAAAAAAAACGAAAACCCAAATTGGGCAGAATGCTTATCACAGAATGCCAAAATTCAAAATAACAACCAAAATAAATACGGTATAATTCAATTATAAATCAATTGATAAACGAAGGTAGCCTAAAAAATGCCAAAAATTCAAAACTTGTTAGGTCAGACAGAATGCCAACTTCAAAATTTGACGTAAAAAGGGGAGTAGGGGCCATTAGCGTCTGGCCACTAGCGTCTCAGGGACGTTTGGCAGCTCATAACTTTTTTTCAAGACTGGCCAATCTTCATAATCTTTATATCATTCAAAAGCTCTAAATGATTAGAAGATATATGTCAGCAGCTACGAGCCGGTTCGATGCTCTATTAAAAAGTTCTACATGAAAAAAAAAATGCAAAAATCGGACTTTTTCATTGGTTTCTGGTCATAACTTTGTTCAACTTTATCCAAAGATTTCGAATTGTAAATAGCTTCGTCTTATTACGGCCTTTCGAATGATATAAAGATTATAAAGATTGATCAATCTTGAAAAAAGTTATGAGCTGCCAAACGTCCCTGAGACGCTAGTGGCCAGACGCTAATGGCCCCCTTCGTAAAAAAGGGGGGGGGGGGGGGTTAAGGCTAAACGCTCGAGACAGAATGCCAAATTTTACAAAAAAATAATTTTTAAATTTGCTGAATTCAAAAAATGCAATTCAACAGATAAAGTAATAAAATTTTGATTAGCAAAGGATGTGCTAAAGCTGTGTGAGTGTGTGTGCTTCTGATCGAATTGAAAATGGATGGATTTTGTGGAGAAATGAACGAATGTTCCTTGGGGGGGGGGCAAATGACCCCGGAGGGGACGGACGGCCGAACAGTTGTCACATTTCATTCATTCTCATCAGCAGCTCATTCATCTTCGCACATTTCTCCCCGGAGGGGATGGATGGGAAACAACAAAAAAAAAACTTGCAAAACGGACGGCCTGCAACAGCCGCCGTTGCTGGTACGCGGCCGGCCCGTTCACCTAACACACACACACACACGTACATAGTCTCCCCTGAGGGGCCAAGGATCGATATTTTAGAGAAAAATCGACAAATTTTTCTCGTCGAGATATGTGTTTTTTAAATTATTTCATATTTATTTTATTATTATATTTTGCATAAGGGGAAGGAACTTTACTTGTGACAAAGATGAAATATTAGTAAAAAGAATAAATAAAATTGTATAAATGCACCCACCACCCACGCATTAAAAATTGCTTTTTTAATCAAAAAAAGTGATTTCAAAATTGCCCAAAATTTGATTTTTTATTTAATTTGTATTGGACTTAATTCATTCAAATGTTCTGTAAAAATTGAAATATACTGACGAATAATAACAATAATACAATTAGGCGGGGCTTTTGTAAAGAAAATTGCAAAAAAAAAATAAACAAATATTTAGACTCTGGAAACAATCAAAGTATTAAAATCATAATACATACATATACTGCACAAACAACAAACAAAAACAATTTGCCAACATGGCAAAATGCCAATGCCAATGCCAATGCCATAATTGGCATTTTGCCAATTTTGGCGCGTTTGAAAGTGCGTCCACCTACCGTTGCTCAGCATGCTGGCCTTTTGCAAAGTGTGGCCAATTTTATGCCGGTCGTGTTTGAGCTCGTTGAACTGAACAATTTGTTATCAATTACCTAATCATAAAAAGTGCCAAAATTTGTTAAAAAATATTTTGACCATCTCTGATCAGCAGCAGTGCCCATATTTGCTAATGATTTTCTGGCGGAGTTAAATAATGAATGGTCCAAAAATTATTTTTTTCATGATCAAATGGCTCAAAAAATCACCGCATTTTTGATTGGGAATCGCAGAACTGTCGGAATTCCGATTTCCGACTATTTGGGGTCGGAATTCCGATTTACGAGTTCCTATTCACAAAATTTGAGCAAAAAGCCGGAAATTTCGGAAAAAATCGATAATTTTTGGACCGATTTTAACAAATCTCTTTAAAATCTTCAAAAAAAAAATTCCCCGGACTTCTCCCATTCTCCTAAAAAAGTCAAAAAATTGCGTTTTTTTTTAAATTTTGGTTGTTAACAAATTTGGTCAAACATTCAAAAATTTCGCCTCGCGGCGCCTACGGCACCGCCAACCTGCTTCCGTACCAAAAGAATATTTGTTTAGAACAATTGCGCGCAAAAAAAAAGAGACAAAAATTCACTCAGAAAAACAATTTCTATTTTCCTGCTTTTGTTTTTTTTTAAAATTAATTTTAAACCGTTTAAAAATATTTTCAATTTGTAAATTTTCAAATTTGTTAAGAAAATTTTTCGTTTGCCGACTTTTTTGGGGTCGGAATTCCGATTTCCGAGTTCCGAAAAACTCTACTTTAGATGCTATAATAGAAAAAACTAATCTGTAAGCGATTCAACGCCAAGCTGTTCACGGGTGTTATATCTAAGCCTTAAAATTTTGCCGAGACTCGATACCAATAATATCCAAAACTCAAGTCGAGACTCTCGAACATTCATTCCCCTACCTCCCATTCTTGTAACACACTGATCACTCTCTCTGATCATTTTGATTGTTGGCAAACAAACCTGACCATGAAATGGTTGTGCTCCATGCGCGTCAAGTGATACAAATGCGATTGAAGCGAGGACATCAGCAGATAGCATTCACCGTACGGGATGGATGATGATCGTTCCGAGTCATGACGCTCATCGTGGAACACGTAGGCCTGCAAAAAAACACACAAAAAAAATTGGAAACAAAATTGAGAAATTTATTTTGGAAAAACAAGTGATCAGAAAGTTTTGAGAATGTTACAAATAAACGAGAGAAATGATCAAAGTGATCAGAATAAGAACTGATCAGTATGTTAAAATTAAGCAAAAGTGATCAGAATCTTATTAATTAGCGAGAGATAAGTGATCAGAGTAATCAAAATGAGAAGTGATCAGAATCTTATAATTAAGCGAGAGATAAATGATCATTAGAAGTTTCAGAATGTTATATTTAAGCGAGAGATAAGTGATCAGAATGATCAGAATTAGAAACGATCAGAATCTTATAATTAAGCGAGTGATAAGTGAGCAGAGTGATCAGAATCTTATATTTAAGCGAAAGCTAAGTGATCAGAATGACCAGAATTAGAAGCGATCAGAATCTTATAATTAAGCGAGTGATAAGTGATCAGAATGATCAGAATTAAAAGTGATCAGAATCTTATAAAAGCGAGTGATAAGTGAGCAAAGTGATCAGAACCTTATATTTAAGCGAGAGATGGTGATCAGAGTGATCCGAATAAGAAGTGATCAGAATCAGAGTGATCAGAGAAAATCAGAATAAGAAGCGATCAGATCTTGTAATTAAGCGAGAGATAAGTGATCAGAATAATAAATGATCAAAATCTTGTAATTAAGCGAGAGATAAGTGATCAGTAATAAATGATCAGAATTTTGTAATTAGGCGAGTGATGAGAAAATTAAAGTGATTAGAAGTTGTGATTAAGTGGGAATTAATAATTCCTTACGGTTTTGCTCCAGTGCATTCTAGAATACAGGGCCAGCAACGAATCCTTCACAATTTTATACGGGCTGGAGATGCGCGTCATGAATTTGTAATCATTTCGATTATCTGACAAAATGTTAAAGAATTAGTGAGGGCAATATGTTTATGTGGCATGGCACAAAACGCCCGTCACAGACTTGGCAAAAAAATGGACAAAATGTCGCGCCTCGTACCAAAATGGGACAGAAGACCAACTGTGGTTTATTCGTTTTTGTTAGAGTAGGCCGGGACCGTGGCTGGTACTGAAGTCTCCAATTTTGGGACTGAATTTCCCCCTTATAAAATCCCGGGTTTTTTCAAAATTTCAAATCTTTGTTTTTGACCATTAGTCCCGAGTTTTTGGACCGGGATTTGATTAATTTTCCCACTCATAAAAATCCCGGTTTTTTAATATTCTCAATCCCGATCCCGGGTTTCCCCAAAAATCCCGGTCCCGGCCTACTCTAGTTTTTGTTTTGTTTCGCTTGGCTGAGTTGGCGTTTTGTCCCCAATTCAAAAAAATATTTTTGGACATTCTTTCCAAAAATTACCCAAATTTGTGGTCAGCCCAATGGAGGTGATCACTGGGATGCCGTTGGAGTCTTTGTCGTGCCAATATGGCGACATTCGGGCCACTGGTGCCAATGCGTAGACAAATGCATAGCCTGGGGCAAATCAAATTTTTAAAAAACCCAAACATTCTTTTTTATTGATTAATTTTCCAACCGATTATGACGTCAACACGATTTTCCACCAGCATGTTGATGGCCACATTGGGCCCGTGGGCATCCGACATTTGTGTGTCATTAAAATGGGTGATCAACGAATTGATGGGCGCCAATTGACGTCGATACACCTCCTCAATGCCCTAAAAAATGCCAAAATTTGTAGATAACAATTTAAATTTTTTAAAACCGGCATTTTTTTCTAACAAAATATTTCGTAATTTTAACAATCCAGTCCATAACTCTTTCAATTCTTAAAGTGACGAGCCGATCAATATCAGCGGTGCGGATTTTGCCTGAAAATTCGGCACATTTGCCGAGATTTTGGCTTTTCGGTTTTTTCAAAATTATTATTACGGGACGAACAAGATTTGGTCTAATTTTGTAAATTTTGTACCACAATTCCTAAAAATTCAGTTAAATCCTCAAAAAAAAATTCTCAGCGCGGGCTTCTGAGTTTTTGTATATATTTTACAAATATTTTTGAGTTTTGTTGTCCACCGCATCACTGATCATTTTATTGTATTCCTGTTTTAATCACTAATAAAACAATGATTTTAACTAGGGTTGCTCCCCGTCCCCAAACCCCGACTTTTTTTTAGTCGGGGTTTTCGTCTCCGACCCCGACTTTTTTGAATTTTTTGGGGTTTTTGCTGGGAATACCCCGAACCCCGACTTTTTTGGGCGGGGACAAAAACTCCGACCCCGACTTTTTCCGTCCCCGAAGGCTCGGGGAGCAACCCTAATTTTAACAATGGCAACAAATCACCAACCTCGTCCACCACCGGACGTGCCTTCAGAATGGTGATGCCGAACGGGTTCTCCGTCTTACGTCCCTCCTCCGCCGGCAACGGGAACAGCATGTGGATGGGATGTGCCGTGTCCACCAGAAACTTTGGCTTCTTCTGTTGCTTCACAATGACCCGCCGTGCCGTTCGCTGCAGTGCCAATTTGTCTTCCATATCGTCCTCTTCAGACGAAGATGATGATGTTGTTGATGAGGAATAAGACGGCACCCTTTTTTGGTCAAGCCTAATCCGTCGTCGCTTCACCACTTTGTTGATGCCAACGCGTTCTTCAAGCAGTACATCCAACAGCTCGGCAACATCTCGGTCCGGATTTTCCAATGGTTGAGTTCGAACATTTGCTGACGCCGTTGTTGTCGTTGAAGCCGCCGTGTTATTGTTGGCAAATGTAGCGGGCAGTGCGAGCGTTAGGAGCATGAGCAGTAGGGGGCAAAAAAGTGCCGAAATTTTGCACAGCATTTCCATTTTGCCAGGGGCAATTTGCCGCCGTCGCTTGAGCCTGACACGCCCCGGGGGATGTTGCGGATAACTCTGACTCTGTCGGCATCCGCAATGATGATGACTTCCGGCTCGTGCCGCCACTGTTCTTCCACCGACCATCCTCCTCACTCTGCCATCATCCCCATCCGCCACTTGATAATCGCTTCCGGCATCATCCGACGACGACGACGATGGCATCCTCCGTTCCTCCTCCTCCTTCTCCTCTTCCTGCTGCTTCCCATTTGTTTCCAACAATTTCCATGGCAAGCAATTGCAACCGCAACAACATGAGGGACCTTCCACAAGGTGAGCGTGTCCAACCGGTTGTGCCAGCTTCAACGGCAAAGGTTGGCACGCTTTTTGTCTCAAGAAGATGTGCGTTGTGATTGGGTGGAAGAAAGACGGGGAGGCGGATTTTGTGATCGAGAATATATTTAGTGTTTGGGTTGGCACCAACAATTTAGGGAAAAATGTGAAATTAACACGCGCAAAATTGTCAGGTACTGCTCCCCAACCCCGTGGTGGTCCGGCCGGTCCCATACAAAATGCCAATGCACCTAACGCAACCAAAATGCCATCGGAGCCGGCACCCTAGTTTTTGAGCTTGGGAATATAATCTGTGAAATGTAATGGGTAGTACCCACACACATAACAACCATGTGAAGAGGTAAAATATGTGAGAAAAATTGTGCCATTCGCGGGAGGCGGGCCCCGGGCACGGGGCGGGGGGCGGGGGCGGGATTTGCTGATGAAATGGCGGCACCAAATAAAGTGGGCACCGCCGCATGGAGGTGAGAAGACCGTAATGGCACGGTCGAGAGTTTGTTTGTGTGCCGAGATTATGGTTTATTGAGGATATGTTTGGGGGGGATGAAAAATGAACGAATGAATGATGGATGATGTGAAGAACGGCATTTGTTTGGTAAAGTCCATGAATGGGCAAAAGCAAAAAAAGGAAAAGCCCAAATGGCGGCACGCACCAAAAGGCCGCTAAATATTCGACAACGATTTCGTCACTCCAAAAATACTCTCAATTTCATAGAAATTAATGTATAAAACTTTTTGTTATTCAAATTTTTAGGCACAAGAAACTGGCACAAGTAAGTGCCAAGGTGAAAAAAAGATAGAAAATTAAAAGAAAAATGGGCGAAAAAATAGACAAAATGTGCCAAAATATTATAAAAATTTAAAATTGTTTTAAAAATATTTGAATAATTATTGAATTGAGCGGCTCGCCGTTTTAGAGCCTAAGAACAAAGTTAAAATTCAGGAAAAATTTCTTAAGAAAAATGCAATAAAATTTGTTTTTTTTTAAATTTTTTTGTCAAGAATCTCTCTCATGCTTTGAGGAAGGTGCAAATCATTCAAACAAAAATTTTGTTCTCAACTTGGAAATATGAAAAAAAAACAACTACATTTCATCAAAAACTCTGGAAATAAAAATAAATTTTCCATTTAAATATGACGAATTTGGCCACATTCCAACGGGGGGGGGGGGGAATGTCCTTTCGGCCCCGTCCGGTAAGCTTTTGCGTTCGATTTTGTTCCCACACATTCGCATTCTTCCCCCGCTCACCACCACCACCCCTCGGGGGATGGGGATGTTATGGCCGATGAATTGGGGGGGGGGGCATCAGAAAACAGACACATCGAATCGATCGCCCCCGGACTATTGGCCAAATGAAATTGTGCTTAATGCAAAAACACTTTGAAAAATGTATTGACAAAATTGCCGAAGGGCAATAGACTGAAGCCTGAATTTAAAAATTCCATAATAAATTTCGAAAAACTTGAACAAATCCCCCCAGGGGGCATCAAAGACAGATCGCCAAAACGAGAGAAAAAGAAAATTTGTTTTTGGATTTTTATATAGCCCAGGATAAAACAAATCAAAAAAGCGAATTTTTAAATTTTAAAAAAGTAATTTTTATAATAATTCTGTGATATGCTATAAATAAAAATAAATAAATAAAATGCGGGGACCGGAGAAATTTGCTGACATTGGCAAAGAAGTTTTTTATGGCTATTTATTTATTGGCCACGAGGGAATTCTTGCCAAGATCGCCAGGCCCCGAGACAATTTTATAAAAATGAAAAATTTTAAAAATGAAAATTTCGGAAACTTTAATTTGAAGAGCATTTTGGACAAAATGGAAATTCTATTACCCCGAAATCGGTGTTCGGCGCTTTTGGCAACAACAGATGGTGCCGTCTCGCCCGGGGGCAAGGAAACTATAAAATTTTGGGGACGATTCATGGCTCTTAACGAAATTTAATTTCATCGATTTAAAAAAAACCAAATTAAATGCTCATAACAAAGAGCAGAAAGTATTGCAAAAAAATAGGTCCAATTTCTTTGCAGAGCCCCTCAAGGGACGCAGAATGTTTTTTAACTTTCTGCAAAAGTTGAGGAGGGGGGAAAATGGGGGCAACAAATATGACATGGGCGGTGGCCTCCCCTTCGGACGGGGGGAGGGGGGTGCAAACGACGAAAAATTGTTCCCCCCCCCCCCCGAGGGGATTGGAAGGTTTGATTATTGGACTGGAGAGTCAATTTTTGCAAAAATTGTACCTTAACCTATGTGTGTATATTAAAAAAATAAAAATTTACTCAATAATTTGAAGAAAAAAAAACTATGTCATTGTCGGGAGGAGGACCCCCTCACTACCTCACTACCAGGGCGATTTGTCGGGAGGAGGGACCCCTCGGGGAGCGATTTGTCGAGAGGAGAACCTCTCGGGCAATTTGTCGTGAGGGGGCGATTTGTCTGGAGGGGGTGATTTGTCGTGAGGGGGCGATTTGTCTGGAGGGGGCGATTTGTCGTGAGGGGGCGATTTGTCTGGAGGAGTAACCCCGCGGGCGATTTGTCTGGAGGAGGACCCTCGCGGGCGATTTGTCGGGAGAAAGGCCCCGCGGGGTGACGTCAGGGGCTGGGGGTTCTTCGGGTACGATATGTCGGCAGTGGGTAGGGTGGGGGATAGGCTCTTAAATGCCGTGGCTCCTGTACGTGGGCGTCATGAATGACAAAAGAATGAAACATGTGAATCTGGTTCTGTTCCATAAATGGCGCAACAAATTTTTGCAGAAAAAAATTGCAAAAGCTACAAAATTTTCCGTGCAAGAAACGCTCAGTTTTCTTGCAAGAAATGTTCTGTCCCCGTGACGCCATTAGTCCATAAAGCCCATCAGGACAGTTTTGGCGCTCAGACAGCTAAGTAAAGGGCAAAATTAATTCTGTTGGCCGGACGATTTAATCCAACCAGAAAGTCGAAGTCGTCGTCCAATAAATGTAAAAGGAAAATATTTGAAAAGGGCAAAAATAAATTACAACAAAAAAAACATTCGTTAAAATGTTAAAAAACTATTTAAAAATGTTGTTAATCTTTCTTTCCACAAATTGATTTTATAATAAAAAAAATTCGGGGACAGGACACTTACTATTAGTAAAATGGGATGAGCCCTCTAAAAATCCGATCCCTTAAGGCCAAAACGTTCCTGGTTTTAGTGAAGTTACCTAACTTAGTCAATTTCAAAAGCCTTACCAGAGGAATTTATTAAAATTGAGGAATTTGTTAAAATTCCCGTCTCAAGCCATAAAAATTGCAACAAAAAAATGAGGTGGACCCAATAATATTCCACCCAACAAAAAAGTTAGTTGATTACCTAAACTCTTCTGATCAAATTTTCTTATAAATTTCGTAATTAAATCATTAAATAAGTAGAAGCTCAATTTGGATTCAATGCTTTACACAAAAAACTTGTTTTTTTTGGGGGGGGGGGAGATTTTTTAATTTTTGGGCGGAGGCAACGAAAAAATTGCTTTGGGTCATGTCACGTGGCGCAACATTTTTATGTCCATGGTCGTCTGCCTATTGATGGGATTCAACACGAAAACATTGTGCCAAACCACCGGCGGCGGCGGGACGCAACGCTTTTGTCGTCGTCATTTCCATGGAGAATAATCCCCGGAGGGGAAGAATTTATGGATGGTTCGTCGTTCAGTAACGCCCACCGGCCCAGCAAGCCCCCCACCCCCCCCCCCCGGGGGGAGGGGGCTATGTTATGTTTTGTGCTTCAGGACTTCCGCTGAGGGCGGCACACTGTGCTCAGCTCAAGGCGGCACATAAACTGAATGTTCGGCCAGATGGCATTGAAAATGCCAAATTCGCAAAAATGCCAAAATGGGTGAGACAAAACGCCAAATAGAGATGAGACAAAATGACAATTGACAGACAGAAGAACTGCTGAGGGTTTAGCATCATTTTGGGGCGTTTTTTGGAATTTAATCAGCCTTTTTGGGACTTTTTGAGATTTATTATTTTACTTAATTTTGTTAACGAAATGTTTGCTCAAACATAAATCGCCAAAACTAGTTAAAAAGAACCTTAAAAATAGAATAGCAACAATTTTTCAATAAGAGGTGGCATCTCTCAAAACTTAAAATAAATTTTTTTTCTGGAATTTTGGAACTTCGTTTTTTTTTAAAAAAGAATGTTTGGGGTAGAAAATGCGGAAGTCATTTTGAGAAAAGAGAAGCACTTTCTCAACACCTAACATCAAAAAATTGGAGTTTTTTTTTCACCATTTTTGTCGAGAAGAAAATGGTGTCAAAACGGGCGCCGTTGGGGGGAGGGGAGGGGGGGGGGCGGGCGGCATAATAATTCCATCATTCTTCTCCCCCCCGGGGGTCACTGGCAATGCCCCCCCCCAACAGACGCAATTTCATTCGTCGCCCCCCGTGGGGGTCTAATGGCACAAAATGCGGTAAATAGGCGGACATTTTTCCCCCTCACCTCGCCGTGCATTGATTTTGAGAAGGTTGGCCGAGAATTAATTTGATTGGGTAATGAATGTGGCCGACAGCCCCGCGGGGGATGATAATTTGAGAGAAAATGGGGGGGGGGGCAAATTTGGGGTCACACACAAACACAATTGCTTTAATTCAATTTAATATGTGCACTTCAAACTGAGCGTGAAGTGTAAGATAATTTATTGTCCCGGATACAAAAAGTCTTTTAAAAACATTAAAACTCTTTTTAAAATAACAATAAATATTTTTCCGAGAATTTGGTTTAAAATGTTTGCACACCTGTCCTATTATTAATTTTATGGCATCAATATTTTCATTAAATCAATAAAAGCGCCACGCATTGGTTTAGGTAATTTAATTTAAATTTTAAAAACCCAATTTTTTCACAAAAATTAAGGGCAACTAATAAACGCGCAATTACCGGTATTGCTTAATTTGAGTGCCGCCAATTTAATCATTGCTGCGCAAATAGAGACCGTAACCCGATCAATAAAAAGTGGTGGCTGCTGTTGATAAGCGATACTGTAATTGTAGCGAGAAAACCAATTAAGGTTAACAAATCGACTCGGGATTCTCGAACTGTAGAGGAAAAAGGTGGCCGCTTGTCAAACTCGACCAAGCAGCCGGAAGAGCACCATTCATTATTGCCTTATTTAGGTGAATAGTGTGAAGAAGCCCAGCCTCAAGTAATGCCCCTCCCCCGGGGGGATAAGGAACAGAAAAATGGGTCCCGGCTTGGTGTTATGTGACCAAGCGGCCGAGAACGGCGGGAGACGGATGGAATATGAGACGGAGGATTAGAGACTTAGACGGGCACCGGAGGGGAAAACTCCAATTATTTTTTGTTGATTAAGCTTTTATTTTTGTCGGAAGAGTTTTGTCTTATTTGTTAGGCATAAATTCCCAGTCAACAATCTAAGACATTTTGCTCTTAGAGTAAAATGTCTTAGACAATTAATTCGCTTATTTGTTAGTTATAAAAACAAGGAGACAAATTTAATAAGTAAAAGTCTAAACATATTTGCTTGAAAAATCAATTTTTGAATTCCCGCTCCCGGAAATAATTCCCTGACGAAGTGTTTCAAAAAATTTAACTTTTTGGACCAAATTTCGTCACAAAACCGTTAAATTTCAAACATTAAAATTTGAAATCATCAGTTTTCCACTTGGAAATTGTTTAAATTCAGTTCGAGACCTAAAGTCTGGGGAAAATATTAACGAAACCTCCAAATGCAAAATTTGAAAATTTCATGCATTCAAGCCCCATGTCAAGACTCTCGACAATTGTGGAAAAAATTTCTTCCCCCGTCCATGGCAATAAAAATGATGGGGCATGTGATTCATTGGCCCCCCACCCCATCAGCATACGCAAAAAACGGTCTCTGTCCGTAAGCAAACAAATCTTTCCAACAAAAAACGGCGTCGTTTTCGTTCCAAAGTCTTCCGTGTCCCATCAATTCCCCCCCCCCCGTCTCTCATGGCCAATTCCAAACATTTTTTGTGCCAATCCCCTACTCCCCCCCCCCCAAAATGCCATCATCAATCACGCAAAAATTGGGCACAAAAATGTCTATCAATGTATGTGGCCCCAAACTCGGCCAAATGTGTTGTGTACAGACAGACAGAGATGGCCTCAAGTCCCATGGGCTGAGTGAGAAAAAAAGATAAAATTTTAAACAAACTTTTTTGACATTTTCGAATATCGTAGAGCCGCCGTTCAAACCCGAGCATTTTTGGAAAGAATAAAACTCAATTTTTTGGGGGTTCCCGCTCTCAAAAAATTTCGCGGGATTTCTAAACAAAAACTTTGTAAAAATTCTGAAGCTATTTTTGACACAAAAAAACGTTTTCTATTCCCAAACTTCGAAATGCCAGGCCAATGGCGTGGGCTTAGCTTGGGCTAGATTGGTTGGCATTGGCATTGGCATTGGCATTGACGCTGTGAAATGCCAACTTTTTGTTGGCATTTCCATATTTGTCTTGAAAATCAGAAAAAAAAAAAATGGGCGAAAAATGCGAGCTTTTGATATTTTTTTAGGCATGGCACATAATGTCGTGAGAATTGGCGTAAGTTGATAATTAATTGTAAGTGGGCGACCACTTTTTTTATACCTTTTCATTTTTTGGCACAAAGAAAATTGGAGGAGCAGAATGGCGTGAACAAATTCGCTAATTTGGCTATCATCACTATTATCAACATCGCGCACAATAAAATGCCAAATGCCAAAACGAAAATGCAAATGGCACAAAATTCAAACAATCTGTGACATCAAAATGCCAATGATTTGGTGCCAAAACGAACAATGCTATAAAAAAGTGTGCAAACCCCAAAAAAATTTGTTTGAATGGACTGTTTGTGGCACCAAAATGCCAAACATAAGTTGCTCTGCATGGTTTAAGGGAGTTAAAAAAGAAATAAGCAAATATAAAATATCTAAAAAATGCATTTTGAATTTATTTTTATCCATGGGATACAAAATGTGCACCTGACAAACAAACGTTTGATTCATTTTGAATTTGTACATTTGGCGTTCTGTCCATGCTAATGCTAATCCGTGCCATTGCGTCCCAATTTGGTTAATAGGTATATTTATTTGTGTTTGGCATTGTGGCAATTCGTGGTGGAAACAATCTCAACGCGGGCAGCAAGCACATCATGCGGTTTTGGCAAAAAAAGAAAAGTAATTTCCGCTTTCACAAAAACGGGGGGGGGGGGGGAAAAACACCGGCGGGGATGGAATGGAAGAAAAAAATTTGAAAAATGTATCGATGGGCCACGGGTGGGGGATTAGCATTTTGTGGATGCTTGTTGAGCGGGAAATGTGCGCTGCTCGCCCGCAAGTCTTGCTGTTGGTCGGGAGGAATTTTTGTTCGCAATTTCCTCCACAGCATCCATCTGAGCGCGGGATTTTAAGCCCCCCCCCCCCAGTTTTGCATAACAATCACCGGCCCGTGAATTTTTTTTCCCCAAAAAATTCTCGTCCAACCGCAAATCCCCGCGTCAAAACGCGACTCCGCGCACCTCCCGACGCGGTCAAAATTTGAGCTAAAAATTGTTGATTTTCAAGAACTTCACTAAAAACTATAGGGCTGAAAATTTCGGGGTTTTCAAATTTTATCGATTAGGTTAACCAAAGAATTTTCAACAAAAAAGAACGCCTACCCTAGAGGTTAACATTTTTACAGAAAAAGTATTAAAAGTTCCAAAAATTAAATAAATAAAAGTAAAATAATAAAAAAAAAGTAAACGTTGGCATTTCATGCCAATTCACAACAAATATATCAAAAAAATTTAAATTAAATAAAAAAATTATTAGGTATATAAAACAAAAAAAATGTTGGCATTTCTGTGCCAGATATGCAAAAAAAATGGCAAAATTTCTCACAGTCATGAGGAATTCCAAACAAAAAAAATCAGCAAATAATTCATTCAATGAAAATAAAAAACAAAAATACATTAATTTATATTTGGATCGTCGCAAAGTTTGTAACGGAAATGGACGGAGTGGGAAAATTTTCTTTCATAATGGCGTCGTTTTTATTTTATTTATGGACGGGGGGAATTGTGCAAAAATGGCGGAAATTTACGCAAAATCCTAATTAAGATCGATTAAAAGTTAATAAATAAAATATTTGTTATTAATTTTAATAATTTGGCAAAATGACACAAACAAATGAATGAATTTTGAACATTTGGAACGAGAACATGAAGCAGTACAACCAACCAACCAACCATGAACAACAAGCCAACAACGAACTACAAAATCAGCCACAAAACGATAACAACAATATGCCAAAAAAAAAATACAAGACAATACGCCAAAACAAAACATTTGAATTTTGAGTCAGCCCCCCACCTCCGTTGTTGACGCCGACCAGCTCGACAAGGTCCTGGCGTGCCCAATGTGTGCCGCGCGACGATGGCACAATTGAGGCGGACATTTCCAAGCCCCAGCGTTTGGTCACTGTCCGTGCGTAAAGGCCCTGAAAATGTTTTTCTTTTTTAAATGAAATTTTAATTTTTGTTAAAACTTAAATGTTTTTTATTCAAAATTTGTGTGCAGTGTATTTTTCAGCTATTCGGCGATTTAAGGAATCTATGATTTCTGCATGTTTTCGGTACATTGGTATCAGGGATTTACCGGATCCGCAAAAAGTGCCCGGAATCCGGCATGCCGGATCCAAAAAGGTCCGAAACCCGGAATCCGGCAAATTTTCAAATTTTTCTGACATTTTTTCGCCCTCCTAAAAACCAAAATTTTGATCTAATATTTTAAAATGAGAAAATCTTCGAAGCGAATTTAGCGCCCCCCCCCAATTGGGCAAGATTATGTGGTTTTTGGACCAATTTTCTTTCATAACAAATTCCATCAAAAATTTTCTCGGCGGGGGATCCTTTTTGCCAAAAAGTCCGGAATCCGGCATCCATAATTCCGGCTCTCAAAAAAATGTTCGAAATTCGGCATCGGGCCCAAAAATATCCGGAAAGCCTAAATCCAGCATCCGGTTACATCCTTGATATACATATGTTACGGGAAATTGAATTTCTCGCTCAAAGCAATAAATGTTGGAATTTCCAAATTTCCCCGGGAAGTTCCAGAATTTACCGATTTCCAAAATCTCCCCTAACATATATATCAATCGACATTTTATCGAAAAACACCGATCAGTGGCCGACGATCAAACAACAACAACAAATTCTGATCTGGAATCGTTTTGATCACATATTTTCACTTACGTTCATCAACAGTTTGCAAAAGCCGGCCTCGTGCAACTCCGTCTCCCAAAACTGCTTCTCGTAAAACATTCGGGAACGCATCCAACCAAATTGACGAAACAACCGTTCCAACAACTCGCTGATGTGATCCTGAAAGTGCCAAATGTAAACAATTGAAAGTGGCGCCTCAATTTTTGCTGCCCTTTATTAGTGGCCTTTTTTTGGGGCCAATTTTTAGTCGGTGCCGCGACAAAAAAAAAAAAGAATTTTAATCATTTTGCTAAGAAATTAGGTCCAAAAATTATTGTTTTACCATAATTTAAAAATCGAAAACTAAACAAAAAATTGCTAAATTCGGAAGCGAATAAATTAAAAATTTTCAAAAAAAATATCGAGACTCAATCTCGACTCGAGAAAAGTCGCGGGTTTTTTGGGTCTCGGGGTGAAGTCGCGAGTTTCGCTCAAATTTAGGTGCCTAAATAAGTGTAACATTTGAATTTTTTAGTGCCAATTTGGCGCGCTGAGCCTTAACGAGTCTTTAAATTAAGTTAGATCGCTAAGCTTTTTAAATTTTAGCTTCTAAAAACATAGAGCGCTTTCGGCTATTAGCTAGCATATTTTGATCGTTGATCAGTCCGTTCCCGAAAAGCAAATGGCACAAAAAGTCTCAACATTTACTGCTTTTACCTGAAGCGGTCCAACCCGGGTCAACAGCACAGTGCTTTTTTGTTCGATGAAAAATTCGCTGAAATTTTGTAAAATTTTATAAACAAGCCCTAGCTAGGCCAATCTTAGCACACACCTGAAGCCTGCATTTGTGAAAATTGGCACCCGATAGAAGCTGAGAATGCGTGTCACGGTGGCCAACACGTAGTCGCAAGCTGGGCCAAACGCCACGTCCAACTGTAATAAGCAATAAGGTATAGGTAGGTAGTAGTGATGCACGAGAGTCTCGGTCTCGAGTCTCGACTCGAGAAAAGTCTCGGGTTTTTTGGGTCTCGGTATCGAGTCTCGGGTACTTGGTCTCAAAAAACGAGACTTTTTTACACCCCTAAAGATGGCATTGGTCTCGGTATCGAGTCTCGGTAAATTTTGGGTCTCGTGCATCACTAGTAGGTAGGTGACCCTTCGGAAAGGTAAAAAGATTTTTTGAATTATTTAATGCAACGAAATTGGCAAAATATTTAATCAAAAAAGTGTCTGGAGTCGTTTGGCCTAGCACAACAACATTGAAACACCATAACTAGAGACACCGGTCGAGACGAGATCTCGAGACAAAATCTCGACGAGATTCTCTAGAAATCTCTTTCTCGACATCTCGTCTCGAATAAAAGTGAATTTTCGAGAACCGAGATTTTTTCGAGAATCTCGTCTCGAGTCTCGCTCGAAGCTCAAGTCCGGTCTCTAACCATAACCCTTTGATCAACGCTACTAAGCCCCACAAAGCAAACGTTGAGTGATTGGACAAATTCAAAAATATGGCCAGAAAATTTTTGAAAAACGCCAAATTTGGCACTTTTCGCAAAGAGTTTACGTAGAAATCGTTTATTGTGTAAAGATTGAGCGTGTTCAAAAAGTGCCAAAGTCGTTAGCTGCTGTTAGGGCTCCAATTTCTAACCAAAAAACTTTTTTTTGCAAATTTTAAACCAAAAAAATTCAAAAGTTTTATAACCCCAGTGCCATTGGTCCATTGGACGGCCTCCAACGCTGCCCAAGCGGCACGGCCCTGATCATGGCAGTGGAGAATGGGTGCCATGTGAATTTGGAGCCATTCCGGCGCGGCCGTCCAATGGGCCAAGTAACGCCGGTGAGCATCCCGAATGGCCACGTCGATTATCTGTGCCAAATTATTTATCTATTTGTATTTATTTTAAAACATTTTGACAACTTTTGAATTGTTTCAAAATAAAAATTCATCAAACAGTACCGGCATCACTGAAGCGATGGTGGCCAAGTGCCGTTCCGATATTTCTGAATAAAAGTGAATAGATACTTGAAATTTTTCCGATTCTCCTAAACTATTTCACATTTTCGAATCCCGGAAATTTTTGAATTGCCAGAATCGGGACTCCTTAAGATTCGCATTTTTTGTTGGCAAATTCCCGACGTATTTCAATGTAAAGGCCGCGTTCTGAACTACTGGAAAAACGTTTTCAAATTCGCAAAGAGTTAAATTTATAAAAAAATTCCGCCCAGTCAGCCCTGTCTCAAAAATGCAAAATGCAAATTTTTACACTAAAAATGCCATTACCAGTTCAATTCAAATGGCATGAGTTTTTTAACAAAAACAAAAGGAATGCCGTTTCATGCGTGGTTTTAAAAATTGACCATTTTTTGTCGAGCTCCTCTCAATTTCAGCATCATCTGGCAAGAAGATGGCACCAAGCAATGGAAACACGGCATCAGTTGGTGGTGGAAGATGCCGTTGCCAACGGCGATAATCTGACAAAAAAAATTCTTTTTTTTTTTGAAATTTAAAAAAAAAAATGTTTAAATTTGAAAAGCGCTTTTTAGATCGGAATCCTGGATTTCCAAATCTAAAATATATTTTTAAATTTAAAGGCTTCTCTAAAAATAAAAATAAATTTAAAAGGACATAAAGAATTTTTTTGAAATTTTAGAAAAAAAAAAGTTTAAATTGCAAAAGTGCTTTTAGGTCGGAATCCTGGATTTCCAAATCTAAAATATATTTTTAAATTTAAAGGCTTCTCTAAAAATAAAAATAAATTTAAAAGGACATAAAGAATTTTTTTGAAATTTTAGAAAAAAAAAGTTTAAATTGCAAAAGTGCTTTTAGGTCGGAATCCTGGATTTCCAAATCTAAAATTTTAAAAGGCTTCTCTAAAAATGAAAACAATTTAAATAAAAGGACATACAGAGAAAATGTTAAAGTGATGTATTGAGGAGGAAAATGAATGATGTTTTACCGCTACGGGCATATGAAGCCATAAAAAGCGACTCGGACTAAGGAGGGTTGCGCCCCCGACCGACCCTTCGGGGGTGGGGAAGTCGGAGGGTTCTTTGGAGACGGCATGCCGGTCGGGTCATTGGGGTTCTTCGGGGGGTCGGGGGCTTCCGGGGACGGCATGCCGGTCGGGTCATTGGGGTTCTTCGGGGGGTCGGGGGCTTCCGGGGACGGCATGCCGGTCGGGTCATTGGGGTTCTTCGGGGGGTCGGGGGCTTCCGGGGACGGCATGCCGGTCGGGTCAGTGGGGTTCTTCGGGGGGTCGGGGGCTTCCGGGGACGGCATGCCGGTCGGGTCATTGGGGTTCTTCGGGGGGTCGGGGGCTTGCGGGGACGGCATGCCGGTCGGGTCATTGGGGTTCTTCGGGGGGTCGGGGGCTTCCGGGGACGGCATGCCGGTCGGGTCATTGGGGTTCTTCGGGGGGTCGGGGGCTTGCGGGGACGGCATGCCGGTCGGGTCATTGGGGTTCTTCGGGGGGTCGGGGGCTTCCGGGGACGGCATGCCGGTCGGGTCATTGGGGTTCTTCGGGGGGTCGGGGGCTTCCGGGGACGGCATGCCGGGGGTCAGGCCCAAAACAAAACAGAAAAATTTGTCAATTCAAGAACCGCGCGGCTCTCACCAACATGCTAAATACTAGAGACCGGCAACTCAAACCAAACAAAATTTTTTTGGTATTTTGGGTTGAGCTCCATTTGGACCAAAACCAAAACCAAAAAAAAAAACTTTGGTCAAATTTCTTGTACAAAATCACCAAAAAAAAAATTTGGTTTTGGTCCGGACTCTACTAAATACCCGCAACTGTCGATGATTGAGCATGTTGCTGTTGCTGCTGCTGCTGTTGTTGTTGTTGCTGGAGTTGAAGTTCTGGATGCCGTAAGGCATGAGAAGCGTTGCCCGAGGCGATGTTTGGCACATTAATTATGGCAACGAGCACAACAATTATGACGCCAAACATTTGAAAGCTGATTTTTTTCGCGCCTTTTTCCGGTTACCTTTGGATCATTTTGAGAATAAATTGCTGCCAAAAATTTAAAAATTATTTCCTTAAATTATTAAAATTAAAAAAATATATAAAAATGCCAAAGAAATGCCGATTATAAATGGTGTCAATTGTTTGTGGGGAGAAAAGCACACCCGTCGGCAGTGCCAAAGTAATGAGTTTTGAATGGCATAAAAATATGTTCAGAAAGAAATGGCATTATTATCCCTTCGGGGGATGGGCTGCCACAACAGTTTTGGCACAAGCTTACAAGAATTGATTGGGTAGAAAACACAAACATTAGTCCGAAAATACTTGCATTCTGACAATTCGGTCTCGGGAGCCAAAGAATTGGCAACAATTTTTTGCAATTGGAAATTGAATGATAAGAAAAAAGCATCGAAGCCCACTCAGCTTTAGCCCTTCCAATCAATTTAATTCATTAATGGATTGAATACATACAATCAGAGTCAAGTCTGGGCCAAACTGTCATTATTAATCCGTTCCGGGCATTACGCCACGCGGTGCCGTGCCACCGAGAGCCGCTGGCTGCAACTGGCAGGAAGCAGCAGCATTAAATGCATTGGCACAGATGTTTTGGACAGTGTGCGGGAGGGGGGGAGGGGGGGGGCAAAAAAAAGTTGTCGCGTCCCCCGCGGCATTTTAATATGCAACGGCACCGGAGGGGGGGGGGACGTCGTCGTGTCCACCGGACGGCGCCATTTTGCCCCCCCCCCCAAAACTTTTTTTTGTTTGGTGAGTGAAGCAGTGGAATAAAAGTCAATACATTTTTGGAGCTTAATTTAACATCCATCCGAGCGGAAAAAAAAGCAAAAAAATAAAATGATTAAAGGCACGGAAAAAGCTTAAAAGCTTTGCTGTTTTGTTGCTGTTCGTCTGATGCTAAGTGACGCAGCAAAAAAACGGTGATAAAAGTGCTTCCATTAAAAACTAAATAATTTTTGTAGTTTTTTACAATGTTATGGGTAAACTTACAAAACAATCTTACCAATTATTTTGTTGCATTTTTATAGATAAAATTGCAAAACTCCCCCAGATTAAGCATTTTTTAATTTAATTGTTTCAATATTTAAGAAAGTTTCAAAACATGGCAAAATGGTCATAATGTTGGGCTTGTCACAAAGCATAAAAATACAAAAAAAAATCAAAAATGTTTCAAAAATTTCCATACAATGAACAAGCGATTTTGACTTTTCGAGACCATCACAAAAAGGGGAGATTAAGTCGGCACAAATGCAAAGCCAGGGAGAGGGACCAAAGCAATCCAACTTACCAGCTTTTGGGCATTGTTTTGCGCTGACGAGAGGAAATATATATTGAATGGATTGGGTTGGTGCAAATCCCTCGAGGGGATGGGCAGGAGAAAGGCACCCCCCCCCCCCCCCCCCCCCCCCGCGGGGCATGAGCCGAGAATCTCGAGAGAATGGGCAAGGATGGCACCGGATGAATGGGGGGGGAGGGATATATGTGCCATTGTGAAGATGAAAGGGATAAATGTGGGAGAATAATTGGAAAATTGTATTAAATGAACGATGGGAATGCACAGGAAAAGAGGCACAGTCAACGTGCCAAAAAAAAAATTGCGCTCAAATGGACAAAATATTTAAATATTAAAAAATGGAGCGCATTTAAAAGACGCTGTTAAAGAAGTCTAATCAGAATTTTGGTATGCTGCAAGGGTACGGATTCGGCTTAAAAACGCGCAATCCCGAGACTCTCGATACTAAAAAATGATGAAGCCGAAACGCTCGGCGCCGAACTCACCGGAGCCAAAATAAGTACCAAAATCGGGTTCATAAGCAAAAATAGGTGTGAAAAATTGTGTGTAAAAATAGCTTAAAAACTAACTACATGGTAAAATTATCAGTCAGGTATTATTTCACATCATTTTTTGAAATATAAGGAAAAAAATGCTTAAAACTAAGTTTTTTCGAAATTTCAAAAATGCTTGAAAACTTTCAATCCTTAAGGATGTTCTCTTCCTTCCGGTCAGTTCTATTGAAAAAAATAATTTTATTCATTTCTTATGAAATTTTTCAAAAAAACGCCCAAATATTGGCAAAAATAGGGGCAAAAAGGAGTCTTTACTGAAATATATTTGCCCATATTTTAGTTGCGATAATCCCCCCCCCCCCCCAAATTGTGAGGTTAAACGACAAAATTCCCGACTAAAAACAAAGCTGCAGAAAAAATAGGTACATAAAACTTAAAAATCTCTTTCGTTTAAGGCATTTTTTCAAAGGCTTATTATTCATTCCTTAATTTTTGGTTCGGACACAATAATCAATCAGAACTCAATTAAGATTGATTAGTGTGAAACATATATTTCCGCCCAAGCAATATGTAGCAATATCATAAAAATCAAAATACTAAAAGCACGTAGTAGCGCCTAAAAACGATGAAACCAACAAAATTTTTAAAAACCGATAATTAAAAATATGCAAATTCCATAATTAACAATGGGGAGTTGCGCAGAATCAGAATCGGCAATATTTGCCAGCCCAAAATCCAGGTTTTTGGTCTGGATCGGAAAATCGGAGAAATTCCGGGTTTCTTTTTACAAAAATCCCGGATTGAATGTAATCTCTGGTCCATGTTTGAAGGACAATGGAAATTGGAAACGCATTTAATAAATAATAAAAATTGTAAAATGGAAATATAGCCTTGAAAACTGCAAAATCTGAGAGGACCTGGCCCAATGAAGGAGACCATAAATTTTGAAACAGAGCCGTGCCAGAGACATATTCAAGCAAAAATGATAATGTGGCACTTGATGTTTTTGGAGTGGAAAAAATTTGTTGGCCCTACCCTCCGCTCCCGGCCCCCTCCGGCGGCGGTCCCATTTCCCATGGGGCTTTTTTGCTTGAAAGCCGGACCAATTTTTTCGGTTTTTATTTCACCGATTTCTTTGCTCTATTCGGCATCACCAAAGGGGGGAACAACGAATAGGGGGGTAAAATGGAGTTGGGAAAGGCTACCACCGCCGGCCTGCCTCTGATGATGTTGTTTTTTGCAGTTGAAAGAAAATTTCCCCCCTGGGGGGAAGTCGCCACGGGACAAATAATCATTTGTCTTATGTGTATGTGTGTGCCCAGCGCCCCCAACGGCGCTCTGCTGCTCTCCCTCTCCGCTCGCTTTACCCCCGGAGGGCGAATTCCTGAGTCTCTCTAAGGGCCACTAGAGAAATGATGGGGGGGGGGGGGGGGATGGGGATAATTGCTTGCCAGCGATGATGAGAAGCAGCAACAAAACATTCCAACCTCCCCCCCAGCTTTTTTTATTATGTAATGTCCAGATCAGTCAGCAGCAGGGGTACTTTTCGGTTTGATGCCTCCCACGCCGCGGATCAGTTTTTGACAGGGTACCGATATCTGCGGATTTTTCCCCATTCTGTGGTTTTTGAAAAGGCCAATGAGGATTTTTTTTGAAATGCGGATTTGCGGATTTTTGTGCTCTTTCGAGTTCCATGTGGACTTTTTGTGGTTTTTTGGGAAAAATGACTTTTAGCCTCATTTTGTGGTGGACAATAAGGCAAAATTTACAATTTTTAATGCAAAAAAGCATCACATTCTTTCCACTTTTGGTTGCAAATCGCTTAAGGTCAAAATTTAAAAATTTTTCCCGATGCTCTTCTGTGGGTTTTTAATGAAGTAATGCAAAATTTGCGGATTTTAGGTATCAAATAAGGATTTTTTTAATGCTCCGATGCGGATTTTAAAAATGTTGAGATCGGAACCCTGGTTTTTGATCAAGGGGAAAATAAATTTTGATCAGAAAATTCAAAAATGCATGAGCTTTTTGAATTGGAGACAGTGCTGTTGAAGAACTCGGCTTAATCATTTTAAATATTTGATCATTGCAAATTTTGACGAAAGACCATGCGCAAATGAATATTTGATCGAATTATTTGAAATAATCGAATTTAACCAAAATGAAATTTAACAAAAGAGTTCTAAAGCAATATTTTGTTAAAACGACAATTCAAGTCAAACAATCTTGGTACCCAGGTATCTCAAAGTGCCCTATTTGGTGAACCATCAAACAATTTTGGTACCATTTGGATTACCGGCAATTTTGGAACACAAACGGTAAAAACTGGTAACAGTAATTACCGGGATTTACCGTTACGGGGAAAGATCATTTGCCTACAAAAATACGAAAAAATAGCCATCGACCCAACCAAAAATTCGCAAAATATAAATTGAATTCAGAATAACGGATCGCTTCATTGGTAAATCTTTTTCCGAAACATCAGCTTTTCATAAAATTTTTTGAATTTTATTGCGTTTTGAATGATTTTTAAAGGCTAAAATTAATTTTTGAAAATTGTTAATTTTCGAAAATTGTTCGAATTCCGGGTCGGGGATTTGAAATTAGTCGAAATAAATATCAGGTTTAGAATCTACGGCCTCGAAGACCCCTAGGAACTCCTTTTTATCCACTTAGAAAATTATTTTTATTATTTTCACAGCTTAAGTATTACCAAATGATGTCCTAGTACGACACGTTGGGATGAAAAGGATTGTCCGTCCCCGGTATGGGATCCCCCTCCCCCGGCTCCTACCCTAGTTTTTAGCTAAAATTTTTGGGGAAAAAAAGAAATTAGTAAGCAGCATACTTAAAGAGCTTCTGAATAAGGCTGTCGATTTCAAACCGAATCAAACCGAAACCCGACATTTTTTCGATTCAGTCAGTTTGAAACCGAAAATAATTTAAAACCGCAGCCTTACTTCTGAATGCTATTGTTTTTGTTTGATTTGCTCCTAATGACTAAGATATGATTGATAGCGCCAAAACAATTGGTGCCAAATTTTTAACATTTTTCATTTATGAAGAAAATAAATATAAATGCTACCTTCTACATCCGGCGTCTGTCTGTACTCTTCTTTAGCAAAGACGTATATTTTTACCAAAATTTCTTACAGACGCCTATTGGCCCCTTCGGATCGAAAAAACATCGTTTAAAAAACAACGTTTAAAAAACAATAGAGCAAATTTTCAGAGGAAAGTCGGCCAAAGAGCAACAAAAAAAAAGAGACTAAACTCGGCGGTAGGGGCGGAGAAAAGTTTGACAAAATAAGTTTTTAGTTAAAGCTACCAGACATAGTACGGTGTAAGACGCGGTTTTTTTCGGCATAACCAGTTCGGTCAACCTAAACATTTATTTGTCCTGGCATTTTTCGGTATCATCGATTGGATATACCGCGATCTAATTTAAGGATTTTGAAAATGCCGGCCCCGGTAAACAGGGCTTCAGCGAATTTTTCACCAAACGCGCTAGGATTTTCGTTATTTCGATTTCATATTTGCGGACGGAACCCTTGGCCACCAAAAAGCTTATAAATGCAATATTTTCCCCCATTGAAAGGGCTTTTTGGCAAATGCTATTATGCCAGGATAGCACAGGACATTTTGCTTTAGATTTGGACTAAACGCACAAAACTTGACATAATTTGGTTAGACTGCAAATCAAAAAAATTTTAATCTAAAAAGAAAATATTTTTGACTTTTATGTTTGAAAAACTCAGACGATTTCGGTTACACAAATTTCGGCAAGTAATACAATGATGCTTTTATGAAAAACATACATACATGATAAAATGTGGATTCCGGGGACTTTATACTTTTTAAAAGTAATACAAAGATGTTTTTATGAAAAACATGCATACATAATAAATATGTGTATTTGGTTGGGAACATCGATTTTGAACGGACACCCCCCCCCCAGTACAGGCGGCACGGGTAATCCCGGGATAAAAGTAAAACCTCTTCGTCAAAGAAGAGGTGTATTCAGGCGTCTGCCTGTACTCTTCAAGAGGAGCTTCTATCTTTGCGTAAACCATCTCCGTCACCAAGCCATTCACTCGCGTCAACATGGTGCAAATATCCTCCTCGCCGGCGTACCGGCCAAACACCGTGCACAATGTCTGCACCCACCACGACCCTGTTCCGATATTTCGCCACGATTTGAAATGCGGGCACGTCGAATGAGCTGTGAGGATGTCCGCGTTGGTGGTTATGTTGATCCTAAATCAGACGAGGAAGAACCTTTGGTTATTAAATCATGTTTCAATTTTATTGCCTTGATCTGGACTCAATTTGTAGATCTGAATTTTTTGAATTCATTTACGTGGTTGAGGGTCCGGGTCGGCTGTGTTGCGAAACATCACGCGCCGTTTTGTTATCGCCGTCACATTCGAGGTACCGGTGCTACTCTCTTCTCGGTCTAAAATATTTTTACATTTTTGTTTTTTGTGAAATGAGTAAATCTATATTAAGATGAACAATTTTTAAAAACGGCCAGAATCTATCTTTTTGGGTGCAATATCTTGAACTTTTGGTCAAAAATTTCAGACTGAATGTAAAAAAATATAAATTCAAAATCATACGAGCTTTGGTTTCCCTATCTGCAGTGGAGCATTTTGGTCGTTGATCAAGTCTTTGAACTCATTCAGGTTAAGCGATTAGTTTGCAAGGAGTGGGGGTGGTTGAAAAATGTGTTGTTAAAAACAAATACGATGGAACGGGAAGTTAGGCCAAGGCTTAGTGGTGTGTCAGATTGTCAATCGATATTTGTGTGCCCCGTATCGTCAAAGAAAGAGAAATATGCACATATTATGGGTAGAGAAACATACAAGTTTGTTTGTATGGGTGTGTACTTACATAGCACGAACGCGGACGGCTACCGGCCAAAATCCCCACACTGGCTGATTCAGTCCCGTACGGAAGCTAAAATTAAATCTAGCCTAGGCCTAAGCCAGGGAACCGGTCGTTTCAGGTGTCCGGACATTTCGCCCATCGGATATTTCGCCCGGTAATGAAAAACGGACGTTTCGCCCAGTAGTGAAAAAAACGTTTGCCCTCGGACATTTCACTCATCGGACATTTCGCTCATTGGACATTTCGCCTGGTAACGAAAAAACGGACGTTTCGCAGACTGAGGGCAAAAAGACGTTTCACCCATAAATTTCGCCACCATTTAATAAAAGCTTGTAAAGTGTTTAGATAGATGGATAAATTTTAAATTAAGCTAAAGTTGAATATTTGAATAAATTGTATTCAAAAATTCATTATGTTATCAAAACAAACTCAAAAAACACAATGTCAACCGATTTTGGCCAACTTTTGGTCGAACTAACAAAAATGTCGAAATCGAAAATCGAAACTAATAAAATGTCGAAAATCGAAACAAAATCGAAATTTTTTTATGTGATTAGAAAAAAAATTTTTAAAATAATTTATTTAATAAATATTTTTTGAAATATTCACTTTTCATTTTTAAAATTTTGAAGAATGCATTTTTTGTTTCAGAGGCCTTCATAAGTGGGAGACTTATGTAAAAATGTTTGTCAAAAAGTTCGCAAGACCCACCGCCTCCTCGGTAAAATTTAAAACCGGGACCTCCGACTTTCGAAATTATTTTCGAAAAACAGCCCATTTTCTCGAAATTCGAAAGGAAAAAAACGTCGAAAATCGAAATTTCGACACAGCCTGCTCTGAAACAAAAATCTCAACGATATTGCGAAATTGGATGGATTACTGAAACCTTTTTAAATTTCCTTGCAACTAGTGGAGTGCTGTACAACGCTTTTATGTGCTCTTAAAGCGCTGACGCGCTTATCGAGCTTCGCTACCTAGGTCGGGGTTCGGGGTGTGCAGTTTTAAACTGCTGATTGAGCCAGGTACAACGGTTCGGGGAGGACAGTCTTGAACCGTTGATTAGCCAGGTACAACATTCGGGTTTGGGCAGTTCCGTTTTTACTGTTGATTGAGCCAGTTACAACGTTCGGGGTACGGGATGACAGTTTTGAACCGAGCCAGGTACAACGGTTTAGGATGCGGGGAGGGAAACTTGGAACTGTTGATTTAGCCAGGTACAATAAAACCCCTAAAAATAAAGCCAGGTACAACATTTGAAACAATCCCTAATTTCATCCACCCAAATAATGAAAATTTTTAAAATTTCTGAATTTCCACAAAAAATATTTTCAAAAAATTGGAAATAATGATTTTAATTCTTGAAAATACTTCCCACATCATTAAAAAACAAAATAAATTCATTTTGATTAAATTTGTAATAAAAAATATTTTGATCAGATTCCATAAGGGTCCCCCCTTTGGGTTTGAAATCTAAATTCACTTTTTTCAACATACCTCAGTTTTGTGTTGAGGCATTAATACGAAGTAAAATAGTTTCTAATAGAGAAAAAAATAAGCTATTTATCTAATTAATTAGTTTTTGAAAATTTCATTTCCGAAAATTTTTATGAATTTTTTTGTGAAAAATTCATTTTTTTCGAAAAATTGACCTTAACTTTTTGACTTTTAAACTTCTACAAAAACTAAAATACTAATAAAATAGCGCCGATTTTTCTGCATTTTATGACACCAAATTCATTGCGAATGCTCTTCATTAAAAAAAGTTATGAATTTTCATAACATTTCGCCAATTTTGGTGACCAAAAAAATGAATTTTCAAAAAATTTCCAAATACCCCCTAAAAATATTTTTAAAAACTCGGGAATAATTTAAAAGAATTTTAGAAATTGTTTCCAGCCCCATACATATTCACAGAAAGTCGTAAAAAATGATTTAAGCCAAGCGGATTCGAACCCCCACCCGACCCCCCACACCAACACCACTAACCATTCCGCCACCGGTGCATTTGGCTGGCAAAAAGCACTTTTTGGAATTTTCAGGCGAAATAAACACCAATCGATAGCTCTTCAAAAGTTGGGTTTTGAAAGCGATCTTTATTTCGCCTGAAATCCAGCCAAAAAAAAGTTAATGACAAAAAACCGAAAAACCTTCAAGGGGGCCTAGCTCGAAAATTTTCGAAAATTTTCAAACCAACTAAACACCTTCCGACGCAGTTTGAGAATCTCTACAATAATGGAGAAAATCGCAAATCAATACAGTCAACCCAAAAAAAGTTAGGCACAAAAAACGATTTTCGAAATTTCGACCCAGCAATTTTTATCCATTTTTCCAGAAAAACTGGGCAGCCCAACCGAAAAATGTTCAACAGCTAACTTATGCCAAACATCCCAACTTAAAATCCTCCCAGCAAGTGCTAAGCGATTGGGGCAAAAAGAAAAGAATTTCCCTTTGTGCAACTGCCGTTGTGACCCACAACCCGCTTCCTGGGACTCAGTCGTCCACCGTACTGAAAAATCCTTATTTTTCCCAGATGCACGACAAAAAGTTGAAGAAGTAATCCACAACTTGCCAGGGGCTCCCGATTCCCGGAAGAGAGATTTTGTTTTTCGGCACGAAACTCAAATTCATTCTAATATTGTATTAATTTTCACATTTTCCCCTATCGCATTTTATGTCATTTTTTGACCAAAGTACAGAAGATTCAAATTGACATATTTATTTTATATTTATTATTCCCATCTCACTTTGAGCCGTCCGTGCGTCCGTCCGTCCGTCCGTCGTCTCTCCTCCGTTTGTTGGCTTGGGTTGTTGGGTCGCTATTTTGCTCGAATCAATAAATTCTTCTCATATAAATATGAATAGCCCACACATACTGAAACATTTGTTACCATTCAAAAACCACTTTGACGAGTTAAATAATTATTAAATATGTTCCTTTATTAAAATTAAACAACTTTTAAAACTAGGGTTGTAACCCCGACCCCGCAAATTTAGGCCATTTTTTGAGTTTTTCCGTCCCCGACACTTCTAACCCCGAAACCCACGAACCCCGACTGTTATATTCTAGCAAGCTGAAGCAGATGACCAACTTCCACTGGGTGGACGGAAAGTCGCCACGGGACTCGCCGTAAGTTGCTTGTGCCATAAAAACAATTGTTTTGTACGAATTTTCAAAAAAAAATTTTGGTTTTGTACGAATTTTCAAAAAAAAATTTTGGTTTACGCCTCCCCCGCCCATTTGCAGTGTTTGCGGTTGGGACCATTCAAAGTGTCCAGAAGGCTACCCGGCACATACGTACATACTCGCGGGCCTTGGCATTGTGGTGGTCAGCTTGTTCATCGCCTTCATCCTCATCTACAGGTTGTTCAAAAAATTATAATTTGTTTTGTTTTTTAAAAACTGAATCAATTTATTTTCAGGCATTATCGAGCCGCGCCCGAGTTGGCCAAGATGACATGGAAGGTGCTTAATGAATAAAAATACTTAATATTTTACATATGCGCGGGGCTTATTTGGTCAATTTTAAAATGTTTTTGGGTCTGATCTGATTCATACATAATCTGTGGACATTGGGGCAATGTTCTGATCTGGAATGCCTGAAATTGGGCTCTGATCTAACACGTGCCTGAGTCATGTTCAGTCTGATTTGGCGCATGGTCCCACGTGACCCCTACTTGTTTTCATAGTGATCTGGTCGGAAAATTTGATCAGACTCGTGCATGTGCACGCACTTGGCTGATCTGGTACCGAAATTTGATCAGACACCCCAAGGGGCTCCCACTTAGCTTCATAGTGATCTGACCCCCACATTTGATCAGACTTCCTCATTGAACCCCACTTCTGGCTCCGAATGATCAGACTCCCCAATGGGCTCCCATCATAGTGATCTGGTCCACGAATTTGATCAGAACTCCTAGACCCCCACATTTCTTTCATAGTGATCTGGTCCCCGAATTTTATCAAATTCTTTGATCATTTGCAAATATAAATCGATCAGTTCCACCCATTTCCCAAATACTCTGATCACCCAAAAACAAATCCAGATCAAATGGGAGGAGCTGGACGGTGAGGACTGCCGACGGGAGAAGAAGAAGAAGCGGCAGCAGAACAGCTCAGCTGCAAAGTTGGCCCGGTCCGACGCCATTGAGCAGTCCGAGGCGCTGCTGCGCTGCAACAGCCGAATGTCCGTCGGCTCGGACAAGGTACAGTAGCGCCATAGTCAGAAGCTTACAGTATACTCAGTAATGTACAGTACTCCCCTCCTCCATTGTCTACAGTAACGCTAACCTCTTTTGTGCACGTCTCGTCCACTTTTTTAAAAACATTTTTTGGTTGAAAAAATTCTTGCAACAACAAAAAAATAATAATTTTTTTCAGAATTTTAATATAGGTAAATAAATGTATGAAGAAACAAAAATTGTTTTTTTTTGACATAATTTTATTTATTTTTTCTCTTGTCGTGTCTTTTTTGCACTTTTGCACCTCATCGGTTGGCGTTTTGTTTACGCTAAATTTTGTCAAATTTTTTCAAATCGAAAAATAAAATTTCTCAATTTTTCAAAATCGAATTCTCCCTTTTTACAAATAGCTTTATGCAGTGCTAAAATTTTTATGCCAAAAAAATGCTTGTAGTAATTTGAATAGAAAAAGGGACGCTTTAGGCTCTTTTGGAACAGCGTTTATTGGACCCGATACCCTGATCTGATCCAACGTTTTGGTTAATGTAAGCTTGCTGATCAGTGGGTTTGTCGGTGATTTGGGTGGATCAAATCACGGATCACCGAAACTATAGAAAATTGTGGCACTCCCCCGCTTCATCAGCAGCATTCCCAAATACTCTGATCACCCAAAAACAAATCCAGATCAAATGGGAGGAGCTGGACGGTGAGGACTGCCGACGGGAGAAGAAGAAGAAGAAGCGGCAGCAGAACAGCTCAGCTGCAAAGTTGGCCCGGTCCGACGCCATTGAGCAGTCCGAGGCGCTGCTGCGCTGCAACAGCCGAATGTCCGTCGGCTCGGACAAGGTACAGTAGCGCCATAGTCAGAAGCTTACAGTATACTCAGTAATGTACAGTACTCCCCTCCTCCATTGTCTGTAACGCTAACCTCTTTTTCTTGTTTTTGTGCCCTACCGTAACCCAACGCAAAAAATAAAAAATCACGGGTCACTGAAACTATAGAAAATTGTCACTCCCCTCTTCAGCATCAGCGTGTTTAATGCCATTTTTGTCCCAACCATTCAGCGCAGCTCGTCGTCTGGTGCCACGCGCAAAATTTCGACGATGATTGACCGCAAGTTTAGCATGTTCACGCGCCATGTTGACACTGGCATCAGTGCCATGGAAATGCAGAAAAACCAGATCTTCATCCAAACAGCCATGTACAAGGGCACCATGGTGGCCATCAAGATGTTGAACTTGGACCTGAAGAAGTACCAGAAACTGGAGCTGCCCCGCTCGCTGCTCGTCCAGCTGAAGGAGATGAAGGACCTGCAGCATGAGCACATCACGCGATTCTACGGTGCATGCGTGGACGCGCCCAACTACTGCATTGTGACGGAGTACTGCCAGAAGGGCTCGCTGGAAGACATCCTGGAGAACGAGACGTTCAAGCTGGACAAGTTGATGAAATACTCGCTGCTGCAAGACTTGGTCAAGGTGGTGTGCACACATGCAATTTGGAAACTTTTGGTGTAATCTGCTGGTCCAAATTGTGCAGGGCATGCACTACTTGCACAGAACTTCGGTGACCCATGGGCGGTTGAAGTCGTCCAACTGCGTGGTGGACAGTCGCTTTGTGCTCAAAGTGACCGACTTCGGGCTGGCCGAGCTGCACGCCATGGAGGAGCCGGAGGAGTTGGGCACGTACTCCTACTACAAAAGTGCCAATTTTGTTTTGTTTGTGTTTGGGATCAGCATTTTTTGATCAGAAATTGTTGCGGGGATCGGAAATTCATTTTTTGATCACGTTCAACTTCGGTTTCTGGTTTTCCAAAACAAAATTTTCAGAAAAATTGTGGACAGCACCGGAGCTGCTCAGGAATCCGAACGCGCCCATCCAGGGCACCCAGAAGGGCGACGTGTACAGTTTTGCGCTCATTCTGCACGAGATGCTCTACAGAAAGGGTGCCTTCTACAGGGGCGACGAGGAAAGCCCGACCCCGCAGGGTGTGCAATTCGTTCACACACACAATTCAAAAGCATTAATTTAATTTACAACAATTTTCAGAGATACTGCAACAGCTGCAGATGATCACGCCGATGGACGCGCAGCTGTACAGGCCGGTCATCCCCGACTTCTCGCCGGTGGACGACACGCCGGAGACGGTGAAGAAGCTGCTCGACCTGATGATGGCATGCTGGGGTGACATTCCGCACTTACGACCCGACTTCAGCACCATTCGTAAAGTGGTGCACACGCTGAACAAGTAGGCATCAAAGCAGCAATTTTTTCGTAATTTTTGAACAATTTTTTGAAAGAATTTATTTTATATTTATTATACAATTTTTTTTTTAATTTAAAATGGTTTTCATCTGTTTTTGTTTAAGAGCTATTATTTTTTGCTCAAAATAAATATTTTAAAAGGTCAATAATTTAGGGTAATTATTAAATTCTATTTTCAAAAACACGATTTTTGTTCCGGCAAAAACAAAAAATGTTTGCCATGCCAAACACTTTCAGGGAAAACGAGACGAGCAATTTTGTGGACAATTTGCTGAAGCGTATGGAGCAATATGCGACCAACTTGGAGGGGCTGGTGGAGAAGCGGACGCAGGAGAATTTGGGCGAGAAGAAAAGGGTGTCGTGGGCGCAGATTCTCTAAATTTATGGATAATAATCCCGCCCCCTCTAATAATCCCGCCCCCTCTAATAATCCCGCCCCCTCTAATAATCCCGCCCCCTCTAATAATCCCGCCCCTCTAATAATCCCGCCCCCTCTAATAATTCACTTTTTTATAAATTCTGTCCTTATTTTTCGAATTTTGTGAAGATTTTCATAATTTTTGTATCCAAATTCGAAATGAGAAAAGTTCAAAGTAGGGTTGAGAGGGACCGGGACTTTTGGGAAAAACTGGGACCGGGACTTCCCGGGACCAGAAAAACCGGGACCGGGACCAAGATTTTCAACCGGGACCGGGACTAACCGGGACTTTTCAATGGAATTTTTTTTTGTAATTTTTTGAGATTCAGCTTTACTTTTAGGGGGAGGTGGGGGTCTGCCGATAGGCGCCGCCGAGAAAAATTTTTGAAATTTTGACTCAATTTGTTAAGGAAATTTCATCAAAATTTTAGCAAAATTAGGAATTTTGCTTCGAAATTCAGAGAAAAAAAACTGGTTTAAGTAAGAGTGGAGGATGTCCAAAAATTTTTACAAAAAGTGACAATCTTTGTTAAGGAAATTGAAGCAAAAAATTCAAAGACGTGATGATTGATGATGCCATCATTAGGGGTGTATATTTAGTCCCGGTTGGTCCCGGTCCCGGCGGGACCAAAAAACCGGGACCGGGACTTTCAGATTTTAAAAAGTCCCGTCCCGACCGGGACCGGGACCTGAAAAACCCGGGAAATCCCGTCCCGGTACCGGTACCGGTCCCGCTCAACCCTAGTTCAAAGCGAATTTTATTCGCTCCAATTTCATCAATCAAATAAAATTCAAACTGCGGTCGGCGAATGGCATGGCTTCAATTACAAAATTTTTGATGCTCAATTAGCCGGTGGGGGGATTTGGACCGGTAGCCGTCCGGGTTCGTGCTTTGTAAGTACTATAGACGAGATTTTCAAGTTTTAACATTTGCGAATAGGGAATCATGAGAGAAGCCTGGAAATAGCATTCATTTCGAAAATACAATTAGAGCGACTTTTTTAGTCAATACTTTTTGAGAATAACTCAATATTTCGCCATTTTTCCGTAATAAATCAATATTTTAGGCATTTTTCTTGAGAAATATGCAATTTTTAGGCATTTTTACGAAAATTTTTGAAAAAATTCAATATTTCAGGCACGTTTTCCCAAAATTTCTTCAAAAAATGCAATAAAAACGACAAAATTTGACCCTAAAAATCAAAAAAAATTTCAAACCAAAAATGCTCGACTTAAAAATGACTTTTTCTTTGACCAAAATCCACCCCCCAAAGATCGACATTCCTAAATTTTTTTTTTTGATATTTTTTATAAAATTTTTCAAAACATGTGAAAATATTATATTTCCAATTAAAAGAGGAAAATTAATAAAGAATGACGAATTTTGAAGGTTTTTACTCAAAATTTGACTGAGGGTTAGTTTAGCCATTTTTTAATCAATATTTTGGCACTTTTTGGGGTTTTGGTCTATATTTTGAGAGTTTTAGTTCATATTTTAAGTCCATATTTGGCGTTTTTTAGTCCATATAAATCTCGTCTCTAGTAAGTACACAGCAATACAAACAAACGTGTATGTTTCTCTACTCACTATATGTGCATATTTCTCTTTTTCGTATTTGTTTCAACAACACATTTTTCAACCATCCCTACTCCTTGCAAACCAATAGGTATTTATTAATTTCATAATAAACATACGTTTGTTGTACTGCAAGTACACAACAGGGATTTAACCGAATTACGGTCTTTTTGGCAGAACGGTAAGATCCTTAATATTTAAAACAGGATTTTCGGTCACATTTTTGGGTCCGGCCTGGACATTTTTTAGGACCCGTACACTGACTTTTTTTTGGCTCCGTTACATCCCTGGTACACAACAATAGTCATGGAGGTTTGGTTTTGTGAAATTAGACGAAAATAGCTCACCTCAGCTTTCTAATGAGTAAATTTGAAATTTGAAATGCCCTTTAACGATTCGTTCTTCTTTGTGGTGTCACAATCTTTGAAATTTGAAAGCCCTTTTAACAATTAGTTCTGTTTTGTGGTCCCCCAATCTGAACGGCATCCAACTCGTTCCGCGCCAACTCGTTCATCCTCAACTAGTTAACCTACCCCGCTTGTTTATGCGTTCCTTTTTGTGATGTTCCAATCACTGCAATTAATAGGTCTTTTTTTAAAGATGTGTCCTTGGCAAGTGGCTGATGGGCCTCTTACTTTTCTGATCAACAAAATCAAAAAAAGGAAAGTGCCAAATTCCGTTGTGGACTATGAAATGAATAAAAAACACGTAAGTCTAAAAATGAGCAAGTAAAAATAAAAGAAACAATTCCCCCCATTAGGTGTATCCGAATTTCTCCACTCCGAAAGGGCTGTGTATCATTTTCAACAATTATTCATTCAAGCCGCCGAGCTGATCAACGGCCAAAATGCTCCCCTGCAGTTAGGGAAAGCGAAGCTCGTATGATTTTGAATTTATATTTTTTTGCATTCAGTCTGAATCATTTTAATATTTAAATTTTCAAACTATGAATCAAAATTTCTATCTTTGTACAAGCGTGCCGGGGGGGGGGGGTATATGCATCTTGCAGTTTTTTGCTTAGATACTTCAAAGAAACATCTCATTTTTCTCATCAGCTTGATTTTAATGGTCATAAAATAGCATATTTTGCATAAGGGACTCAAAAAATATTTAGACCGAGAAGAGACTGGCACCGGTACTCCAGATTTACTCTTTAAATTTTTTGATTTTTGAAAAATTTGTTAAGAAAATTAATCAAAAAATTGTATAAGTGCAAAGAAGCAATAAAATGAAAACATGACTTAATATCAAATGTTCTTCCCCGGCTGATTCAGGATCAACATAACCACCAACGCGGACACCTCACAGCTCGTTTGACGTGCCCGCGTTTCAAATCGTGGCGAACGTGATGGGTGCATACATTGTGCGCGGTGTTTGGGCGGTACGCCGGTGAGGAGGACGCGAGTAAATGGCTTGGTGACGGAGATGGTTCACGCAAAGATAGGCGCTCCTCCTGAAGAGTACATGCAGACGCCTGATTACACCTCTTTGACGAAGAGGTTTTACTTTTATCCCGGGGTTACCCGTGGATAAAAGTAGACCTCTTTGTTAAAGAAGAGGTGGAATCAAGCGTCACCTGTACTCGGGGGGGGGGGGGGGTGTCCGTTCAAAATCGATGTTCCCAACCAAATACACTATTCCCCGGAATCCACATTTTATTATGTATGTTTGTTTTTCATAAAAGCATCATTGTATTACCTTCCGAAATATATGTAACCGAAATCGTCTGAGTTTTTCAAACATAAAAGTCAAAAATTTTTTCTTTAGTCGGCGTTGTCAAATTTTGTGCGTTTAAATGTCCTGTGCTATCCATTTAATTTGTACGAGTTTAGCATAATAGCATTTGGCAAATAGCCCTTTTTGCATTCATTTTTGCGTTATTCAAAAACATGTTGCACCCGCTAGTAGAATCAATATCACACAAATTTGCGTATGCATGTTGCACGCCGTAGCCCGATTCCTGATTAGAGTCAATGGGGGAAAATATTGCATTTATAAGCTTATTGGTGGCCAAGGGTTCCGTCCGCAAATATGAAATCGAAAATAGAGAAATTCTAGCGCGTTTGTGAACGAACCGAAAAAATGTCGGTTTCGGTTCGATTTGGTTTGAAACCGACAGCCTTATTCAGAAACTTTTTCAAAAAAGTTATAGCTTAGAAATCGGCAGAGCTTTTTGGCTCGGGGTTTTTTTGTGGTTAGTGTGGCAAATATTGCCGATCCGTAAAACAGATTTTTGTCCTGGAAAATATTGCCGGTTCTGATTCCTATCCTTAAAAATTGTTTATTGTGTAATTTTGGTATAAACAAATCTTTTTGTTTCCATCGTCTTTAGGCGCTTACCACGTGCTTTTAGTATTTTGGTTGATATTGATTGCTACATATACAACATTTTTGGTCGTCGTCCAGTTGAATTTAACACCCATTAAGATGACATCATCAGTGACAATTTTCAATCTTTCTTTTACAAAAATATGGCAAGTAATTGATGGTCTAGTGGTTTGTCTTTTCGGCAAGCTTATGTTATGTGTTGGGGGCTAACCCGCTTGAGTGTAATCACTTATTTTTTTTCCTTTATTCACATACCGCTTCCTCACATTAATAAAATTTAATACAGACGCATGCTTTTACCCTAGAAAACATGCATTTAAAAACGACGAAATGTCGCCTAGACCAAATGTGAGCGTACCGAAGCATCAGTTTTTTCGTTACCGGGCGAAATGTCAGGACACCTTGAAAAACATAAAAAACTTAACACCTAATTAAAGCCTACACAAAGTTTGATTATAACTGGTCGACATTCGGACCGATTTTGGCTTGGTCGGTATTCGGACGGTCGACATTCAGACCGTACGCCCTGAACATTTTTGATTTTTCGAAAAAATGTTCGAATTCGGGTCAGGGGTTCGAAATTGGTATGAATGGAGGTCAGATTCGGATTCTACGCCCCGGAATACCCCTAATAAAAATTTTTTATCGACTTTAAAAAAAAATTTATTTTTTTTTTGACATTTCGTGGTTTTTGGCTGAGTTGACATTTCGTAGCTTTGACATTTCGTGGCTTTGACATTATGTGGGGCAGCGGCTCACAAATTACACAAGTGGAGTATTAATGAGGATTTGTATTGATGAAACAATTTATTAAATTTTTAAGAATTTAAAAACTTTTTTGGGCCGGCTTTTTATAACATTTTGGAATTTTCATTTTTTGGTTGGACGAACTTACAAAACCATAGGGGACCTTTATTTTACCTAAGTACAAAATTGGTAAATAAATGGACAAGTAGTCTTGGATAAATAAGAAAAAGCTCAAATGATAAAAATTGAACAATTCGGTCTAGTTTGAAAGGAGTTTTGATTTTTTGGTAAAATTAAAAAATCCCGCGCGGGATCCCGCAAAGATCCCGCACGAGATTTTGAATTGTAATCCCGCAGCGGGATCCGCAAATCCGGTTTTGCCGCACTCTACTAGAGACGAGATTTTCACGCTTTAACATGTCTTTTTTTGCGAATACGGACGGATCATAAGAGAAGCCCAAATTGCATTTTTCGAAAAATTTTAGAATTAGAGCGACTTTTTAGTCCGCATAAATTCGTAAAATTCTAAAAATCATATTTTGAAACTTCAAAAGAAACAAAAATATGCCCTCTCATATTTTTAAATCAAAAATGCATTTTTTTTGAACCAAGAATGCACCACCAAAGATCGAGAATTTGAAGAATGACCAGGGCTACGATATCTGCTGCTTTAGCAGCTTTTTGTGGTTTTTTCAGGGGTAAGTAGGCAAAAAAAAAGCAACAGCAATTTTTTAGAGAATTTTAAAGATTTATTGATTTTTATTTTTTTATATGTTTTCACGGAACAAATTATATGTATATCATTCGACTTCTCAAAAAAAGCAGCAGCAATTTTTTAGAGGATTTTAAAGATTTATTGATTTTTTTATATGTTTTCATCTGTTAATTTATGATTTTTTTTGCGGGAAACCGAAAATCATTTTGAAGCAAGATATGAGCCCGGGACTGAACTGTCTCTTTCAATAGAGACTCAGTTGTCCACTGATTAAAAAAATGGGCAAAATCACTTACCTAAATAGGGCTTCTTAAAAAATGCTGGAGACGAAATGGAGTAATATTTTGCTACGATTTCTATGTACGACAACAAACTTCACCCGATCTCGGCCAACTCAACTTCAAAGTGGTTTGCTAAAGTGATTTTTGAATTATTTATCAGAAATGTACTGATATTAGGAGCAGGGATGCGATCGGCAAATCACAAAAACGTGGAAAACGAGTTCAAAAACGTGGAAAAAACGTGGAAAATGTTTTCAAAAACGTGGAAAAAACGTGGAAAATTTTTTAAGCCTTTATTTTAATATAAAATTGCTCGAAAAATCATTAAATAACATATTTATCACCACTTTTCACCATTTTGAGCAAATTTGGCAGAGAAAGGAAGTAATTATGGGCTTGGGGGCAAGTCAAATCGGAATTGAATTTTATGGAAACAAGTGCATTCAAAAGATGCGTTCCCATAAATCGATCAGTTTCGAACCCTTGGCCCGAATTCGAAGGTTTTTCGATTTCAAAATTTTTTCGGAATCTTTTGGCCTTAAAGCAGGGTTGCCAACTGTACTTATTTATCAGAAATGTACTGATATTAGGAGGCATAATCTGACAAATTAAAAATGTACTGATTTGTCAGAAATGTACTGATTTCAACTCGGCGTACTGATTTTGTACTGATTTTCAGGATAATTCCTATTTTTGGACCAATTTTCTTAACAAATTGAGTCGAAAATCCAAAAATTTTCTCGGCGGCGCCTATCGGCACCGCCGATCCCTCACCCCTACTAAAGCAGAATTTGGAAAAAAATTGCATTTTTGAAAAAAAAAACGAAAATCGGCAAAACTCAAAAATCCATGTGAACAGCTGCAATTTCCAACCCCCGAATTGTTGGAAAATTGTTGGTGACGAGAAATATGGTTAAAAACGCACATTTCATGCGAAAAAAATAAAGATTTACTATATTTTGAAACATTTTTTATAATGTACTGATTTTTGACCCCAAAATCTGATATTTTGATTCCAATGTACTGATTTTGGAAAATTTTTGTTGGCAACCCTGAGTAATAGTGTTTGGTTTGAAAATGAACTTTTTGATACATACTATATGTCTAACAACATTCTCTCTCTCTCTGCCCTCACTCAGCACAAATTATCGATTGTGTCTTAACCTTTACCGATCCATCGCCCATAAAAGTTACATTCTTCTGCTTTCCTTTTCCCGCATTTGCCTTTCCAACAGGGATGTGCTCTGGTCGACTTTTTAAAAATCAGAAACCAGAAACCAGAATTCTGGTTGCATAAAACAAAAATCAGAAACCAGAAAACAGAATTCTGGTCCTTATTTTAAAAATCAGAAATCAGAAAACAGAATTCTGGTGCCCAAAATGACCAGAAATTCTGGTAAATCAGAAAACCAGAACAGAAATTTTTTAATCATTCCCGCATTTTTCTTAAGCAATTTTTCCTCCAAAAAGTTCGATTTTAGGGGTGTGTTTGTTGGGTTTTTTATTGCATTTTTCTTATCAAATTTTCCAAAAAAGTTCAATTTTCAGTAAATTTTTTAGAATTTTTAACATTTTGGTAGAAAAATTTCAAAAATGTTGTCGATTTTTAAATTTTTCAAAAATGCAAATTTTTTGCGAATTCTGCTTGCGGGTGGGTCAAAATTTTGAATTTTTGACTTTATTTATTAACAGATTTTCAACCAAAACTTAAAAAAATCGACACTTTTTTTAATATTTTTTAGAAATAGGAGGGGGTCGGCGGTGCCGATAGGCGCCGCCGGGAAAATTTTTTTGATTTTTGATGACAAGTTAAGAAAATTGGCCCAAGAATGAATAATTTTGCAAAAATGGCTATTTGTAAAAGGTGTTGTAAGTAAAAATTTTAACTTAGAATTTCTGGTTTTTTTCTGGTTTTTTCTCTAAAAAACCAGAAATCAGAATTCTGGTTGCAAAAAAAAAACCAGAAATCAGAATGGTTCTTATGCTGTTTGTCCCCCACAAATTTTTTTTTTGCTAAAACACTGAAAAAATGTTTTTAGGGGTAATCAAGGGTGTAGAATCCGATTCTGACATTTATTCCGCTCAATGCCGAACCCCAGACCCAAATTCGAACAATTTTCGAAAAATTCAATTTTTTCAAAATTCGCATTTATTTCACAAAATCGATTCAAATGCACGAAAATCATTATTAAATGAGTGACAACGGAAGTATTCATTGAGCACGCTCACATGGGTACAAAACACTCACTTGAGACCAAAAAATTATGAAACACAACATTATAATTGCCGAACTGTTTAGCTATAAAAACTCTGGCAGTTTTCGTGCATTTGGATCGATTTTGTGAAATAAATGCGAATTTTGAAAAAATTGAATTTTTCGAAAATTGTTCGAATTTGGGTCTGGGGTTCGGCATTGAGCGGAATAAATGTCAGAATCGGATTCTACACCCTTGATTACCCCTAAAAACATTTTTTCAGTGTTTTAGCAAAAAAAAAATTTGTGGGGGACAAACAGCATAAGAACCATCAGAATTCTGGTGCCCAAAATCACCAGAAATTCTGGTAAATCAGAAAATCAGAACGGAACAGAGCACATCCCTGCTTTCCAACACACACCATTTTTTATTCGAATGAAAACTTTTTTTATAGTTTTTAGATCATTGGAATCATAAAAATCATTTCGATTTGCAACAAAAAATGTCTGACAATCCGAAGAAATTGAAGAAACAATTGAAAGAAATGTGAGTTTTTTTTCGAGGCTTATATGACTAAACGGGAGCAGGGCCGTCGCCGGGAAAAATTTTTGAGTTTTTTGATGGAATTTGTTAAGAAAATTGGCCAAAAAATTATTAATTTTACAAACAAGTGGGTGCCACCTCTTGTGAAGTGACGGCGGATGATGGGCGCCGTCAAAACAAAAAACTCGCAGCTCACGGTAGAGTGCGAGGGGGTGGGGCGGGCGAGAGTTGGAGGTGGGAGTTGGAGAGGCAGCGGAAGGAGGAAAAATCACGCACAAGAATAAAATCAAATTTATTTGCGATCTCAAACTTGGGTAATTAAACCCACATTTACATGAAATGTGGAAAAGAAAATGATCACCGGGGATTGAGGTGATCACACTGAGTAATGGGGGCAATGGGTAATTGATGAACCGGGCAATTGGATAAAATGATAAAACCGAATGATTTGATGACCGGGGGGTCCCAGAAATGGATGAAACCGGGATGATTGGGTTGGACTAGAGGTGTCAGATGAGAAAGACTAGAACATGATTGAAATGAATAATTGATTTGGGTGAGGTGGCCAAAAAAGGGTAATGGATTTTATGGGGGTGACGGACTGTAATTGGTGAATATGTAAAGGATCTGGTGAAATGTGGGCAAAGGAATGTTGAGAGGGAAATTGTCGATGGGCGGCAAAATGCCTCGAACGTGGTCCAAATGAATGACTGATTGTGGTGAAGAATGGGGGCTTATAAAGAGGACAGAATTGTTGGCCAGACGGTGGGGTGAGAAGAAATTGATTGACAATTAGTTAGTTACTGGGGTGATGTTGGCATTCACGTGCGTCAATGTGGAGGGGACAATGTTTGGTGGGGAGGATTGGGCCAAACATATTGAATGTGGGCATTCGTAAAGGTGAAAAATGGGCTGATAATTGGCGGCGGGGGATTAGGACGTTCGTACGTCAATGTGCAAAGAGAGACCTGTTAGTCGTTGGCCGCGAAGATTAGTTAGATAAGTTAAGAATTTGGTTGGTACGGCCAACGACCAACATTTGGTTAATTCCAAATTCAAACTATTTGAATTTTCGAAATGGTGTTTCGACATTCCTAAACGAGGAAGGGAAAGGGAGGGAAGGAGATTGATCGATTCGGCGGAAATCATCTGATCTCAATCCGTCTGTTCCTGGTTATGCCTCCGATAGTCGGAGGGGCCTTGAACGTCCGAACGGTGACTCCCAGGTGTTGCTCACGTTAGCGCGTCCTCTTGGCGGTTGCCCGATTCCCGTCGAGGTGATCGATCTGTGGCCGATGGTGAACTGATCGTTTGTCGAGGATTGGTATGAGCATTTTGCGGCCGAAGAAAAAAGTTGAGTGAGCGCAGGCCAAGTGCTGAAGATGTTGGACTCGGTCTCGCAGGGTTCGTAGGCCGCACTTGCGTTGTTGAATTCGGCCAAGGAATTTGTTGTGTCCACCGCATTTGGATGAATGGCCATCAGTCCGATCAGGCTGATGATCATGAGTAAACCAAGAGTCTGTTTAACTTTTGGGTTGCGTTGTCTTGTTGGTTGCGATGCTGAAGGCTTCCGAGCCGGTGATATTGGTTCGGTTTTCTCGCGATCAATGAGTTCCCCTTCTGATGAATTTGATTTATATTCCATTTTGCTGTTGTTGATGTCCGACGTCAGATCGATGAGTGGTGGATTTGTTGCCTGAGCTGCTGCTAAGTGAGTAACAATTGTGCGCAGCCGAGCTGTGTTTGAGAACAGCTTGTTCCGTTGATGCTGTCTGAGAAGTGCTTTCTCCATCTCTTGTCGGCGATGTTCGTCGCCTGAAACCGTCGCTTTTGGTGCAACGTTGGTGGTTGAATTCGAGTTCAGTCGGATATGGTGCTGTTTCTTCTGAACCGATTTGCGAGTTGCTTTTTCTTTGTTGGAATGTTTTTTGGTCGGTTGGTTGCAGGTTGGCTTTTTTCGTGCGGCTTGGGCATGCACTGGCCCAACAAAGGTGATGTTGGAGGCTTCGGTCATTTCGATGCGTCCTGATCCGCTGAGGATCTTGCCAATTGTCGAGTCACAAAGCATGAACCCGCTGGGTAGGCGTTCGATCGGTCGAACTTGGAGCTCGTGCCAGACATCCATGCCAAGCATGATGTCTGGTTGTTTTTCCAGATGTGGTGGCGCTAGCGTGGTGCGTTGAAGCTGTGCTTTGTCCAATTTATTTAACTGGATTACGGGCATGTCGTTCACTAGAAACTCTAATGCGTTGAGGTTGAAGATGTGTCGTTGTCCACCTCCGCCTTGAAATCCGAGTTTAACCAGATCGCTGACGTACTTTTTCGACTTTCGAGCGCCAAAGCTGGTAAGGTGGCATTCTTCCGTAATTACCACTGGGAGATTAAGTTGCTTTGCCGCCCTTTTTGTGATGAATGATCGATGACTTCCAGGGTCGATAAACACTGTTGCGTTCATGTTACGATGTGGTTGCGCTGGGTTGAAGACCGCTGAGGTTGTGGTCATGAGAACGGCTTTTATTTCGTTGTCACTGGTCGCATTGCATTGTTGTGACAAGCCTTCCGTTCTGATGCCGTTGAGTGGCATGACATCTGCTCGGGTGGCGTTTGCGGATTCAGATCCTCGTCTTGAGTTGATTGGATCAATTGCTGTTGTACTTTTAGTTGATCCATGGCCGCCGTTGCGGCAGAGTGCTGTCGGGTGGAGCTGTCGACATTTGAAGCAGTTCTTCGGACTTGGACAGTCGCTTGCTCGGTGGTTGGTTTTGAGGCATTTGAAGCATAGCCGTTTCTCCCAGACAACGGCGTTGCGTTGCTCGAACGTACTGAATTTGCGGCATTCTTCGTGCCAGTGATTGTTGCCACAAAATGCGCAGGATGATGGCGGTTTTGGCTGATTGTACCCTTGAGGTTGCCTGAACGGGGGCCTGTTGTGTTGTTGGGTTGTTGGTGGTACTGCGCGTGCCAGTTGCGGAATGGGTGGATTGGGGTAGTTTGTGTGTGGACTTGTTAGGAGACGTTTGTGAATGTTATCGACTGCCGATTGGATAAAGGTGTGGTCCTGAGGGTGAGCGAGTTGATTATTGTGCCGGAATTCCGCTCCGGCGGTGATTGGAGGGGGTTGCGGTTGATGGTGCCCATATTCGCCCATGACTTCTTGAATTTGAGACTCCCTTCGGACGGCATCGTTCAGGACTTCTCGGAGTTTTGTTGTGGTCCAGTGAGTTGGATTTTCGCCTTTCTTCGTCAGTATTGTGCGCAGGAAACTAGGCGGTAGCTTCTTCTCAAGCATGAGGAAGGTTGGCGGGCCTTCAATGTCTTCTCCCGCATTGTTGAGTTCTCGTGTCAATCGTTCGAGTTGTAGAAGGAATTCCTTTGTGTCGCGCAGGTTTTTGCAGGATTTGAGGTTGGCCAGTTCAAAATGTAGAGCCCTGATGTGCTCTTCCGGGGCTCCATACGTGTCTTTGAGAAGCTGCAGGGCCACGTCGTAATTCTGGTCTTCGAGCCTGAAGCCGGCGACCAGATCCCTTGCTTCACCGCTGAGCAAGTTGCGCAAAATGTTAAACTTTTCAGCTTTGCCGATCGGATGTCCTGCAACTGCCGATTTGTAGGACTCGTAGAATTCGGGCCACCGTATTTTGGTGCCCGAAAACTTTTCCAACTGCAGTGGTTGGAATTGGTAAAACGGCGTTGCGTATTGTTGCGTCTGGACTGCTTGGTGAGCTGCCACGTTTGGTTGCATGGCTTGCTGCAGGGCTCGTTGATGGTTTGCTTGAGCTTCGCGCTCTTCTTTGTCCGCTCTGTTGCGATAAAGCCGGGCTTGGACTGTAAGCGTGCTGATGAGATCGCGCAAGTTGCGGAGTTTGACGGAAGCTTCATCGGCCTTGTCGTTTATTTTCTCCTTCGTGTTGAACGCGCTGAATTTGTCTTCCGCCGCGTCCCGCTCTGCAGCTGTCAGTTTGCGGAGAAGGTCGGCCCATGCGCTGGACGCCTCGCGTATGTCGTCCAAGAATATCTCCAACGTCCTGGCCTCCTTTTGCACTTTTTCGAGCTGTGTTTCGAAGTTGAGCGCATTCTCGAGGTGCTCTGCGTTGTTGTCGGCCAGGAGGTTCAGTTCCGCAGCTGTGCGTGTGCGGGCCAGAATTCTGAGTGCTGCTCCCAATTTTTGCTGGATTGGAGCCGACATTGTTGCTGAGTTGAGTGAAAAACGGCTTGGTTGTTGACTGTCGAGAAGTTCAAGCAGTACAACGACTGCTCTGCTTTGATTTGAACACGCAACTATCCCTTATGAATTGCTGCCGGTGTTCGACCGTTGATGAATGAGTAGTCTGCTGTCACGGAGAGGAAGCAGTACGCCGCTGAATGGATTGACTGTGGTCACGGAGACCGAGCAGTTCACTGATGTTGATGATGGCCGGTGCCCCCTTAGGAAGTTTGGTCGCGAAGGACCGAAACTCCCTTACTCCCTCAGATTTTGAGTTGAACAGCTTCGGCACAAAGACCAAAAACTGTTCACTCTTTCCCACTTTTGCCCGACCCCTTTTTGTTCGATATCAAGTTCGGTCACGAAGGACTCGAACTTGAACCGTTCTTGTTGAGTTTTCCCGAATGGCAAAACTACCACAGTTGATGGAGTCCTGCGGAGATCAGAAGGGTTGTCGTGTTCAAGTCACGTCGGGGTCACCACTTGAAGTGACGGCGGATGATGGGCGCCGTCAAAACAAAAAACTCGCAGCTCACGGTAGAGTGCGAGGGGGTGGGGCGGGCGAGAGTTGGAGGTGGGAGTTGGAGAGGCAGCGGAAGGAGGAAAAATCACGCACAAGAATAAAATCAAATTTATTTGCGATCTCAAACTTGGGTAATTAAACCCACATTTACATGAAATGTGGAAAAGAAAATGATCACCGGGGATTGAGGTGATCACACTGAGTAATGGGGGCAATGGGTAATTGATGAACCGGGCAATTGGATAAAATGATAAAACCGAATGATTTGATGACCGGGGGGTCCCAGAAATGGATGAAACCGGGATGATTGGGTTGGACTAGAGGTGTCAGATGAGAAAGACTAGAACATGATTGAAATGAATAATTGATTTGGGTGAGGTGGCCAAAAAAGGGTAATGGATTTTATGGGGGTGACGGACTGTAATTGGTGAATATGTAAAGGATCTGGTGAAATGTGGGCAAAGGAATGTTGAGAGGGAAATTGTCGATGGGCGGCAAAATGCCTCGAACGTGGTCCAAATGAATGACTGATTGTGGTGAAGAATGGGGGCTTATAAAGAGGACAGAATTGTTGGCCAGACGGTGGGGTGAGAAGAAATTGATTGACAATTAGTTAGTTACTGGGGTGATGTTGGCATTCACGTGCGTCAATGTGGAGGGGACAATGTTTGGTGGGGAGGATTGGGCCAAACATATTGAATGTGGGCATTCGTAAAGGTGAAAAATGGGCTGATAATTGGCGGCGGGGGATTAGGACGTTCGTACGTCAATGTGCAAAGAGAGACCTGTTAGTCGTTGGCCGCGAAGATTAGTTAGATAAGTTAAGAATTTGGTTGGTACGGCCAACGACCAACATTTGGTTAATTCCAAATTCAAACTATTTGAATTTTCGAAATGGTGTTTCGACACTTGTTTTTTTTTGTCAAAAAAAATTTCGGGGGTGGGCCCTGGCCCCCTCGGCCCATATTGAGTTTATGTCATCTAGTCACCTTTTTTAAACAATTTCATTTTTTTCAGTTTCATTTGCGACGACGTTTTGTTCGAAGTGTTCGCATTTTGTGGACATTTTGTGCTCGGACTGAAAGTTGCGCTGATCAGCGATCGATTTGACCGTTTGGTGGACGCGCATTTCAAATTGAATGGATGGTCGTTGGGTCAATTGGTAACCCGTGAAATTGACAAAGGAAATGCCGCTCTTATCAAAACAATTGGCTCTTGGTATAGAGACGAGCGTCAGCTGTCAATTCCGCAAGAGCCGCTTCCTGACAAAGTGATCGGATTTGAAAGCCTTCAAATAAAGTCGGTTTTGAGCATTTTAATTATTCAATTTTTTTTCATAATTTTTTAGTTACATCGACCGAAGTGTCATCGAATTTCTTCAAAGCATTCGCCGACTTTTCGACTCCAACAGGACCATTCTTTCCATTCAAACAGAGAACAACGAACACCGCAGTTGGGAAATCATTTGTGAGAAGATTTGGCCGTTGTTCAACGACAACATTTGCGGACTTGAGTTTATTTACATCAAGCGTGACTGTTTGTGCCGTTTTTTTCCGACCGCTCTTCGCAATTGTGCAAAGCTCCGAGTGATCGAATCCGTTCAACTTTTCCCCAAATTCCCGGCCGATGACAGTGCTGGCGCTTCTTATCCCCAAGCAGTGGCCAAATGGTTGCACACGCCCCGCGGGGATGGACTTCCGAAGGTGTTGCGATGCGGATTTCGGCAAATGGAAGAATTGAAAATGGTGTGATTTTTTAATTTATTTGTATTTTCAATTTAAACGGCAATTGGATGGATTGAAAATGGTGTGATTTTTTTAAAATTTATTTACATTTTCCAATTTAAATTATCTTATTCCACCTAAGGAATTTGTCAACTCGACGGAGCCGGTCAATTTCATCATTTGGGCTTTATGGTCGTACGCATCCGACTTAGTGCCATTCGAATTGAAAAACAATTTGACGGGGGAGCGATTGGAGTTGCGATACTTTGCCAAGGATGGCATACGCAATTGGCTGTTGGTTCGTTGTCCAATTGAGCGCGACGAAGCGAAATGGGCCGAGTGGGTGAAGGAGGCGGCTGAGTGGGATAGGCGGGGTCGGAATTTTTTTCACGGAGTTTTTTTCTGGTACTTATGTGTTATGTGCCAACAAGAAAAACATTTTTTTTTCTCAAAGTTGATAAAAAAGTGCTTATAGGAGGGGTTTACGGGGTCGTAGTGTCCGAACCTGTTTTTGCAAAATTTCTTCGACATTTCGACGATTTAATGGCAAAATTCGGAAAAAAGAATTTCAGGAAATTGTTCGAATTTGGGTTCGGGGTTCGGAATTGCTCGAAATGAAGGTCGAATTCGGAATTTACGACCCCGAAAACCCCCAGAATCACCTTTTCGCTGCTTTAATAAAAAAAATGTCACATAACGCATAAGTCCTTTTTTCTTTGGGTAAAAACTTGGGGAAATTTCTTAGGTTTTTTCAGTTTAAGTTCCTGGATTTCACTAGGGTAGCGTCCGATAGAAAAAAAAATGCAATAAAATGGTGAATTAATAAATTCCCAATGTTTACCTGGGACATTTCATTATCTATTTAAAATATAAATTGTATTATATTATTTAAATTGGCCCGAAAAATCCGTCCACTTTCCTCCTACCACTCTTTCGAAAAAACTTATCAGATTCCCCCGCCCACGCCGATTTGGATTTTTAAATATTTTTCTATTTTCAGGCTCCTTGACGAAAACGAAGGTCCGAGTGAGCCCAAAAAGAGAAAGAACTGATTTGTGAGGACGACGGAATTTGGAGGGAAATTCAAACCGAGAAAATGGACTAAACATTATTTGCAAAATGCTTAACACAAAATTCTGCGAATTTTATAAATGTTTAAATCCAGAATAATCGCTCACCAAAATGTTATGGCCGGAAACCCCCCCCCCCCCACCCTAAAATTGGCCATTTTCACACTACTTGGCCATTTTATTAGCCATTTATTTCAATGGAGCGAGCGGAAAGGTCCGTTTTGATGTGAGGAGATTGAAGGAAATTGAATTAAATCAAAAATTTTCTAAACATTTATTTTTGGTAATAATCGGGTTGTTCAAAAGTCGAGGTGTTTCCGGTGGTATTCGGGGGGCGCAGAATTCGAATTTGATCTCCGTTTCGACAAATTCCGAACCCCGAACCGAAATTGACGAACAATTCATCGAATAAAAAGACAATTAATTTGTCGTGACTTAAATGTGCACGAACACGGAGCAAAGACAAAACCGATCAAAAAAAATCCGCTTTTGGGCCAAAAAATGAACAATATTTGTAAAATTTTGTCTGGATATAAGTGGGAAAATGAGGCAATTCGGTGGGGATGGGTATTACATTAATCGAGTCGCATCACCCCGTTTAGCCGGAGGGTTTCAATACATTCATACAAACAAAAAAAATTTTCAGAGATCGATTTTTTTTTTTTTACAAATGGAAAGCACCAATTGAACAAGCTAAATTTGTGTAAAAAATCTTTCATTAAAAAGAAACAAAAATTTTAATCGTCGTCATCTTCAATTTCTTCCTCCGCACTTCCGCTCTTTGCCGCCTTCCTCCGCGCCCGCGCCTCTCTGTTCCGTCTGAAATGGGAAGGCTTTGAATCAAACAAAAAAAATGTTTTGATCATTTGCAAATTTAAAATTAATTCGATCAAAAAATCAAAACAAGATTGATCAAATTGCATTTTTTTGGGTTTCAAATTCCACCCAATTCGTTCCTTTTCCGCCTTTTTTTGTTCCGCCATTTTTTTTGTTCCGCCATCGTTTGCGCCCAGTTCTCGTGCTTCTTGTCGATAGCTTTCTGCCGCTCATGCTGTACTTCGTGCTCATCGATCATATGTTGACGGAACTTTCTGAAAAAATTTCAACAAATTACGGGTTTGGCATTAATTTTTTAATATGTTTCCGTTCAGAATAAAACCGAACGATGGGCAAAAATCTTTTTCCAAATTAATAAATTAAAATAAACAACTCCCATCTCTGATCAATCAGTGGAGCTTCATTATTATTGGTTGATATGATCAAAAAAAAATCCGAGTAGCGTCAGATCACACAATCCCATGGGCCCGAAGGGGAGTACACAGCAAACGCCCACCGATCACATGTGATCAGCAAAAAGTTTCACAATTTTTTTGGACAAAAAAAAAAATCAAAACCACCTAAATGCGTTGTTCTGTTGTTGCTGTTTCGGCGTCGTCGTCCACCCGCCGTCGTTGGTGGTGTCCTTCTCACTTTTTTTCCTGTTGACGATCATCGTCGTACTGCTTGAAATCGTCGGCAAACCGCCAAAGTTCCCTCTCATCCAGTTTACCATAATCCGATAGCGCGGCTGAAGCGAAAGAAGATTAAGGAGTTCCGGATACCCAAAAAAAAGAACGATGAATCGATACGAGGTTTGAGCCCGGAGGGAGTGCTCGAAAAATTTCAAAAAAAAAATTTTTTTTTTGTTGAAATTATCTCAATTTGTTCGTAAAATTACGAAACAAAAAAATTAAATTTAAGATGAATGTTGAGCGGCACCAAAATGGTTATTTGAAATCGATTAAAAAATTGTTTTTTTTTCGAAATGCCATCAAACTGACCTCTTCATAATGGGCATAGTACCTATAAAAAAAATATTGCAAAATTCCCTTGAATTTTTGGCAAGATATATTACAAAATTTAAAATTGATAGGCACACAAAACAATTTTGGCTTTCAAAAAATACGCAACACTTTTTTTGAATTTCTAAAAAATAATCCCTAAAAATCGACTTTTTGATCGCCCCTCCCCCTCACGAAACGCAATTTTAAAAATCCAGAATGCATGTTTTCTAGGGTGAAAAAATGCGTTTACATAAATCCGAGCTCGGATTTTGCGAATGTATCGAACCCCGAACCGAATTCGAACATTTTTCGAACTTTCAAAATGCAACATTTTTTGGGTTGACTAATTTTTTATTTGCACTTTCCTACCCCGTAAACGATTAAATTGTTTTGTTTTCTCATTAATACAAACGTTTTCGTGCATTTTTAAAGGTTTTAACCTTTTTGGACTCACACAGAAATTATTTTTCACAGGGCTGAAATTTCGAAAAATGTTCGAATTCGGTTCGGGGTTCGACATTCGCAAAATCCGAGTTCGGATTCGTGTTCTACGCATATTTTTACCCTAGGAAACATGTATTCAAAATTATAAACATCCGAAAATAAAATAAAAAAGTTCAGCGGGACCGCCAATTCTGCACCATTGCCCAATAAAGGTGTCCCTACTGGTGACCCGACATTTCAACACTGGACATTTCAACACTGGACATTTCAACACTGATTTTAAATTTTAAAATAAATTGATAGTGCCAAATTCAAAAATACCTAGTTATAATTAAATAAATGCTTATTAATTAGCAGGGCTGGCACTTTTAGGCACTAAAAATTGCAAAATAGGCGCCTAAATAGGCACAAAAAAGTTCTAAAATAGGCATGAAATAGGCACAAAAATCCTCAAATAGGCACAAAAATAGGCAAATAAAATTTTTTACAGAAGGTTTTAACAAAAAAAAAAGAAAAAATATTTCTGATACAAATCAAAATTTTTTCGATGTTTTCCTGGTAAAGCGCATCCGAATTTGTTTACAAACACGATTTAGACCATGACATAAACACCTGATATGTATAAGATTCGGGTAGAAGAGTTTGAAGCCCTAAATTTAATTTTTGTTAATCCAGGTAGCTTTTGCCTTTATTTTTGGCATTTTTTGCAAAATATCTCAAAATTCTGAAAAAGTCGCCAAAAATGCCGAAATAGGCACAAAAATGTCGAAATAGGCACAAATAGGCATTAGGCACAAAAACCCCAAAATAGGCATAAATAGGCATTATAAAGTCCACTCCAGAAGCTCCAAATAAAGCTAAAAACATGTTTTTCGTGCTTAACTCACTGTGCCAAGTTCGCAGAAAAAATAGGCATTTGCCTAAAAGTGCCAGCCCTGTTAATTAGTCAGTCTTGCTGAGCTAAATGATACGAAATCGTTCTAAGATAACGAAGTGCGTCTTCGCCAGCCCTCTGGGCAAATTCTGCAAAAATCTGCTGAAGATTATGGTCCAGCGCCACATAAACGCTCTTCCTTTTTAGTCCTCTCCCTCTCACGCCATGCGCTGGTGCATTTCGATTAGCAGAACCAAATTGACCCCTGATCCATCATGCTACTCAAACATTGGTTCAGTAAGCAAATGTAGTTTGTGCACTTATTTTTATTTCACCATTTCAATGTCAACAATAACAAGGACCATTTAAATATTTTCGAATTTCTCAAATTTCTTATCACATATCATTTAGCTCAGCAAGACTGATTAATTAATAAGCCTTTATTTAATTATAACTAGGTATTTTTGAATTTGGCACTATCAATTTATTTTTAAAATTTAAAATCAGTGTTGAAATGTCCAGTGTTGAAATCAGTGTTGAAATGTCTAGTGTTGAAATGTCCTGTGTTGAAATGTACAGGAGCCGTCCCTACTTTTTGCCAACTGTACATTTTGCCAACGTTACATTTCGCCAACCCAGCAAAATATTACGTTTTGCCAACCCAGCAAAATTGTATATTTTGCCAACTCATCAAAAACTCAAATTTCGATCAGTTTCGAACCCCTGGCCCGAATTCGAAGGTTTTTCGATTTCAAAATTTTTTCGGAATCTTTTGGCCTTAAAGCAGGGTTGCCAACTGTACTTATTTATCAGAAATGTACTGATATTAGGAGGCAGAATCTGACAAATTAAAAATGTACTGATTTGTCAGAAATGTACTGATTTCAGCTCGGCGTACTGATTTTGTACTGATTTTCAGGATAATTCCTATTTTTGGACCAATTTTCTTAACAAATTGAGTCGAAATTCAAAAATTTTCTCGGCGGCGCCTATCGGCACCGCCGACCCCCACTCCTACTAAAGCAGAATTTAGAAAAAATTGCATTTTTGAAAAAAAATCGGCAAAACTCAAAAATCCATGTGAAAAGCTGCAATTTTCAACCCCCGAATTGTTGAAAAATTGTTGGTGACGAGAAATATGATTAAACGCACATTTCATGCGAAAAAATAAAGATTTACTATATTTTGAGACATTTTTTAAAATGTACTGATTTTTGACCCCAAAATCTGATATTTTGATTCCAATGTACTGATTTTGGAAAATTTTTGTTGGCAACCCTGCCTTAAAGACATTTCATCATACAAAAACGTAAAGTTGGCAAAAACAACAGCTGGCAAAACGTAACATTTTTGCTGGGTTGGCAAAATGTACAGTTGGCGAAATGTAGGGTTAACCCCAATAAATAATGTTATCTTTGAAATCTGGGCTCACAAAAACAAAAAAAAAATCAGCAGCAACTCACATGCCAAACAGAAGACCGCCAATGTGCGCGGCGTGGTCAAATGACACCAAACGATGGAGGGGCAAAATGCGTAGCAAACAGACAGTTTCGAATGCCAGCAGTCCGTAGAGAGCATCTTGAAACAAAAATTGGTTAAAAATTTGTCCCAAATTCAATTCGTTTCCGAGTTTTTGGTTAAAAATTTGTCCCAAATTCAATTCGTTCCCGAGTTTTTGGTTAAAAATTTGTCCCAAATTCAATTCGTTCCCGAGTTTTTGGTTAAAAATTTGTCCCAAAGGCACAATTTGTTCCCGAGTTTTTGGTTAAAAATTTGTCCCAAAGCACAATTCGTTCCCGAGTTTTTGGTTAAAAATTTGTCCCAAAGACACAATTCGTTCCCGAGTTTTTGGTTAAAAATTTGGCCCAAAGACACAATTCGTTCCCGAGTTTTTGGTTAAAAATTTGTCCCAAAGGCACAATTCGTTCCCAAGTTTTATTAAACCGTATTATATTGTTGTTAAAAAACAAACAATTAGCAGAAAATGAAAACATCGGCAAAAAGATGATGTGCACCGGCAAGTCCGGCAACTTGGAACAAACGTAACCGATGACGGCACAAATTGCCCCGCTGGCGCCCAACGACGTAATTGCTGAGCCCACGTAAGCGCTATTGCACAGCGAAAGCAGCCCGCTGAACACGCCACCAGACAAATACATCGCCATGAACTGTCAAATTTTTAAAAAAAAAAGTTTTAAAAATTTCTTCATCAACAATTTTATTTTTGTCGATTATATCTGCTGACCACGATGCCGCCAAAATTTTAAAATGTTCCGAAAGTAGAGTAGGCCGGGATCGGGATCCCGGTCGGGATCGGGCGGGATTATCCCGGTTTTTGGAATCCCGATCCCGATCCCGGTCCCGGTTTTTGAAAAGTCGTAATCCCGATCCCGACCCCGGTTTTTAAAATGTCGTAATCCCGATCCCGATCCCGACTGGGTCGGGATTTTCGGGATAAAAATGCACCCCTAAGGAAGGGATTTTTGAGCGGAAATATTCAGTTTGGTCGTGGTGTAGTGGTGAGTGGTGGATGCAGTTTAAGTGTGGGAGGGGTGTGGTTCAGTTCCCCGACTCTGTAAATTATTTTTTCTAACTTTTCTCTGAACATTTACGGTGGTTTAAACAATTCTAAAAATTATTGTAACTTTTTTCAAATATTTTATGACAATTTACATGTTATTTATTTGATTTTGGTTGGACGAAATCAAAAAACCATTGGGTGGGGACTCTTTGTTTTGCAACATTCCTAATTTTTGGTAACAAATCTTGTTCAATGTTCAAGAAAATTTCCCCGGCGGCGCCTATCGGCGCCGCCGGACCTTTACCACCCCTAAAATGGTCCGTATTTTTTAAATTTTGGTTGCAAATCTCTTAACAAAATTCATTAAAATTTCAAAAAATTTTCCGGCGGCGCCAATCGGCACCGCCGACCCCCACCCCCCCCCCCCAAAAGTTAATCAGAATCTCAAAAAAATTTATGATGGATGAGGCAATAGAAGTTGAAGAAAATGAGAAAAATATTTTTAATAATAAAAAAAAAATTTGTCTTACCACTGACCATAACAAAAAAAAGGGAAAGGGACGTTTTGTTCCCGCCGTTTTGTTCCCGCCGTTTTGTTCCCGACCAGTTTGTTCCCGGGTACGTTTTGTTCCCGACCAGTTTGTTCCCGCCGTTTTGTTCCCAAACATTTATTACATAAAAAGCGACCCGCCGTTTTGTTCCCAAACATTTATTACATAAAAAGTGATGTCAAACGTATCTGAAACTGCCACAAATCGTCGCATCGGAGGCTCAAGCGTGCATTTTTCTTGCACACACCCAACCATTTGGCACTTTATCAATGTGCTGAGAACTGAACAAAAGTCAAGGGATGCCGATTTTGCCCGTTTTGTGATGGGAGAAGAGCCGCCAAAGAAAGCTGAAAAATTTCGCAGGGCGGATGCGCAGATACTCCGACTGGTCGAACGAGATGACCCTCTGAACATTGTTGAAATGCTCCGGGGAATTTCTCGTTGTTATGTTATGGATCCCGAAGCCGAAGCATAATTTTTTTTGTTTTCATCTACTCCGGAAATGTTTCTCAATATCCCAAAAAACCTTCCTTCATTTTTTCCGGTTATGATTTTCTCAATTTATGAATCTTATTTTTTTTATGCTAATCAACAACTGACTTAACTTACGGGCATGTTTTTCGAGTGTTTAGATAAATGGTTACCTATTTGTGGCAGTTTCAGATTCGTTTGACATCATTATGTAATAAATGTTTGGGAACAAAACGTACCCGGGAACAAAACGGCCGGGAACAAACTGGTCGGGAACAAAACGGCGGGAACAAAATGGCGGGAACAAAACGGCGGGAACAAAACGATACCCACTCCAAAAAAAAAATTTCGCTGTTGTCAATCCCGATTAATCCCGATCCCGATCCCGGTTTTTGAAAAGTCGAAATCCCGATCCCGATCCCGATTCAACATGCTGATCCCGATCCCGATCCCGGCTTTCACGATCCCGGTGAATCCCGATCCCGGTTTTTACCAGAAATCCCGATCCCGGCCTACTCTATCCGAAAGTAACGGACCCAAAAAAGACAAATCATGAAAGGGCCCAATGTTCGTAAATTATGCCCTGAAACGTCAGATTCGGGGCGTAGAACCCAACGCTGTCTTCCATTTCGAACCCAAATTCGAACAAGAAAATTCAAAAATTCAAAGAGCTCAAAACTCGTCAAAAAGCACAAAATTACAAAAAAAAATCGATTTCGAGATCCCGACCGAGATTTTCCAAGAGTCCAGGTCTCGAATCTCGGAAATTTGTCGAAAACTCCGAGACCTGGACTTTCGGAATTTCGAGAAAATCTCGAATTCGATCTCGGTCTCGAATTTTTCAAAATTCCGGGCTCTAGTAATGATTGCATTCTTTTCCGGATACATTCCCTCAAACCAATGTTCCTAAAGCAAAATTTTATTCATAAAAAATGGAAATGCTTTCAACCGATTAGCAGTTTTTTCGGAAAAAAAAGATCGGGCTCAGTGTTTGAATAGAGTCAGGGTAAGAACATACAAAAAGAATTCTTTTTTTGTTATGTATTAGTTAATTAAAAAAAAATCATTAAATAAAAAATTGTTGGGCACCTTTGAGAAACGTTAGGGGGGCCCAAACGTGCCTGGGGCCCAACGACCCTCACTCCCAGGCTAGATCTGGTTGTTTTCAAAAATGTTTTTTCTTTAATACTAGCAAAATATTCACTTGTTTTAATGATAAACAACTGTTAATGAGGTAATCCAATCTTTATTTTAACCAATTTTAAGGCAAAAATGAGAAGTTAATATTTTTTGTGGAATCTCCCAGGGCCGCCGTACCCCAAAAAACTTTTCGGTGGGGGCGGCACGCCAAAAATGTCGATTCAGAGATTTGCTATCAAAACACAAAACAAATTTTAAAATATTTGAAATTTGGCGTTCTGCCATTTTGACGATTCGTCTTTAAAAGTGTGGAAATCGTATTTGTCGGAGCACCACGCTTCAGCGCCCAAAGCAAATCAAATAAAATTGATATCATACAAATGCTTTCAGTATGCTTAACCTTTGATCAAGATAAAGCTAACCGATTCGCCATTTCAAAAAAAGTCATAGCTTATAACGTGTAAAAATTGCCTAACGTTCGCTTAGCTTTTGCCTTCATTGCATGTTTTTGAATGATAGTCGTGAAGGCACTCCCAATGAAAACACCTGCATCAGAATTGTTGACTTGATTTCAAATTTTGCAATCCTCTCGTTGTGTTTTTTGAGTTTGTTGATAAAAGAATGAATTTTTGAGTACAATTTTAGCCAAATATTCAACTTTAGTAAAAATACTTTACAAGCTTTTATTAAATGTGGGCGAAATTTAAAACATCCGTTATTTCACTACCGGGCGAAAATTCCCTCGCTTAGGCTTAGGCTAGCTTTAATTTTAGCTTCAGTACGGGACTGAATCAGCCAGTGGGGGGATTTGGGCCGGTAGACATCCGCGTTCGTGCTATGTAAGTACACACCCATACAAACAAACGTGTATGTTTCTCTAACCATAAATATGTACACATTTTTCTTTCTTTGACCCTACGGGGCTCACAAATATCGATTGATATCTGACACACCACTGAGACTTGGCCTAACTTCCCATTCATTCGTATTTGTTTCCAACACATTTTGAAGCCATCCCTACTCCTTGCATTCCCAATATTTATTAATTTCGAATAAACATAAGTTTGTTCAGGGATTTAACCGAATTACGGTCTTCCCGGGGTTAATCTTAAAGAACATTGGTCCCGATTTTTTTTGGTTTTAATGAAGATTTTATGGAATTCTAAGCAGTACTCGGGTGGTTATCGGTCACTGATCACGAATATGATATCAGATTTATCTATTACATCATCTAATACATGATTTTCAACATCTATTGTTTTTGAATTTTCTTCAAAAATTAATCTTAGCCTCAAAGCATTTAAAAAGCACAATTCGTTCAATACTTGCCTTTTTGGGCGTAATTTGAAGGTTTTTTTGAACAATTTGGGGCCAAAATGGATTTTTCGAAAATTTTAAAATGTTGACCAAATGTTCGAATTCGGGTCCAGGTTTCGTAATTGGTCAAAATGGGATCCAAGTTTGGCTTCTACGGCCCATTAACCAGGATCGGCATTGATTTGAGCTTTTTAATGAGTAAATCCAATCCAAATCTTTAACTTGTTTTAAGAATAAAATCCAATTGCTATAATGATGGTTTTTAAGTAAATTGTTCGATATTCTTTCTTTCAAGAGCAAATCATCATGCCCAAAAAAACTGACAAAGTTGCGAAACGACGACACGAACGAGAAGGGACGACTTCCCAACAGGTGTTTAAAAAAATTCGGTCTGATTAATGATTCAGTTTTGCGATGATCTCTTGAAGATTCGTTTTTGGGTGCCACAATTTTTGTTTGAATTGTCCTTTGAAATGTCCTTTTAACGATTCGTTCTTTTTTGTGGTGTCCCAATCTTTGAAATTTGAAATGTCCTTTTAAAGATTCCTTCTTTTTTGTGGTGTCCCAATCTTTGAAATGTGAAATGTCCTTTTAAAGATTCGTTCTTTTTCGTGTGTCCTAATCCTTAACGATTCGTTCTTTTTCGTGTGTCCTAAACTTTGAAATTTGAAGTGTCCTTTTAACGATTCGTTCTTTTTCGTGTGTCCTAAACTTTGAAATGTCCTTTTAAGGATTCGTTCTGTTTTGTGGTGTCCCCTCAGTACAACTGGCTAGTAAAAAAGCGTTGGGTCCCCCTAAGTTTTGCAAAAAAAAATGTCAACCCCCCCTGTTACAAAGCGTCTAATTTGTTTTTATTCACTAAAACATAGGATTTGAATAAATGCTGAATTAAATATTTGAAATTTATGAATAATTCTGCCGAGTATTCTGTAGTGAATGGTTCTGAGCGGGGTTGTCCGTACACGTGCCACAATCTTTGCAATTTGAATTGCCCTTTTTTTAAAATGCGTTCTTTTTGTGATGTTCCAATCACTGCAATTTTAATCGGTCCTTTTTTTAAAGATGTGTTCTTGTTTGGGGGTGTCCCAATCTGAACGGCACCCTTCTCGTTTCTTTTAAAATGAAAAAAAATTTTTAGCAAGAAGAGAGTGACTCAGATTATGAAATAAATGAACAAGTGGCTGATGGGCCTCTCACTTTTCTGATCAACAAAATCAAAACGAGGAAAGTAAAGTCCGTTGTGGACTACGATACGAATAAAAAACACGTGAGTCTAAAAATGAGCAAATGTAAAAATAATAAGAAATAATTCACCCCATTAGGTCTATCCGAATTTCTCCACTCCTAAAGGACACTGTATCATTTTCAACAATTATGAATCCGAGCCGAAGCCAAGAACGGGGACGAAATTGGACGAAGCAAGTCTCCAGCGCCTTTTTGAGTCCTTTGGTTACATCGTTCACATACACAAGGAAAAAACCGCTGCTGTAAGTTATAATGAAACAAAATAACTATTTATAAACCGTGCTGGGTTGTCCCGGTTTTTGGGGTCAAAATCTCCCGGAGCACCACGATTGGGTGCGCACGATTTGGCGCGGCACGACCTGGGACTGGGGAGTCCCCGTTTGCGGGGATAAGCAAATCGGGGAACAAAGATAAAAACAACTTGCCGCCATAATTAATGTAATTTTCCGACGCGCTTGTCGGCACCATTGGGCACTCCTTCCCAGATAAATTAGATTGATCTTTAAAAGATTGCAACTTAAAATGAGTTTTTTTGATGCTTCTTAAATGGGCGGAGTCGATGGATAAATTTTTTATGACGATTAACGATATTTGCTAAGTAAGTTGGTTGAGATTTTTTTTGTAAAAAGGCTATGGCTAAAGGAAACCTGAATTTCTTAATTCAAAATTTCTTTCCGACTTGTCGAAATATCAGAATTTGGCTTTTTTTTTTGTTGTAATTTTTCTGATCGTTTTTCGCCTTTTAGCGAATGAAGTATTTGCTTACAAGCTTTGCGCACCGCCGATTCCATGAGCATGCTGACAGGTACTGCACATTTTTTGGTTTCTATTACGTTTTGTTGCAAAAAAAGCAGGAATGCGCATTACAGTCGTGTTTTTTAAAAATCAGAAACAAAACTTGACCAAAACCCCCTGCAAAATCTTGGTTACAAAATGTGCTAAAACTGATTAAGTTCATTAGAAATGTGTAAATATCTAAAAATAATGAAAAAAGTCTATCTTTAGGGGGGGGCATTTTGATCTAAAAATCAGTGTTTTCAACTTGGTTTGAAGCTTCTAGACATTTCCATGTGCATATTTTTGCATATTTCATGATTTATGTGCATATTTCGCTGGGAATGGGACAGTTGAGTCTGGGGTACGGTTGAGTCTGGCCGTTTGAGTCTGCCAGTTAAGTCTGGTTAGGAGAAAAAAAGAACGTCACCCATAAAAAAAAATTTCGGTGTCTAGAATAGGCCTTTAAGCCTAGGTTAGCTTAGGTTTAGGCTGAGCCTAGTTTTTGAAAAAATCTTTTTTCAAAGTTGGCTAAAAGGTGTTTCTAGGTGTAATTTGGGGCGTAAAATCCGATTCTGACATCCGTTTCTACCAATTCCGGACCCCGGACCTGAATTCGAACAATTTTTAGAAATCAAAATTTCCAAAAATCCCATCATTGATTGCCTTTATGTTGTAATTGTGCGCTTTCTGAACGATTTTGAGCCCCAAATCTATTTTTAAAATTTTTTGAATTTTCTAGAAATGTTCGATTTCAGGTCAGGGGTTCGAAATTGGTCGAAACGGAGGTTAGATTCGGATTCGACGCCCAGGAATACACCTAGCAAGATCTTTAGATAACTTCAAAAACATAAAAATCAACCGGCCAGACTCAAACGGCCAGACTCAATCGTCCCCTACCGTATTTCGCTATTTATGTGCATATTTTTTCCATTTTATGTGCATATTTGGGCATTTTGCAAAAATTAGTGAGCTTGGCACGAAAATATGATTTTATTTCATTTTTCTTAAGAAATTTAAAAAAAAAAGCGCAAAATAATCATAAAAGTTCAAAAAAGTCGCCAATAATGCCAAAATAGTCACAAAAGTTCAAAAAAGTCGTCAAAACACTTGAAAATTAAGGAAATGTATCTTATCAGCAATTTTAACCAGTGTTAAATGAATTTGAAGAATTTAGGGGAGATTTTATATTGAATTAGAAAAATTTATGTGCATATTTTGCAATTTTTCGTGCATAATTATGCGCATATTTCAAGATTTTATGTGCATCTTTTTGGTCACCCTAGTATGGTATTTTTCTTATGAAATTTATTTCATAAAGGCGGGTTCCCATCGAATAGAAATAGGCTATAATTCTAAAAATTTCTTAGCTGCATTGTCTGTGTGCTCACACACGGGGATGAACACGTGATTCTAGGCAGAGACAAGCAACCGATTAACGTGAATGAGTTCAAAGATTTGCTCAACGGCCGAAATGCTCCCCTTTTGATAGGAAAGAAACTCGTATGTTTTTGATTATTTGCATTTAGTCTGGATCATTTTAATATTTAAATTTTTCAAACTATGAATTAAATTTAGTTTTTCGTCCAAGCGTGCCGTGGTGGTAAGTTAAATTAAAATATAATTAACATTTTTTGATTAATAAGTAGAGACGAGATTTATATTGACTAAAAAACGCAAAATATTGACTTAAAATATTACCAAAATACCCATAAATATTGATCAAAAACCCCAAAAAATGCCTTTTCTTAAAAATTTTTTGGAAAAAGTGCCTGAAATATTGAATTTCTAAAAAAATTTTGCTGGAAAATGCTTAAAAATTGTATTTATCTCAAGAAAATGCCCAAGATATTGCACCCAAAAAGATAGACCTGGCCGTTTTTGAAAAAATGTTCATGTTAATATATTTATTTACTCATTTCACAAAAAAATAAAAATGTAAAATATTTTAGACCGTGAAGAGACTGGTACTGGTACCTCGAATGTGACGGCACCAACAAAAACGGCGGCAGATGTTTCGACACAGAGCCGACCCGGACCCTCAACCACGTAAATGAATTTAAAAAATTAAGATCACCAAATTGAGTCCAGAAATGTTCGATTTATGGGGGTGTTTTCCATTTTTACTCCATTTTTGTTAAGTATTTTTAAAAATGCAATTTTTTTTTGCGAATTCGGTTACCTTTTGGGACGGGAGTGGGTTGGCGTGCCGATAGGCGCCGCCGGAAATTTTTTGATTTTTGATGGATTTGTTAAGAAAATTGATCAAAAAATTGTAAAAGTGCAAAGAAGCAATAAAATGGAAACACGATTTAATAATCAAAGGTTCATCCCCGGCTGGTTTCAGATTCAACGTAACCACCAACGCGGACTTCCTCATAGAATTTTCAACATGCCCACCTTTCAAATCGTGGCGAAATACCGGAACGGGGTCGTGGTGGGTGCAGACGTTATGCACGGTGTTTGGAAGATATGGCGGAGAGGAGGACATTTACAGCATGTTCACGCGAGTGAATCGCTTGGTGTCGGAGAAGGTTCGCGCAAAGAAAGACGCTCCTGCTGAAGAGTACAGGCAGACGCCTGAATTCACCTCTTCGTTGACGAAGAGGTTCTACTTTTATCCCGGGGTTACCCGTGGATAAAAGTAGACTTCTTCGTTAAAGAAGAGGTGATATCAGGCGTCGCCTGTACTCGGGGGGGGGGGGAGTGTCCGATCAAAATCGACGTTCCCACGCAAAATACACATTTTAGTATGTATGTTTTTCATAAAACATTATTGTATTACTTTCAAAAAGTATGAAGTCCCCGAATACGCATTTTATTATGTATTTATGATTTTCATAAAAGCCATTGTGTTACTTTAAAAAAGTATAAAGTCCCCGAATCCGCATTTATTATGTATTTATGCTAATTTGTACGAGTTTTGCATAATAGCATTTGGCAAAAAACCGTCAGGTGTGCCATTTGTCCTTATTTATAAGATTTGTCCTTATTTGGACGGTCCTAATCTTATAAATTAAAAATGTCCTTATTTGTAAGTTTTTTCTTATTTTAAGCATCCATCCTTATTTTGTCCTTATTTTCGGGTTCTCGGGTAAAATCAATAAAGTTTTACTGAAATTAGTTAAGTTTTGAAGATTTTGCGTAATGTTTTGGTCAATTTTTTGCTACAAAACTTCAAAATTTATTCTTTTCTTTGCATTTTCAAACAATTTTTTCCTTTATTATGCATTTTTTAATTTAATGTTTCTGTAGACAAAAACAATTTGTCCTTTTTATTCAAATTCTGATTTTGTACTGATTTCAAGATATTTCGAATTTCGGACCAATTTTCTTACCAAATTGAGTCGAAAATCAAAAAATTTTCTCATTAAAAAGAATAATGCCAATTATTTTCCAAAAATGCACACGCCCAAACTGTGCAGACTTTCTGAAGATCCAACCTTTCAGATCGGTCAAAAAAGTGCCGAGCCTTGGGACAGTGCCATCCTTGCTGTTGATGGGGTTGTTCAACACCGCCGTCCACCATCGTCAGATTCAAGTCGCTTTGGTCCGACGAAAAACTAAAAACCCAAAAAAAAAAATTCTGCCAGAGAACTCTGTTCATTAGCGGGTCCGTCGTTCTCAGATACAAGTTCATGCGTCAACCATCTACCAATCGATTTGTCTTATTAAGCTAAGCACGAATCTGCAAATAAAATTTCTACAAAACCCTTTCTCAAATAATTGAAATGATATTGTATAAATTTTAGCTTTGTGATGCGTTTGGGCGCGTTAAAAACGCGCGCCGCTCAGTACTCCAACTGAAATCTTACTTTTCTGGGCGCTTCAAAGATCTGTGCCTAATTTAAGAAACTTATTATAAATTTTAACTTTCTTGCAAATTTTAGTGCATGCAATGGCGGTGGATGATCAGGCAAAGAAAATGTCCAAGCCCTAAGAGAACGTTGTGGACCCGAAGACGGTACGGTAACTGAAACTTTTCATGCTTGGAATCACAGTATAGAACATATCCAGATCGCCGGATGTGATCACTCATCTTCTGCCTCCTCATCGTCGTTGCCCAATGGGAATGCCGATGCCTTTGGGGTGGACGGACTTTGTCTTTGGTGTGCTTGGCTGGCTTTCGAATCTTCCAGCAGCGTCAGCATTGGGCCAAAAACGCTCAAATTGGTGTGTAGGCTATTGTGCCCCCGTCAAATTTATTGTTAAAAAATTGTAAAAAATTTGTCTCCCTCCGGTGGAAACGCGTTTGCAGCAAATCCATCGGATTCTGCGCTTCATTCTCGGCTCACTGGAACCCGCGGCAGAAGCGAAGCGCAAAAGTGGCACCGACTTAGCCGTACATTTTTTGTCGGGTTGGATTTTATGGACCTTCTGACTGATCTCCGTTTGAGTTACCGCTTTGGTGCTTTTGTTGAACAATATTATCAGTTTTTGCATACCGCTCCGTATACATACTCTTGTAATCCCCCCATGGGGGATTATTTTTCAACCTATTCAGAGTAGGGGGATTACAAGAGTATATAGTAGAGTGCGGCGCGGGAGCGGATCCCGCGCGGGATTTTGCGGGATCCCGCTCCGCAATCCCGCACTTTTTGCGTTTTGCGGGATTTTGCGGGATTAATCCCGCAAATCCGCTCCCGCAAAGATTTCAAAAAAAAATCCCGCAGCGGGATCCCGCAATTTAGGTGCGGGATTTGCGGGATTGATCATTTTGTTAGTGAATATGTCATTTATTCAAAATTAATTGACATTTTGCCAAACCATTCAAATTAAAGTACAGCTCATAACTTTTTTCAAGACCCGCCAATCTTCATAATCTTTATATCAATTGAAAGGCCGTAAGAAGAAGAAGCTATTTGTAAGCATTCGAAAAGCATTGGATAAAGATGAACAAAATTATGATCAGAAAACAATGAAAAAGTCCGATTTTTACACTTTTTCATTTATAACTTTCTAATAGAGCATTGAACCGGCTCGATGTTGCTGATATATATCTTCTAATCATTTAGAGCTTTCGAATGATATAAAGTTTATGAAGATTGGTCAGTAATGAAAAAAGTTATGAGTTGCTAAACGTTCCCGAGACGCAGTTGGCCAGACGCAGTTGGCCCGCTTCGGGGATTTTTGGTGACGAATCAAGACATAGTGTGGCTAAGTGGTACTGGTGCTGTCCGTAAGATTTGAGGGTGGAGGTTCAAACCCCTACGCTGCAAATTTATTTCATAGCTTTCAGTGAAGATTTGTACTAAAGTAAACAATTTCTTCTTAATTTTTTCAATCTTAAAAATTTTTTTGGCATCTTTTTACTTTTTGTATTTCTTTTTTTTTTAGTTGGACGAATTCCAAAACCATAGAAAAGACCAGGCCCGTAGCTAGGGGGGGGGGCGAGTAGGGGTCATGGCCCTCCCAATATTTTTTGAGTAAAAAAAACCATAGGGGGAACCCTCTCGTTTTGCAAAATTAATAATTTTAGGGCCATTATAACAAATTTCATCAAAAAACTCAAAAATTTTTACCGGCGGCGCCTGTCGGCACCGCCTGCCCTCCCCCCCCCCCCCCCGATTCTTAAAAAGGTTCAAAAAATTACCGTATTTTTTAATTTTAGGGTGCAATTCCCTTAACAAATATCGTTAAAATCTTCAGAATTTTCTCGGCGGCGCCTATCGGCACCGCCGACCCCAAGGAGGGGGGGGGGGGGGGGGGAGGCAAGCCAAAAAAAGTCGTTTTTTAGGGGTGTGTTTTCTTCCCCTCTTTATTGCATTATTCATAAAGTAATTTTCGAAAAAAATGTTTGAACAAAAAAATTCCCACATTGTCAATCCCTGTTAATCCCAATCGCGGTTTTTAAAAAGTCAAAATTCCGATCCCGGCTTTCACGGTTCCGGTCCCGGGTTAAAACCCCGGTCCCGGCCCTAGTTACAAGTAGTTTCAGACAAATAAGAGCATTCAAAAGATACTAAAATTGAACGATTCGGTTAAGTGAAAGGTGTTTTGATTTTTTTGAAAAAATCCCGCAATCCCGCCGGGATCCCGCAAATTTAAAATGCGGGATTTGCGGGATTTATCCCGCAAATCCGCTCCCGCACGACTTGCGGAAAAAAAATCCCGCAGCGGGATCCCGCAAATGCGATTTTGCCGCACTCTAGTGCATTTGTGCCGTTTGTCCACCGATTTTTTTTTGCCTTTATTACGGTTTTGTTTGAGCTGATTCAACACTGAATTTTCCGATCACATTTAAAATTGAATAAGTGACAGATATAAAAATTGTTTTAAAATTTGAATTTTAAAATGTTAGACCAGAAGTGAAATTTTTTGCCCACCTCCGCCATTGGTGATTACTGCTGCTGGAGGGGGAATTGCCAGTGCTGGCAGCGGGCTGGCAGCTCTGTTTGCCGCCTCATCATCAGTGTACGTGCCGAAGTCGTCGATGGCAATGTTGGGGATTGAAGGCGCTCGGCGTTTACCACGACCGTTGCCAGCAAAATTTTGTCCTTGAAGATGGAAAAAATGGCATATATGTATAATATACGTGCCTTTTTATTTTAATTAATAAATAAACTCAGTTCTAAAGAGATCAAATTTAAAAAAAAGCCTTTCTGTTCTGAACTCGAGAACAAAAGGCCAAGCTGGAACAGGAAAACACTGGTTTTTTCTGAATGTTAGCATGGTATTATTCTCAACAAAATCGGTTAAATTTGTATTTAAACACTTTTTCTTCGGATTGAACAATGTTTTTTCCATTGAATTAATTACCGTTTCCATTTATTGTACCATTTAGCACGGCAACTGCCTTCTGCAAGGCGACGATGTTCAGTTGCTGCTTGTTTTGATTTGCTCTCATCCTTGCGAGTTCCAGTTCCAACTTTTCAATTCTTTCACTTTCGACACATTTGGCGGCTTCTGAAAATTCTTCTGTAAAGAAAGAAAATTTCGATTGCGACTCCCAAAAACGCCTGCCTTTTTCCATGGTGCTGTCATAGGCTTTTACTAATTTTACACAAACAATGCCTCCAGGCCAAAAAATAATTTCTAATTCTGACGCATAGATAGCTGCGACTCCCAAAAACGATTACCTTTTTCCATGGTGCTGTCATAGGCTTTTTCTAAATTTACACAAACAATGCCGCCAGGCCAAAAAATAATTTCTAATTCTGACGCATAGATAGCTGCGACTCCCAAAAACGATTACCTTTTTCCATGGTGCTGTCATAGGCTTTTACTAATTTTACACAAACAATGCCGCCAGGCCAAAAAAATAATTTCTAATTCTGACGCATAGATAGCTGCGACTCCCAAAAACGATTACCTTTTTCCATGGTGCTGTCATAGGCTTTTACTAATTTTACACAAACAAAGCCTTCAGGCCAAAAAATATTTCTAATTCTGACGCATAGATAGCTGCGACTCCCAAAAACGATTACCTTTTTCCATGGTGCTGTCATAGGCTTTTACTAATTTTACACAAACAATGTCGCCAGGCCAAAAAAAAATTTATGATTCTGTCGCATAGATAGATAGCTGCGACTCCCAAAAACGATTACCTCTTTCCATGGTGCTGTCATAGGCTTTTACTAATTTTACACAAACAATGCCGCCAGGCCAAAAAAATAATTTCTAATTCTGACGCATAAATAGCTGCGACTCCCAAAAACGCCTGCCTTTTTCCATGGTGCTGTCATAGGCTTTTACTAATTTTACACAAACAATACCTCCAGCCAAAAAAATAATTTCTGATTCTGTCGCATAGATAGCTGCGACTCCCAAAAACGATTACCTTTTTCCATGGTGATGTCATAGGCTTTTACTAATTTTACACAAACAATACCTCCAGGCCAAAAAAATAATTTCTGATTCTGTCGCATAGATAGCTGCGACTCCCAAAAACAATTACTTTTTCCATGGTGCTGTCATAGGCTTTTACTAATTTTACACAAACAATGCCGCCAGGCCAAAAAAATAATTTCTTATTTTGACGCGTAGATATCTGCGACTCCCAAAAACGCCTGCCTTTTTCCATGGTGTTGTCATAGGCTTTTACTAATATTACACAAACAATGTCGCCAGGCCAAAAAAAAATTTCTGATTCTGTCGCATAGATAGATAGCTAGCTGCGACTCCCAAAAACGATTACCTCTTTCCATGGTGCTGTCATAGGCTTTTACTAATTTTACACAAACAATGCCGCCAGGCCAAAAAAATAATTTCTAATTCTGACGCATAGATAGCTGCGACTCCCAAAAACGCCTGCCTTTTTCCATGGTGCTGTCATAGGCTTTTACTAATTTTACACAAACAATACCTCCAGGCCAAAAAAATAATTTCTGATTCTGTCGCATAGATAGCTGCGACTCCCAAAAACGATTACCTTTTTCCATGGTGCTGTCATAGGCTTTTACTAATTTTACACAAACAATACCTCCAGGCCAAAAAAATAATTTCTGATTCTGTCGCATAGATAGCTGCGACTCCCAAAAACAATTACTTTTTCCATGGTGCTGTCATAGGCTTTTACTAATTTTACACAAACAATGCCGCCAGGCCAAAAAAATAATTTCTTATTTTGACGCGTAGATATCTGCGACTCCCAAAAACGCCTGCCTTTTTCCATGGTGCTGTCATAGGCTTTTACTAATTTTACACAAACAATGCCGCCAGGCCAAAAAAATAATTTCTAATTCTGACGCATAGATAGCTGCGACTCCCAAAAACGATTACCTTTTTCCATGGTGCTGTCATAGGCTTTTACTAATTTTACACAAACAATGCCTCCAGGCCAAAAAAATAATTTCTGATTCTGTCGCATAGATAGCTGCGACTTCCAAAAACGATTACCTTTTTCCATGGTGCTGTCATAGGCTTTTACTAATTTACACAAACAATGCCGCCAGGCCAAAAAAATAATTTCTTATTTTGACGCATAGATATCTGCGACTCCCAAAAACAATTACCTTTTTCCATGGTGCTGTCATAGGCTTTTACTAATTTTACACAAACAATGCCGCCAGGCCAAAAAAATAATTTCTAATTCTGACGCATAGATAGCTGCGACTCCCAAAAACGCCTGCCTTTTTCCATGGTGCTGTCATAGGCTTTTACTAATTTTACACAAACAATACCTCCAGGCCAAAAAAATAATTTCTAATTCTGACGCATAGATAGCTGCGACTTCCAAAAACGATTACCTTTTTCCATGGTGCTGTAATAGGCTTTTACTAATTTTACACAAACAATGCCTCCAGGCCAAAAAAATAATTTCTGATTCTGTCGCATAGATAGCTGCGACTCCCAAAAACGATTACCTTTTTCCATGGTGCTGTCATAGGCTTTTACTAATTTTACACAAACAATGCCGCCAGGCCCAAAAAATAATTTCTAATTCTGACGCATAGATAGCTGCGACTCCCAAAAACGCCTGCCTTTTTCCATGGTGCTGTCATAGGCTTTTACTAATTTTACACAAACAATGCCGCCAGGCCAAAAAAATAATTTCTAATTTTGACGCATAGATAGCTGCGACTCCCAAAAACGCATTACCTTTTTCCATGGTGCTGTCATAGGCTTTTACTAATTTTACACAAACAATGCCGCCAGGCCAAAAAAATAATTTCTAATTCTGACGCATAGATAGCTGCGACTCCCAAAAACGATTACCTTTTTCCATGGTGCTGTCATAGGCTTTTACTAATTTTACACAAACAATGCCTCCAGGCCAAAAAAATAATTTCTAATTCTGACGCATAGATAGCTGCGACTCCCAAAAACGATTACCTTTTTCCATGGTGCTGTCATAGGCTTTTACTAATTTTACACAAACAATGCCGCCAGGCCAAAAAAATAATTTCTAATTCTGACGCATAGATAGCTGCGACTCCCAAAAACGCCTGCCTTTTTCCATGGTGCTGTCATAGGCTTTTACTAATTTTACACAAACAATGCCTCCAGGCCAAAAAAATAATTTCTGATTCTGTCGCATAGATAGCTGCGACTCCCAAAAACGATTACCTTTTCCATGGTGCTGTCATAGGCTTTTACTAATTTTACACAAACAATGCCGCCAGGCCAAAAAAATAATTTCTAATTCTGACGCATAGATAGCTGCGACTCCCAAAAACGATTACCTTTTTCCATGGTGCTGTCATAGGCTTTTACTAATTTTACACAAACAATGCCGCCAGGCCAAAAAAATAATTTCTAATTCTGACGCATAGATAGCTGCGACTCCCAAAAACGCCTGCCTTTTTCCATGGTGCTGTCATAGGCTTTTACTAATTTTACACAAACAATGCCGCCAGGCCAAAAAAATAATTTCTGATTCTGTCGCATAGATAGCTGCGACTCCCAAAAACGATTACCTTTTTCCATGGTGCTGTCATAGGCTTTTACTAATTTTACACAAACAATGCCTCCAGGCCAAAAAAATAATTTCTGATTCTGTCGCATAGATAGCTGCGACTCCCAAAAACGATTACCTTTTTCCATGGTGCTGTCATAGGCTTTTACTAATTTTACTCAAACAATGCCGCCAGGCCAAAAAAATAATTTCTTATTTTGACGCGTAGATATCTGCGACTCCCAAAAACGCCTGCCTTTTTCCATGGTGCTGTCATAAGCTTTTACTAATTTTACACAAACAATGTCGCCAGGCCAAAAAAATAATTTCTGATTCTGTCGCATAGATAGCTGCGACTCCCAAAAAAGAATTACCTTTTTCCATGGTGCTGTAATAGGCTTTTACTAATTTTACACAAACAATGCCTCCAGGCCAAAAAAATAATTTCTGATTCTGTCGCATAGATAGCTGCGACTCCCAAAAACGATTACCTTTTTCCATGGTGCTGTCATAGGCTTTTACTAATTTTACTCAAACAATGCCGCCAGGCCAAAAAAATAATTTCTTATTTTTGACGCGTTAGATAGCTGCACTTCCCAAAAACGCCTGCCTTTTCCATGGTGCTGTCATAGGCTTTTACTAATTTTACAAAACAATGCCTCCAGGCCAAAAAAATAATTTCTGATTTGTACGCATAGATAGCTGCGACCCCCAAAAACGCCTTACCTTTTTCCATGTGCTGTGATAGGCTTTTACTAATTTTACACAAACAATGCCGCCAGGCCAAAAAAATAATTTTCTAATTCTGACGCATAGATAGCTGCGACTCCAAAAACGCCTTACCCTTTTTCCCATGGTGCTGTCATAGGCTTTTACTAATTTACACAACAATGCCGCCAGGCCAAAAAAATAATTTCTTATTCTGACGCATAGATAGCTGCGACCTACAAAAACGCATGACCTTTTTCCATGGTGCTGTGATAGGCTTTTACTAATTTTACACAAACAATGCCGCCAGGCCAAAAAAATAATTTCTAATTCTATCGTATGGATAGTTTTAACTCCCAAAAACGACTGTCTTTTTCCATGGTGCTGTGATAGGCTTTTACTAATTTTTCACCAACAACGCCCCCCCGCCAAAAAAATAATTTTAATTCTGTCGCATGGCTAGTTTTAACTCCCAAAAACGACTGTCTTTTTCCATGGTGCTGTGATAGGCTTTTACTAATTTTTCACCAACAACGCCCCCCGCCAAAAAAATAATTTTAATTCTGTCGCATGGCTAGTTTTAACTCCCAAAAACGACTGTCTTTTTCCATGGTGCTGTGATAGGCTTTTACTAATTTTTCACCAACAACGCCCCCCCGCCAAAAAAATAATTTTAATTCTGTCGCATGGCTAGTTTTAACTCCCAAAAACGACTGTCTTTTTCCATGGTGCTGTGATAGGCTTTTACTAATTTT